>CAKXYN010000002.1:43912500-43920000 GCA_935064755.1 Tragelaphus eurycerus
CATGCCTATGGGAGTGGCCTTATTTTCACTAATAGTGCAAAGAAAAGACTAGACTCTTCTGAAATATTCTTGTGTGACTAAGAAAAGGGTAAAGTTAAACAGACTTACTTTTCAAAACAGAAAACAGTCTGCCCTATCAAAATGATTAAACAGATATTCAATTAAAACTAATGTCTTAAACTATAGCAGAAACTATGAGATGATGAATCATGATGAAGCGGCATCTGTTCTGATTGCACTGTGCTATGCTTTCTGTTGTTCCTGTCACACTATTGCCCTGCTGCTAAGACTGCATTAAATAGCAATGTGCACTGTTCATCTTAGATCTCTTTAAATACTCCCGTTCAGTACTTGATGAAAAGCTTACAAATGTCTCTCAATTCATTGTCAGTTCTTTCTAATACCAGAAAACCAGGAAGCTTTTGAAGGGCTATTATTATGATGGACATTATACATGTAACCAGGACTTGAATTTGGACCAAGTTTGGTGATGCAATACAGTAGTTTCTTATGTTAAAATAAACTATAGATACAGATGGTATAGAGAGAAAAGAATTGAACAGAAGCAGAAATTATGATAAAATTATCATAAAACATACAGTCACATATTTCTTATCAATAGTCTGTTAAAACAGAAGCAGATACTGTCATATGAAAACCAGTTTTTCATCTGTTATACAAGTAGTTAATCCTAACAGGGTTCTGTTTGTTTTTTTCTTTTTAAGTACTGGGGCCTGGAGGTCAGGACTTATTTGTCTTCAAATTTTAGGCAAGGGATAAAGGGATCTCTGAACCAGTATTTGGCAGACTGTGTTAACAAGAAGGTAGAGTTTTCCACTGTAAGTCTCATCCACAGGTTGTGGCCATTTTTTCAAGGTCACATTCAGTTAAGAAAGAATTTGGCTAATATTATGCTAAGAACCTTTCCAATCACCCATACATAATTGGGATGCTTAATTAAGTGATGTGCTTAATATGCAAACCCAACACATTCAGATATGTTTCAGCTGAACTAGATTGTAAGATGACAATTTGCTTATTATAGCAAATAAAATATTTTGATCCATTTTTATAAGCCTTACACTAACTCTTAAGTTTCATTTGAAGGGAGACATGATCTTTGCATTGTCTCTTAACTTTTTAACCTTTTCAATGAGGTACACTTAGAAGTTTAATGTAAAGGCATAATTTATTTCTTAAAACATGTGAAGTCATTAGCAACCTATGTTAGTGTGATATCTCAATGCTTTCAGCTTGTACCATTTTGACTCATTTCAAGTTTCATAATTTCCCCTCTTTCATCTCAGAATATATAACCTTGTCTTTCCCCCCTATGTCTTGGTACACAGAGCTACATATCATTTGTGCTTAATTCAGCTAATGAGAAAATAAATAAGGGTAAATGAAAGCCTTATTTTGTGCATCACTGTGGGAATTTTAGTTCTGTCAGTATAGTAAATATTAAGAGAGGAAAAAAAAAGAAAAATCTTTCAACGAGAGTTGACTGTGTCCCCTTTTTTCACTCTTGAAGAGTTTAATTGATAGACTACAGTTTTCACTGGGACACTCATTTTAAACCAGCTGTTCCTTTTGGTAGGTGCATAATGTACTATATAATGTACTATATTTTTTAGAACTAATCAGACTTTTATTTGCCTTCTCACCAGAAAACATCTGAGATAAAAACATCTCCCTCCCCTCCTCTATCACATCTAAATTGTGGTCTCTCATTAGAATATTTGCATGAATAAAAGTATATATCTAGTGGAAAATATTTCCTTTAGCTTAACACTTAACTTGCATGGGTACATATTTATATATGAAAGTTATCCATAGACAAATCTGATGCTGTTTTTACCTGCTTAAATATTGATAAAGTGGCATAATCTTCAAAATATTTTATGTACTCAGTTAATCTCTATTCATCTTTGTCAGTGAATTCCTGAAGTAGCTTTCAGTAGCAAAGAAATGCAATGTAACAGTAACAAAAGTGATAAAGGAGGA
The DNA here is from genome assembly GCA_935064755.1 of Tragelaphus eurycerus. Lineage (NCBI taxonomy): Eukaryota > Metazoa > Chordata > Mammalia > Artiodactyla > Bovidae > Tragelaphus > Tragelaphus eurycerus. The sequence goes on from CAKXYN010000002.1 coordinate 43,914,505, forward strand.
ATAAAGGAAACGTGTAACTTAGAATATTTCACTTAAAAGTAGAGAAATTCTGCATATTCTAAACAAGGCCAATGGAGCAGTCTACATATAACATGTAATTGACATTTGTTGCAGGAGAAATGAATTTTCTACTTAATAAATAAAATATTTTTAATTTTTAGTAGCCCCAAATGTTTTATTTTGGATGAGTTTATGTAATGTGGATTTAGAAGTGATAGTATTGGCTTATTTGTAATGTTAGAAATCCCTCAGAAATGCACTTGTGCTTTCCTATAAATATAATTACAGTTTGTGTTTAGTACATATGGAAGTAGAATGCTCAGTTACTTTTTTTCCACCTACATATCCATCCTTATATCTGTATTTTGCCAATTTTAGATGGCAGTGTCCTAGATAGTAAGTCAGAAAATGCTTAAAATTTCCAGAATATCACATAAGTATGATACATAGGATTTTAGAATAACGTTGATTTGATGGTTATTTATGTCATAAACTTTTAAATGTAAGGAAAACACTCACAAATCATTTTAAGAATTAAAAAAATTGTTAATTTAACCATGGTGAAAGGGCTAATGAACTCTAAAGAATGCAAAGATAGAAAACTTGTTTCAGCCTTGCTTATACACCAAATCCTTGCCTAGAGAATCTCAGGGATGGGGGAGCCTGGTGGGCTGCCGTCTATGGGGTTGACTTAGCAGCAGCAGCATACACCAAATCAGTCAGACTAGGAATAAGATATAGGTAATATAATTTGTATAAGGTGAAACCTGACTGAAAACTTGCATTGTATTATTGCATTCATAAAACTTTTATTACCAAGTATATTTGTTATCAGTTGCACATAATATACTTTTGTTTGCAGACAGAGATAATTTAAGTGAAAGCATTCCATATGCTAAAAAGTGGTAAGAAATGTGGCAAGCTTCTCATCACATGATAGACTTTATAGAAGGTATCTTTGTATGTGTCGAACTGCCTACGTATATGTGATCTAGCTACCTGCTTATCATTGTGTTTATCCAGATTGGCAGCCCTTTTAAAAGTTAACTTCTCTTTCTCTGTTCTTTCATTTCAGTTTGATTCCTTGTTATTTAGAGACAGTATAAGGCAAATGATTACTGGAACAAAAGGCTTTTTTGTATATAGATTTTCTTTTTCCCAAACTATTGTCTAACCATCTCTTTTTGTTTATCAAAGAACAATTAAGTAAACTGTCCATTAAATTTTTAAACAGATCGACACCTATTGGATCAGTTAATTTTATAGCATACATTTCAGAAAGCCTTATTATGATATTTTCAAGTACAGTAATCTAAAGGTATGAGAGTATGTTCTAAAAATTTCAGGAACATTTTTAAAATCACTTTTGAGTTCCTTTCTGTTATTCCGTGATCCTTTCCCTTCATGTTACAAAATGACATGTAATGAATCCATATTTCAAGATAGCAAAGGATAGAAAATACTCTTTCTTTAGTATGAAATATGAAGTATAAGTGTTTCTCTTTTTTTTTAAGAGAGAAGAGTTAATTCACCCTGAATTTCTTTTTTTTCTTCTAAATTTGTTTTAGAATTTATTAATTTATTAATTTCTCCTTTCTTTATGACATAAAGTGCCAAACTCAAAAAGTTTGAACTGTGTTAAAAATGGCTCAGGATAAATTGTGAACCATGTCTATGATTCTCTTTTTCTCTTTTCAAAGACACATGTTGTTCTAAGAATTTGTTCAAAACCAGTGTTTATATAAATACTTGCTTTTATGTACAGTAAAAATGAATTGTTTTTTCTAGGAAAGAAAATGATTGCTTTTTCAAAGTTGCAAACTTGGCAAGTTGACAAGTTGTCTGATTACTGATTAATATAAGAAATGTCTTCAAAGAGTGTGACTACCATCCAGTTGAGCAGATGGATACCTCAGGCTTCTGTGTAGGAGGACTCCTTGTTCATCTCTTTTGCCAAACTTTATCTTTACCTGTCTCTCCACAGACTTTCTCTCTTTCTCTCAGACTTTCTCCCTGCTCTTTCCTTACTTTGCATTTTCCTTGCTTCATTTTTCTGCTCTGTTTCTTTCTCACTCTCCTCATATCCTTTTCAGCTTTTTATTTACAACTTTGAAGGGGAAGTAAATGGTAGAAAGGACATTTTAAGCAAAATACCTTAACTTTTTTTCAAATTAATGAATAACCACTGAGTAATCTTTATATTTCCAGATTTCCTGTTATAACTTTAGTTAGCTTGAAATAAGAAAATGCTTAAAGGATAAGCTATAATATTAAACTTAAGATCCTTTCTTTGAGAGAACCTATTTGTGTAGCTATTTTCTGGGGGTATATAAGTAAATAAACAAATATCCTATGTTAGTCACTATATATACTCATGTAGTAATATATATTACTGTGTATATTTTTTAGTACTATGTATAATATATATCAGATCAGATCAGTCGCTCAGTCGTGTCAGACTCTTTGCGACCCCATGAACTGCAGCACGCCAGGCCTCCCTATCCATCACCAGCTCTCGGAGGTCACTCAGACTCACATTCATCGAGTCAGTGATGCCATCCAGCCATCTCATCCTCTGTCGTCCCCTTCTCCTCCTGCCCTCAATCCCTCCCAGCATCAGAGTCTTCTTCAATGAGTCAACTCTTCGTATGAGGTGGCCAAAATACTGGAGTTTCAGCTTGAGCATCATTCCCTCCAAAGAAATCCCAGGTCTGATCTCCTTCAGAATGGACCGGTTGAATCTCCTTGCAGTCCAAGGGACTCTCAAGAGTCTTCTCCAACACCACAGTTCAAAAGCATCAATTCTTCGGCTCTCAGCCTTCTTCACAGTCCAGCTCTCACATCCATACATGACCACAGGAAAGACCATAGCCATGACTAGGCGAACCTTTGTTGGCAAAGTGATGTCTCTGCTTTTGAATATGCTATCTAGGTTGGTCATAACCTTCCTTCCAAGGAGTAAGCGTCTTTTAATTTCATGGCTGCAGTCACCATCTGCAGTGATTTTGGAGCCCAGAAAAAGAAAGTCTGACACTGTTTCCACTGTTTCTCCATCTATTTCCCATGTAGTGATGGGACCAGATGCCATGATCTTCGTTTTCTGAATGTTGAGCTTTAAGCCAACCTTTTCACTCTCTACTTTCACTTTCATCAAGAGGCTTTTTAGTTCCTCTTCACTCTCTGCCATAAGGGTGGTATCATCTGCATATCTGAGGTTATTGATATTTCTCCCGGCAGTCTTGATTCCAGCTTGTGTTTCTTCCAGTCCAGCATTTCTCATGATGTACTCTGCATAGAAGTTAAATAAACATGGTGACAATATACAGCCTTGCCGTACTCCTTTTCCTATTTGGAACCAGTCTGTTGTTCAATGACCAGTTCTAACTGTTGCTTCCTGACCTGCATACAGATTTCTCAAGAGGCAGATCAGGTGGTCTGGTATTCCCATCTCTCTCAGAATTTTCCACAGTTTATTGTGATCTACACAGTCAAAGGCTTTGGCATAGTCAATAAATAATATATATATATATATAATTTGAAGATGGTGGTTCTATTTTATGAGGAAGTACACTGCACATACATTCTTTTTACTAGCTTTGATAACAAATATTTAAATGTGTATTTTTCCAGTTGTTTAATCATTATTACATCTATCTTAATTGTACCAGTAAACTATTTTTGAAAGGTTTTTAACTTGTAGCACTGTGCCATTGATAAGATTATCAGTTATGAAGTATCGAGAACACTATGCTATGCTAAGTCACTTCAGTTGTGTCCGACTCTGTGTGACCCCATAGATGGCAGCCCACCAGGCTTCCCTGTCCCTGGGATTCTCCAGGCAAGAACACTGGAGTGGGTTGCCATTTCCTTCTCCAATGCATGAAAGTGAAAAGAGAAAGTGAAGTCGCTCAGTCATGTCCGACTCTTAGCGACCCCATGGACTGCAGCCTACCAGGCTCCTCCGTCCGTGGGATTTTCCCGGCAAGAGTACTGGAGTGGGGTGCCATTGCCTTCTCCGATTCAGAACACTGACATATTAATTATTTCAAACTATGCTAGTTAAAGCAACACATCTTAGCATAATACATCAGAGGTATGGAATGTAAAGGTGGAATCTGTTAATATCTAATGTCTTTGAAAACCCAATGTCTAAATACTGTGGTACCTTAATGCCATTGTTAAATAGTTAAATAATATAACAAATATTCTATAAAATTGATTGGTCATCATTAATAAAGGATTTGGTAGGAATGCCATAGAGCTCCGAAGTCGGTTAACATTTGGTAACGTCTCCTCCTTCTCCTTTTGCCTCCATCAAGGTGCCTGTGTCGGTGGCCATGATGACTCCCCAGGTGATCACCCCTCAGCAAATGCAGCAAATCCTTCAGCAGCAAGTCCTGTCTCCTCAGCAACTCCAAGCCCTTCTCCAGCAGCAGCAAGCAGTCATGCTGCAGCAGGTAATGTGGGTTACCTACTTTGGAATACTAGCACCTGTGTTGACAGTGCCATGGGCATAAATGACAAATTCTTTCTCCACTGGAAAGGACAACCTGTCTGTATCCTGGAATATAAATATAGCATTTTAATTGCAGAACTGCTTAGGAAAATTTAAACCCCTTAGTCTTTTTAAAGTCATTAACATCTAGAGTAAGAGCCGAAAGAAGTGTCATTTCAACATGCGATAAATCAATATTTAAATACTTAGGTGCATTGGATTTGTAGACTTGCCTGCAAAAGTGCAAAGAAACCTACAGGTAATTGTTCTTTTTGAAATTCCTAACCCTCCAATACTTCTTTTAGTTCACGTAAGGATGAAAGTCGGGGAAGGCAATGGCACCCCCACCCCAGTACTTTTGCCTGGAAAATCCCATGGACAGAGGACCCTGGTAGGCTCCAGTCCATGGGGTCGCTAAGAGTCGGACACGACTGAGAGACTTCACTTTCACTTTTCACTTTCATGCATTGGAGAAGGAACTGGCAACCCACTCCAGTATTCTTGCCTGGAGAATCCCAGGGACGGGGGAGCCTGGTGAGCTTCCGTCTATGGGGTCGCACAGAGTCGGACACGATTGAAGCGACTTAGCAGCAGCAGCAGCAGCAAGGATGAAAGTGATACCGACCTACTGCTACAATGGAGAAAGTAACATCTCAAATTTTCCTTTTCAAAATTCATTTGGAATTTAGGAATAGAAGTATCTACTTATTATAACAAAGTTGAACAGCTGAGCCACAAATTCATGAGATTTATCTTTTTCAAATAACAAAAAAACTAATGTTCCTAATGTATATATATTATTGGAGCCTCAGGTTTATATGAAGTGGACTTTATGTCATAGACTTAATTTTTCATAGAGAAAATAATGTGCTTTACCTGAATTCTTATAGATTTAATTACTTTGCTATGTTCTGTGATGGTGACCACAGACCAAATGCTTATATTTCTAACTCTGATCTTCTGTCCATCTGATGGATTACAGTTTTTTCCTGGTAAGAACC
>CAKXYN010000002.1:43922500-43947500 GCA_935064755.1 Tragelaphus eurycerus
AGTAGAAGTTTTGAGTATGTGATTTAGATGCACATCAGATCAGATCAGATCAGTCGCTCAGTCGTGTCCAACTCTTTGCGACCCCATGAATCGCAGCACGCCAGGCCTCCCTGTCCATCACCAACTCCCGGAGGTCACTCAGACTCACATCCACCGAGTCAGTGATGCCATCCAGCCATGTCATCCTGTCGTCCCCTTCTTCTCCTGCCCTCAATCCCTCCCAGCATCACAGTCTTCTCCAATGAGTCAACTCTTCGCATGAGGTGGCCAAAGTACTGGAGTTTCAGCTTTAGCATCATTCCTTCCAAAGAAATCCCAGGGCTGATCTCCTTCAGAATGCACTGGTTGGATCTCCTTGCAGTCCAAGGGACTCTCAAGAGTCTTCTCCAACACCACAGTTCAAAAGCATCAATTCTTCGGCGCTCAGCCTTCTTCACAGTCCAGCTCTCACATCCATACATGACCACAGGAAAGACCATAGCCTTGACTAGGTGAACCTTTGTTGGCAAAGTAATGTCTCTGCTTTTGAATATGCTATCTAGGTTGGTCATAACTTTCCTTCCAAGGAGTAAGCATCTTTTAATTTCATGGCTGCAGTCACCATCTGCAGTGATTTTGGAGCCCAGAAAAATAAAGTCTGACACTGTTTCTCCATCTATTTCCCATGTAGTGATGGGACCAGATGCCATGATCTTCGTTTTCTGAATGTTGAGCTTTAAGCCAACCTTTTCACTCTCCACTTTCACCTTCATCAAGAGGCTTTTTAGTTCCTCTTCACTTTCTGCCATAAGGGTGGTGTCATCTGCATATGCAAGTATATGTATAACTCGGAGAAGGAAATGGCAACCCACTCCAGTGTTCTTGCCTGGAGAATCCCAGGGACGGTGGAGCCTGGTGGGCTGCCATCTGTGGGGTCACACAGAGTTGGACACGACTGAAGCGACTTAGCAGCAGCAGCAGTATATGTATAACTAAGTCACTTTGCTGAGTACCTGAAACTGACAACATTGTAATTCAACTATACTCTTTTATAAAATAAAAATTGAAAAAAAAAACATGATTGTTAACATGGTTGCATGCCTCTTTGTCTTGAGACTCAGAGATTTTATTACACACTGCTTTTCAAGTGTGTGGTAAACTGCGCTCAAGTGCTTTGTTAGATATTAAATGTGTATTTATTTGTTTTACAGAAGAAAATGTGTAAGAACAGCTCAATTCAAGGTATCAAATATATACTGAAGATCTGCAGGGAATTGGATTTGTAAGAAGGCTAACAACACTCTATTTAACATAAGTGAGCTGATAGGAGTTTTGGTGAACTACTAAGAAAAAGATAGATACACCTAATCTGCACACTAAAATCCCTACATATAAAAGAGAGGCTTTATATATTCCTACAGAGAATATTCCAAGTTATGCTTGGGGGACCTCCTCATACATCCTGGACCATATTGATCTTCCTTTCTCTAAAATGATGTTGCTATAATTATGAATTATAGCTTTAAAAAGTTGTCAGTTGTATTCTTGTTTTTCTGATAAGAAAAACTTGGATGTACTTTAATAATTCAATAACACAATACCATACAAATATACAATTGTATGTATTCATTATTGTAGTCAACTTTGGGGAAATGGAAAGGGTTCTAAGTAAAAAAAGAAAAAATAGTAAACAAAATGGTTCTTTGTGTGCTAAAATCCTCAATACTGGTAAAATTCATATACCTATAAATATAAGGAAAGCAATTCTAATTTCCATTAGGACTTTGTTGAAATAAGCTTTAATCCAAATGAACTTTAATTTAAATCATTTATGCGTGTTCCAGTGGAGCTCACATTGTAGTAATACTCGCTATGCATTGTTCTGCCTCTATAGGAGTCACTGAAGAAAATAAAAAATGATTACGAGTACAAAAAATTATAATTAGGCAAGTAATATGGAAATTTACATTACCACGTGTCAAATAGATAGCCAATGGGATTTGCTGTATGGCTCAGAAAACTCAGACAGGGGCTGTATATCAACCTAGAGGAGTGGAATGGGGTGGGAGATGGGAGGGAGGTTCAAAACAGATGGAATGTATGCATACCTATGGCTGATTCATGTTGAGGTTTGACAGAAAACAACAAAATTCTGTGAAGCAATTATCCTTCAATAAAAAAATAAATTAAAAAAAAAAAAAGAGCCTTTAAATATTCAAGTTTTTGTTTTGTGCACATTAAGTTAAAAATCCCAGGGTAGATGTTTTTCTCTTTATTTATCAAATTACTATCTTTATGGCTTAATTTCCCCAGAATTCCTCTTTCATTTGACTTTAGATACACTAATTCACCTGACTGCATCACTCTGAAGAAATCAAGAGAGATAAAGTTTAAACTGTGAAAGAAAAACAAGGCAGTAAAACCACTTTTTCTGTGTTATTTCAAAGAGAATTGGAATAAACCAGCATGATTTTGTTTGAGTAAAGCCATTCAAACATTTAAAAAATGTTTAAAATGATCATAGAAACAAAATGTGATTTACATAAAATATATTTGTTGAACTGCATTCTTTCAAAGCAAGCATACAAATATCTTGTGAACAAGGAAATTCATTATGATATAACCATTCTAGTAGTTTTTAAATGAAAACTTTCTCGTATTCATGAGCTTTTTTTTATAGAATTATCTCCTTTGTTTTTCTTGTTTTTTTTTTCCAGTTTTATTGAGATATAATTTATATACAGCATTGTATAAATTTAAGGTATGCAGCATAGTGATTTGACTTATGTACATCATGAGAAGATTGACTTACAACCCTGAGTTAGTCCCTGATGTTACACAATGTAATGATTCACTATTTCTCTACTATATAAAGTGATTGATCACCACTTCCTTTTCTTCTGTTTGTATCTCCATAAAATACATGAGAAATAAAACACACAGAATGGAAAATATTGAGGGAAAAGAAGTAAAACTGAAAACCTTTGCTCAATCTTGGTTTGAGCAGAAAATGGATTTAAACAATTTTTTAATTTAAATATAGTAGACTTATACTGTTGTGATAAAGTGTTAAGTGATTCATATATATATATACACAAAAATATATAGAGAAAGAATATATATATACTCTTTTTCAGATTCTTTTCTCACATAGGTTATTAAAAAATATTGGCTGTAGTTTGCTGTGCTATATAGTAAGTCCTTGTGGGTTATCTATTTTATGTATAGTAATGTGATGTATAATTCCAAACTCCTAATTTATCCTCCCTCCCCTCTCCCCTTTGGTAACCATAAATTTGTTTTCTGTGTCTGTGGGGTTATTTCTGTTTTATATATAAGTTCATTTGTGTCATTTTTCATTTGGATTCCACATATAAGTGATATCATATGATACTTGTCTTTCTCTGTCTGGTTTACTTCTCTTAGTATGATAATCTCTAGGTCCAAACAAAAGAGAAGGAAGTCATCATTGTGTTTTCAACTGTTTAGATAAATGTATGGGAAGTGCCATTGTGGAGACTCATCAGCCAAACTCAGAAGGAATGTGTCAGATAAACCAGCTATACTAAAGGAACATGAGTTCATAGCACACTTTTGGAATTTCAAAGTTAAAGTGGGAGAAAGTAAAAAAGTAATTGTAAAAGGAAAAAAGCGGAATCTTTGCCTCAGCTACTGGCTGTTTTGAACCAAAATGTTTTAATTATTTTTTTAACAGCTTCTCAGTCGGACACGACTAAGCGACTTCACTTTCGCTTTTCACTTTCATACATTGGAGAAGGAAATGGCAACCCACTCCAGTATTCTTGCCTGGAGAATCCCAGGGACAGGGGAGCCTGGTGGGCTTCTGTCTGTGGGGTCGCACAGAGTCGGACACGACTGAAGCGACTTAGCAGCAGCAGCAGCAGCAGTTAACTTTGCATGAAGTTTTTGGTTGGTTGATTAATTAGTTACAAATAATAACCATATGAAAACCAAGTAGGATTAATATGCAATGATAATAGTCTCATTGTATCTTTAAAAATATACTATACTAGCAGTATTTATCCCCATGATTTAACACAGCTTGTTCAGACTTCTTTTAAAGCTATGACGTTTTTCAACTGTATAAAAATTTGTGCATGAGAATTAGACATTAGAAATTTATAATTTTGATAAAGAGATTCACAGACATTTTTCTCTGTGTTGCAAAATGATGCAATGTTATATTTTATCATTTTAAAGTAAGGCATTTTAAATACTGAGTATTTAAAGTCATCATGAACATTACTACAGTTACTACAATCCTGGATTTTAATGTGAAGTAGGCAATTAAATTATGATCTCTAAGTTTGTATACAGAGTGACTGTTGGTATACAGAAGTCAAATAAGAAAGGATGGATTTGTAAATCCACCTAGAATAAACTACTGATTGTAAAAGTGTTTAATGCACAGTGTACTTTAAATATCAACGAATAATTATTTAGTGGCATATCTTCATGACATAGTATTAAAAGATGCTTAGTCCTTGGAAGGAAAGTTATGACCAACCTAGATAGCATATTCAAAGGCAGAGACATTACTTTGCCAACAAAGGTCCATCTAGTCAAGGCTATGGTTTTTCCAGTGGTCATTTATGGATGTGAGAGTTGGACTGTGAAGAAAGCTGAGCACTGAAGAATTGATGCTTTTGAACTGTGGTGTTGGAGAAGACTCTTGAGAGTCCCCTGGACTGCAAAGAGATCCAACCAGTCCATCCTAAAGGAGATCAGTCCTGGGTGTTCATTGGAAGGACTGATGCTGAAGCTGAAACTTCAATACTTTGGCCACCTCATGCAAAGAGTTGACTCATTGGAAAAGAGGGGGCAGGAGGAGAAGGGGACGACAGAGGATGAGATGGCTGGATGGCATCACTGACTCAATAGACATGAGTTTGGGGTAAACTCCGAGAGTTGGTGATGGACAGGGAGGCCTGGTGTACAGCGATTCGTGGGGTTGCAAAGAGTCAGACACGACTGAGCAACTGAACTGACTGACTGATTGACTGACCCTTGTTTACTATGGTACTTAAATAGGATTAAAAAATTAAAAGGTTAAAAAAATATGAAATTATTGTGACATGCACTTTAAACTTTGATATATATTTTTGACATAAGATGAGGTTAGTGTATCGCAAGACACAGTATATATTCACAAATTTAGTATTACTCCAGGAACTTACATATATATACACATACATATCCTGGAGAAGGAAATGGCAATCCACTGCCATATTCTTGCCTGGGAAAGCCCATGGACAGAGTAACCTGGTGGGCTACAATCCAGGAGGATGCAAAGAGTTGGACATGACTGAGCAACCAAACAACAAAAACACATACATATATGTGTACATATGTGTGTACACACATATACATATATGTTTCATTCCAACTTTAAAAAAATTTTTTGAATATATAATAGCTGTCTAAAATAAACATTACCAATCTGAGAGACCAAACAGGGAATTCTGGATAAAAACCAGTGCAATTTTGAACTAACAAAATCTATTTGTCAAACTAGATGAGCTTGGAATCAGAGAACTGTTGAACAACAACAACAACAAAGATATATTTTGAAATAAAGTATAATAATGTCCTTTATGTTGCATTAGGACTCTGCTGAAGTTCGTCTTTGGCATCAGTGTTCAGTCAAAGTCAGCTATTTGGCTTTGACTTCATATTCTGCTTGTGAAACTCTAAATAGCCAAATTCTTACTTCAACACCACTCTGGTATCCTTAATTTTTTGCTTAATCTGTGATAATGGGCTTACATAGAACATATACATATATAATAAGGGTAATAGTACTAGCATTATGAACAATGTAAGTCATGAAGAATTATTGTTACCATTTAGTACTCCCAAAAGGCAACCCACTCCAGTATTCTTGCCTGGAAAATCCCATGGACAGAGGAGCCTGGTGGGCTATACTCCACGGGGTAGCAAAGAGTCAGACACAACTGAGCGGCTTCACTTCACATACCAAATAAACCTTCTATTTGTAACTTAAGGAAATCTTCTTTGGAGTTTTACATCCTGGAAACTCCATCACTGAGATAAAGTTTGAATGAAAATTTATCGTTGTGGTACTAAAACTTTGCAAGTTACCTGTGAATGCTGTTATGCATTAAAAACTAACTGAGGATGACTTCCCTGGTGGCTCATTGGTAGAGAATCTGCCTGCTAATGCAGGAGACAAAGGTTCAACCCCTGACCTGGGAAGATCCTATACTGAAGAGCAACTAAGCCCATGCACCACAACTAGTGAGCCTGTGCTCTAGAGAACAGGGGCCCAACTAATGACCCCATGTGCTGCAACTACTGAAGCCCACAGCCTACAGCCTGTGCTCTGCAGTGAGAAGCCACTGTGGTGAGAAGCTAGCATACAGCAACTGGAGAGTAGCCCCCATTGTCTGCAACTAGAGAAAAGCCAGTGTAGCAACAAAGACCCAGCATAGCCAAAATAAACTATTTTTTTAAGTTTTAAAAAATTGACTCAAAAAATAATAAAATTGGGTCTTAAAAAAGCTAACAGGGATAAAGAAATACATGGGAAAATATTAAAAATATATTGAGTTAGTTTTTGAGAAAATTTAAATGAGATAAGAAGATAGAGATTAAATTGGATTTAATGTTTAGGCTATATGTCTTTAAAAAAGTTCTGTTTATCAATTCTTTATGAGTTGTGGGAAAACATTAAAGGAGAACATCAACTTTGCCACATTAAGATATCATAATCAAGAAAAATGAGAAATCATTGTTTTTGTAAGAGAATATCAAACTGAACATTTAATAGTTAAATCATAGCAAGAGCATTTTTTACATCAGATGTATTCCTGTATCCTAGAAATTCCTTTCCTTGGTTGAGATACTTGCCTTTGGTCTCAGTTTCAGCAAAAAAAATAGTTTTACTCCCTGTAATTCAGCATTTGAACAAAATGTTTATTTGGTACACCTGTCATTGAAAATAGATTTTAAACATGGGCATTTTGCATACAGGTTATAGTAAGCCGCTAGTCAAATACAGATCTATAAGATATTAGGTTTGGCAAATTATAAATCAACACGTGGCTCTCTGAGGGACAGCTCACCAACTGCAATAATTGTTGCCACTGGAGAGGAGTTCTGGGGACTCAGAGATCAGGACTAGTAGGAAATTTAAGTTTGCAAGGCACATCTTTCTCTGCAATTCAGTTATTTTGCCCATGTGTATATACTGGTTTTTCAAATTATAAAATTTAAGATGAAAAGTAAAAATTAATATTTCAATAATTCAAATTATTTAATATCAGATTGGTTCAATATAACATATGAATAATACAATACTCTACAAAAATATACTTTTATTATTTTTAGTTTTGAGTAACCCTAAAAATAAGCAGACCATTATTAAATTAATTAATTCAAGTAGACTGACTTTACATAATGCCATATTAAAATTACTTATTTAATAAAAAAATTATTACTGAATGTATAAAATAAAAGGACATGGAAAGAATTATTTTTATTTTTGAGTGCCAGAGAGCCGCTCATGTATTAATAATTTTTACCAGTATGTGAAGCCACTGGAATTTTTAAATTGTGTGTGCCCTAAGGATGTATAATCTAGATGTGAATCTAGATATGAATTACCAAATTTTCATTAATTCCTAGCACAGTGCTTGGCACCTAGTAGTTACTCTACAAACTCTGACTCTAGGAATAAAGAATTACTTGATTTATCTGTGGTATTATATGGAACTTGATTAGGAATTATTGTTTTTCTTTCAACTCCTGAAAGAAGAAACCTTTTAATGCTTGTCTGTAGTACTGGCACTGAATAGCAATAAACCAAAGTCACCATACAAAAGGAAATAGGGTTTCTCAATTTTTTGGTGGACATGACATTTTTAAATTACATAACTTTAAAACTTCGGTATATACTATTGTATGTATCACATGGACCACAGCCTTGTCTAACTCAGTGAAAATATGAGCCATGCCACGTAGGGTCACCCAAGACAATGGGTCATGGTGGAGAGTTCTGACAAAACATGGGCCACTGGAGAAGGGAATGGCAAACCACTTCAGTATTCTTGCCTTGAGAACCCAATGAACAGTATGAGTAGGCAAAAAGTTAGGACACTGAAAGATGAACTCCCCAGGTCGGTAGGTGCCCAATATGCTACCGGAGATCAGTGGAAAAAAACTCCAGAAAGAATGAAGAGACAGAGCCAAAGCAAAAACAACACCCACTTGTGGATGTGAATGGTGTTGGAAGTAAGTTCGATGCAGTAAAGAGCAATTATGCATGGGAACCTGGAATGTTAGGTCTATGAGTCAAGGCAAATTGAAAGTGGTCAAACAGGAGATGGCAAGAGTGAATGTAGACATTTTAGGAATCAGCAAACTAAAATGGACTGGAATGGTTGATTTTAATTCAGATGACCATTATATCTACTATGGTGGGCAAGAATCCCTTAGAAGAAATGGAGTAGCCATCATGGTCAACAAAGAGTCTGAAACAAAAGAGTTCTGGATGCAATCTCAAAAATGACAGAATGATCTCTGTTTGTTTCCAAGGCAAACCATTCAATATCACAGTAATCCAAGTCTATCTCCCGACCAGTGATGGTGAAGAAGCTGAAGTTGAACGGTTCTATGAAGACCTACAAGACCTTCTAGAACTAACACCCAAAAATGATGTCCTTTTCATTATAGGAGACTGGAATGCAAAAGTAGGAAGTCAATAAATACCTGGCGTAACAGGCAAATTTCACCTTGGAGTACAGAATGAAGCAGGGCAAAAGCTAATAGAGTTTTGCAAAGAGAACACACTGGTCAGAACAAACACCATCTTCCAACAACACAGAGAAGACTCTACACATGGACATCACCAGATGGTCAACATTGAAGTCAGGCTGATTATATTCTTTGCAGCCAAAGATGGAGAAGCTCTCTACAGTCAGCAAAAACAAGACCGGGAGCTGACTGTGGCTCAGATCATGATCTCCTTATTGCCAAATTCAGACTTAAATTGAAGAAAGTAGGGAAACCGATACACCATTCAGTTATGACCTAAATCAAATCCCTTACAATTATACAGTGGAAATGAGAAATAGATTCAAAGGATTAGATCTGATAGACAGAGTACCAGAAGAACTATGGTCGGAGGTTTATGACATTGTACAGGAGGCAGGGATCAAGACCATCCTCAAGAAAAAGAAATACAAAAAGACAAAATGCTTGTCTGAGGAGGCCTTACAAATAGCTTTAAAAGAAGAGAAGCAAAAGGCAAAGGAGAAAGGAAAGATATACCCATTTGAATGAAGAGTACCGAAGAATAGCAAGAAAAGATAAGAAAGCCTTCCTCAGTGATCAACGCAAAGAAATAAAGGAAAACAATGCAATGGGAGAGACCAGAGATCTCTTCAAGAAAATTAGAGATACCAAGGGAACATTTCATGCAAAGATGGGCTCAATAAAGGACAGAAATAGTATGTACCTAACAGAAGACTCGGAGAAGGCAATGGCACCCCACTCCAGTACTCTTGCCTGGAAAATCCCACGGACAGAGGAGCCTGGTAGGCTGCAGTCCATGGGGTCGCTAAGAGTCGGACACGACTGAGCGACTTCACGTTCATGCATTGGAGAAGGAAATGGCAACCCACTCCATTGTTCTTGCCTGGAGAATCCCAGAGATGGGGGAGCCTGGTGGGCTGCCATCTCTGGGGTGTCACAGAGTCGGACATGACTGAAGCGACTTAGCAGCAGCAGCAACAGAAGACTGCAAGGAGATCCAACCAGTCCATCCTAAAGGAGATCAGTCCTGGGTGTTCACTGGAAGGACTGATGCTGAAGCTGAAACTCCAGTACTTTGACCACCTCATGCAAACAGTTGACTCATTGGAAAAGACCCTGATGCTGGGAGGGATTGGGGGCAGGAGGAGAAGGGGATGACAGAAGATGAGATGGCTGGATAGCATCATCGACTCGATGGACATGAGTTTGGGTGAACTCTGGGAGTTGGTGATGAACAGGGAGGCCTGGTGTGCCACGATTCATGGGGTTGCAAAGAGTTGGACATGACTGAGCGACTGAACTGAACTGAACAGAAGCAGAAATATTAAGAAGAGGTGTCAAGATTACACAGAACTATACAAAAAAGATCGTCAAGACCCAGATAGTCATGATGGTGTGATCACTCACCTAGAGCCAGACATTCTGGAATGTGAAGTCAAGTGGGCCTTAGGAAGCATCACTACTAACAAAGCTAGTGGAGTGACAGAATTCCGGTTAAGCTACTTCAAATCCTAAAAGATGATGCTGTGAATGTGCTACACTCAATATGTCAGCAAATTTGGAAAGCTCAGCAGTGGCCACAGGAAAAAGGTCAGTTTTCATTTCAATCCCAAAGAAAGGCAATGTCAAAGAGTGCTCAAGTTACCACACAATTGCATTCATCTCACATACTAGCAAAGTAATGCTCAAAATTCTCCAAGCCAGGCTTCACCAGTACATAAACTGTGAACTTCCAGATGTTCAAGCTGGATTTAGAAAAAGCAGAGGAACCAGAGATCAAATTGCCAACATCCCCAGGATCATCAAAAAAACAAGAGAGTTCCAGAAAAACATCTATTTCTGCTTATTGACTATGCCAAGTCTTTGACTGTGTGGATCACAACAAACTCTGGAAAATTCTGAAAGAGATGGGAATACCAGACCACCTGACTTGCCTCTTGAGAAATCTATATGCAGGTAAGGAAGCAACAGTTAGAACTGGACATGGAACAACAGACTAGTTCCAAATAGGGAAAGGATTACATCAAGGCTGTATATTGTCACCCTGCTTATTTAACTTCTATGCAGAGTACATCATGAGAAATGCTGGGCTAGAAGAAGCACAAGCTGGAATCAAGATTGCCAGGAGAAATATCAATAACCTCAGATATGTAGATGATACAACCCTTATGGTAGAAAGCGAAGAAGAACTAAAGAATGTCTTGATGAAAGTGAAAGAGGAGAGTGAAAAAGTTCGCTTAAAAATCAACATTCCAAAAACTAAGATCATGGCATCTGGTCCCATCACTTCATGGGAAATAGATGGGGAAACAGTGGAAATAGTGAGAGACTTTATTTTTGGGTGCTCCAACCTCACTGCAGATGGTGACTGCAGTCATGAAATTAAAAGACGCTTACTCCTTGGAAGGAAAGTTATGACCAACCTAGACAGCATATTAAAAAGCAGAGACATTCCTTTGCCAACAAAATTCTGTCTAGTCAAATCTATGGTTTTTCCAGTAGTCATGTATGGATGTGAGAGTTGGATATAAAGAAAGCTGAGCGACAAAGAATGGGTGCTTTTGAACTATGTGTTGGAGAAGATTCTTCAGAGTCCCTTGGACTGCAAGGAGATCCTAAAGGAAATCATAACATCCATCCTATAAAGACCATCCCATAAAGTCCATCCTAAAGGAAATCAGTCCTGAATATTCATTGGAAGGACTTATACTGAAGATGAAGCTCCAATACTTTGGCTACCTGATGCAAAGAACTGACTCATTGGAAAAGACCCTGATGCTGGGAAAGATTTAAGGTGGGAGGAGAAGGGGACAACAGAGGGTGAGATGGTTGGGTGGCATCACTGACTCAACGGACATGAGTTTGTGTAAACTCCAGGAGTTGGTGATGGAGAGGGAGGCCCGGCGTGCTGCAGTCCATGGGAGTCGCAAACAGTCGGAGACAACTGAGCGACTGGACTAAACTAATTGCATGTATACATCCTTGAAATACTGTTTTAAAGGAAAGTGAATAATATTCACTTAAGATTTTAAGTTGATTATTAATCTATGATGCTCTAGTCCACTGATTCCCAGATCCCAGATTGTGCTTGCCAGTACACTAGTTTTCAGATAAATTGAACAGATCTTTTAACTTAGCTTCATTGAACTTTCACTTGTTGCAGGCACCTGTATAGGTTCTGGGGATAAATTTATGACAATAAATCATAGTAAACCCTGCCATTATAAAACTTACCTTTTAATGAAGAAGACAGACAACAAATAAAGTATATAGTGGTAACTGATAAGGAGAAAAATGAAAAAGCAAGGATAAGAGATACTTAAGCAACCATATGAGATGGGCGAAGTTGAATTTGTACACAAGATAGCCAGGGAAGTGGTCCTGGGAAGGGGCTATGTGAGTTGTGACCTTGGAAATGTGAGGGTGCTCTTGAACAAGTTAATTAATTTTCCTGTACTTCAGTGTCTTCATCTCTAAAATGAAAGTAAAGATGATAGTGGTTGGGCATTACATCAGTTATCGTGTATGAAGGCTTTGCAAAATTGATTGACATATGAGTAGCACTATATATATATATATATATATCTGTTAAATAAATCAGACAAAGAAACCTGCCAGAGGAGTGAGTTGGAGCCAGAGGAGCTGTATAAACAGGAGCTTAGTTTTGAACACGTAAGACTTGAGAAGCTGTTAGTGTTACAGTGAGATGTCAAATAAGCCTGCAATTCAAGAAAGAGATCTGGGCTAGAGATCACTTGAATCCTAAGCCTGTACTTAGTATCTGATACTGAAATAAATTAGTGTAATTATAAAAATAATTTATTGAGTTATTTTTTCCTTACATATTTGAAAAACTCTGAGTTAAAGAAAGAAATCTAAGATATCTCTGTTACTAAACATCTCAGAACTGTTTTACTTGCTAACATAAGCCATGGGTCTCCTAAATTGAGGTAACAGATCTCTGAGATCTCTTAGACTAACAGCATTTAGGGAGTACTGTTCCATAGAATACAATGCTGACTTTGTTATAATACTGCCTGAAAAGGTGAATTAATTCTTGCAAATCATGAAAACATAAAAAAAAAGAACAAACTCATCAAACCTTCAAAATGGCACAAAGTTGATCAACTAGTTGTTTCATATTTTAAAAGTTTTATATCCATAGAAAAAAACTAAGCAAGTTGATGTGAAAATGTTGTCTCATGAGCAGTGTGTTAGTTTACTTTTTAAAAATGCCCCCCGCCCCCAATTATCTGCAATTGGAGTAAGTTCAGTTCAGTTGCTCAGTCGTGTCCACCTCTTTGCAACCCCATGAATTGCAGTACGCCAGGCCTCCCTGTCCATCACCAACTTCCGGAGTTCACTCAAACTCACGTCCATCGAGTCAGTGATGCCATCCAGCCATCTCATCCTCTGTCGTCCCCTTCTCCTCCTGCCCCCAATCTCTCCCAGCATCGGAGTCTTTTCCAATGAGTCAACTCTTCGCATGAGGTGGCCAAAGTACTGGAGTTTCAGCTTTAGCATCATTCCTTCCAAAGAAATCCCAGGGCTGATCTCCTTCACAATGGACTGGTTGGATCTCCTTGCAGTCCAAGGGACTCTCAAGAGTCTTCTCCAACACCACAGTTCAAAAGCATCAATTCTTCAGTGCTCAGCTTTCTTCACAGTCCAACTCTCACATCCATACATGACTACAGGAAAGACCATAGCCTTGACTAGGCGAACCTTTGTTGGCAAAGTAATGTCTCTGCTTTTGAATATGCTATCTAGGTTGGTCATAACTTTCCTTCCAAGGAGTAAGCGTCTTTTAATTTCATGGCTGCAGTCACCATCTGCAGTGATTTTGGAGCCCCCAAAAATAAAGTCTGACACTGTTTCCACCGTTTCTCCATCTATTTGCCATGAAGCGATGGGACCAGATGCCATGATCTTAGTTTTCTGAATGTTGAGTTTTAAGCCAACTTTTTCACTCTCCTCCACCTTCATCAAGGCTTTTTAGTTCCTCTTCACTTTCTGCCATAAGGGTGGTGTCATCTGCATATCTAAGGTTATCGATATTTCTCCGGGCAATCTTGATTCCAGCTTGTGCTTCTTCCAGTCCAGCGTTTCTCATGATGTACTCTGCATAAAAGTTAAATCAGCAGGGTAACAATATACAGCCAAGACGTACTCCTTTTCCTATTTGGAACCAGTCTGTTGTTCCATGTCCAGTTCTAACTGTTGCTTACTGGCCTGCATACAGGTTTCTCAAGAGTCAGGTCAGGTGGTCTGGTATTCCCATCTTTTTCAGAATTTTCCACAGTTCATTGTGATTCACAGTCAAAGGCTTTGGCATAGTCAATAGGCAGAAATAGATGTTTTTCTGGAACTCTCTTGCTTTATTCATGATCCAGCAGATGTTGGCATATTGGTCTCTGGTTCCTCTGCCTTTTCTAAATCCAGCTTGAACATCTGGAAGTTCACAGTTCACGTATTGCTAAAGCCTGGCTTGGAGAATTTTGAGCATTACTTTACTAGCGTGTGAGATGAGTGCAGTTGTGCGGTAGTTTGAGCAGTCTTTGGGATTAGAATGAAAACTGACCTTTTCCAGTCCTGTGACCACTGCTGAGTATTCCAAATTTGCTGGCATATTGAGTGCAGCACTTTCACAGCATCATCTTTTAGGCCTTGAAATAGCTCCACTGGAATTCCATCACCTCCACTAGCTTTGTTCGTAGTGATGCTTTCTAAGGCCCACTTGACTTCACATTCTAGGATGTCTGGCTCTAGGTCAGTGATCACACCATCGTGACTATCTGGGTCATGAAGATCTTTTTTGTACAGTTCTTCTGTGTATTCTTGCCACCTCTTCTTAATATCTTCTGCTTCTGTTGGGTCCATACCATTTCTGTCCTTTATCAAGCCCATCTTTGCATGAAATATTCCCTTGGTATCTCTAATTTTCTTGAAGAGATCTCTAGTCTTTCCCCTTCTGTTGTTTTCCTCTATTTCTTTGCATTGATCCCGGAGGAAGGCTTTCTTATATCTTGTTGATATTCTTTGGAACTCTGCATTCAGATATTTATCTTTCCTTTTCTCCTTTGCTTTTTGCTTCTTTTCTTTTCACAGCTATTTGGAAGTCCTCCCCGGGGAGCCATTTTGCTTTTTTGCATTTCTTTTCCATGGGGATGGTCTTGATCCCTGTCTCCTGTACAATGTCACGAACCTCAGTCCCCCAATTATCTGCAATTGGAGTAATCTATGGAGCTTCAAAAACTACTGATGCCTGTGTTCTGATTTCAGAAATTATGATTTAATTTGGTGGGGCTGTGGTCAGAGCACTAGAACTTTTAAAGGATCCCCAAGTGATTTGAATATGTAAACTCTTTGGGAAGCCAGTCTTGCTAACAGAAATCCCTTTGCGACATTATTTTTTTCTGTCCCTTATCTGTAATATTTAAAATATTTAAACATTAAATATTTAAAATATAAATATTTAATATTGTTAAAATATAATATTCTGTTAATTAAGTACCATTGAAAAGCAGAGACATTACTTTGCCAACAAAGGTCCATCTAGTCAAGGCTATGGTTTTTCTTGTGGTCATGTATGGATGTGAGAGTTGGACTGTGAAGAAGGCTGAGCGCCAAAGAATTGATGCTTTTGAATTGTGGTTTTGGAGAAGACTCTTGAGAGTCCCTTGGACTGCGAGGAGATGCAACCAGTCCATTTGGAAGGAGATCAGTCCTGGAATTTCTTTGGAGGGAATGATGCTGAAGCTGAAACTCCAGTACTTTGGCCACCTCATGTGAAGAGTTGACTCATTGGAGAAGACTCTGATGCTGGGAGGGATTGGGGGCAGGAGGAGAAGGGGACGACAGAGGATGAGATGGCTGGATGGCATCACCGACTCAATGGACATGAATTTGAGCAAGCTCCGGGCATTGGTGATGGACAGGGAGGCCTGGTGTGCTGCGATTCATGGGGTTGCAAAGAGTCGGACATGACTGAGCGACTTAACTGAACTGATTTGGACTGATTATCAAATGTTTACATGCCTTCTGTTTACTACCCTATCATTGTGATACCAAGGTAGTACCACTAATTTTCAATGCAAATGAATAGTACAATGGAATTCTACTTTAAGGTAAGTGGATATGTAGGTTACCAAAGTTATTAATAAAATCTGAAAGCTAAATTATTATTAACATCTTAACAATAGTCTCAGAAATATATGTCTTTAGCCAAAATATAAAATGTTACTAGCCACTCAATCTGGTAAAATCAAATGGTGCTATTTATAATTCTTTAGACTTTTGCCTTACCAGAAAGCAATACTCATAAATATTGGGTTGGCCAAAAAGTTCATTCAGGTTCTTCCAGGAGATGTTATTTAAAAACCCTAACAAATTTTTTGGGGGTTTTTGGCCAACCCACAATAGTATGCCCTTTAACAGAACATTTACGTATGATAGTAACCAAGATGTCTTTCAGAACTGTATGAACCTCTTTTAATCAATTAAATCAACAACTACTGAGCACATACTAGGCAATGTTCTAGGAACTGAGTGTCTCCCAGTAAAGAAAGAAATCCTTGCTCCTAGTAAATGGTGGAGGGAAACTGTAAAACAAATAATAAAGTTTAGGGGTGGTAAATGCTCTAAAGAAAAAGAAAGTAGAGAGGTCATGATAAAAGGCAGGTAGGGAGGGGAGGTAGTTGATAGTGTGTTGAAAAACCTCTCACAGGAAGTGACCTTTGAGCCACCTAAATGAAGGGAGGGAGGAAGCTGTGAGAAGATTTGCAACCAGAGAGTGGCCTAGGTTGTGGGAATAGCTGGAGCAAAAGCTTGAAAGGGAGCAAATATTTGATGCACTCGAGAAATAGCAGAAGGCCCGTGTAATAGAATGAAATGGAGAGAGACGGTGATGGATGAGGTCAAAGACATAGATAACAATCAGATAATATACTGAAAATACAACTACCATATGACCCAGCAGTCCCATTACTGGAAATATACCTAGAGAAAACCATAATTCAGAAAAACACATGCACCCCAGTGTTCATTGCAGTGTTATTCAAAATAGCTAGGACATGGAAGCAACCTAAATATTCAACAACAGAGGAAAGGATAAAGAAGATGTGGTATATATGTGTAAAGGAATATTACTCAGCCATAAAAATGAATGAAATTGGGTCATTTGTAGAGATGTGCATGGACCTAGAGACTATCATACAGAGTGAAATTAAGTCCAAAAGAGAAAAGCAAATATCATATATTAACACATATATGTGGAATCTAGAAAAATGCTATAGATTATCTTATTTGTGAAAGAGAAATTGAGACAAAGACGTAGAGAACAAATTATGAACACCAAGTGGGGAAAAGGAGGTGGTGGGATGAATTGGGAGATTGGGATGGACATGTATACACTATTGAAAAAAATGTATAAAATAACTAACTAATGAAAACATAATGTTTAGTTCAGGGAACCCTATTCAGTACTCTATGGTGACCTAAACAGGAAGGAAATTCAAAAAGAAAGGATAAATGTGTCTGTCTAACTGATTCACTTTGCTTACAGTAAAACTAATACAACATTGTAAACCAACTATAGTCCAGTAAAAATTGAAAAAAAAAAAAACAAAACCTTTTACTCATAAATTTCAAACTTCTCTTAATTATAAGGAAAATGCATGTAACATAAAAATAAAAAATAAGTGCCAGCTCCTCATAGGCTGCAGTGTTTTGTTTTGTTTTGTTTTTTCTCTTCTAAGTGTTCTCAGAAGCCATTAGAGGCTTTGCTGGGGAAGTGTCATGGTTTAATTTACTTTTAGAGCGATAACTTTGGGCTGATAGATGAAAAGTAAATTATCCAAAGGCAAGGTGAAAACAGGAAGACAGTCAGGAAGCTGTAGCAGTGTCTAGGCAAGAAGTGACAGTGGAGCAGAGAGGCAGCAGACGAGATGGTGAAAGTTCTGATGCAGAGGGTGTGCTGATGCTCCACAAAAAAGGATTTGCTCATGGAGTTTTGCTGTTAAGACACCTAAACACATGCAGCCAGGTAACAAGAGTCACAGCCATAAAAGTTGCAGAATCTTAGGTTAAAGCTAGAATTAAATTAGTTGTTAATGATCTTTATATAGAAAGTATTTCCTTTGTAACAGAAATACCTTTATTTATTAACCCATCCTCTTTTTATAGAAAAAAATTAACTTTTAATAACTTTGAGACTCTGAGCTATCCTGTCATTTCTTTAGTCTCAGGACATGTCTTAAAATCTTGAGGAGCCAGAATTGCCAAAATGACAGCTTTTGGTAAAACTGTTTTTGAAATTGTAATGAGCATAGCAACCTAAGGTTTCTCTTTTCATTTCTCATAAATCAGGTAAATTTGCATAATCTGAACCAGAAAGTTGTTTAAAATGAGTATTTTATTTATTCTGTCAATCATAAAATGGAGGAGAAATTTAGATATTATATGCTTAATTGATCCATTTAAGTAAACATATTGGCTTATTTAGGACCTGAAAACGAAATTCAGTTATTTCCTTTGCCTCTCTGAGAAAGATCAAAATACCTCAGTAATTGTCAAATGTATTTTTCTTTTGAGTGTTCACTGTTTTCCCCTGACATTTGTGTTTTCCCTCCTTACTTCTTTTTTTTTCGTTTCTTTTTATATGTGTTATTTCCAAGTGTCTTTGTCTTTTAGTTCCTCACTAATACTAGCAATAAATAAAGGTCCAATAATTTTAATTTTAATACTGTTGAAAGTCCAACACTTTAATTTTCAAATGAAACTTGCTGTGTTTTTTCAACTGATCCTTGATATTAGCCCCAATACTATTATTTCTAGTACTGTTCTTGATTTGGTAGTCTTTAACAGATAAATGATTATCGAAGAGAAAAAATATAGTGTTGATGACGTAAAACTGATTTATCATCATATATTAATAATTCTGGTAACATCACTTTTGTTGTTTGCATTAATCCAGTAATAATACTAAGGTCATTATATGAACTGTACTTTGTTATATTAGTGGGGCTTCCTTTCATTTTATAGCTGGCTTAAGTCCTGCCGAAATTCAGCAGTTATGGAAAGAAGTGACTGGAGTTCACAGTATGGAAGACAATGGCATTAAGCATGGAGGGCTAGACCTCACTACTAACAATTCCTCCTCGACTACCTCCTCCACCACTTCCAAAGCATCACCACCAATAACCCATCATACCATAGTGAATGGACAGTCTTCAGTTCTAAATGCAAGGCGAGACAGGTAAATTTCGTGACATATATTTTGTTACTTATCATCAAATTTTACTTTTACTATTTGTAACACTAAAAATAATGATTTGTACTTAACAGCAGAATGTGTAGGACACAAATTAAATAGGTAGAAACTTTTAAATTATATATTATTTCATCAGAAAAAAACAGCTCAAATACCAGCAGTTTGATGGATAGAATGGGGAATTTCCTGAAGAAAGTTATTTTATAATAAGTGCATGTAGAATTATTGTGTCAATATATTTTTATGGCTAAGATGCTATGATTAACCTGATTGCTGAAATGAGAATCTTCTTACCATTTTAAAACTTAAGAATGAGTTTCAAATCATTAAAGATGCTTATATATATATACATACATATATAGATATCCCCCTTAATATATGTTACAACCATGTGCTTAGAAATCAGAGAATAGATATACATAAGCATATAAACACAGGTATCATAAACCAGAAGAAAGAAGATCTGGTTTGTCTTTTTTGCTTTTGTGGCATGATAGAATTATAAATATATAATTTAAATGAACTTATGGTAACACCCTGGATAAATTTGCATCAAAATTCATAAAGAAAAATTTGATTTCAATTACCAACACTAAGTACATTATATTAGATCTTTTTTTTCAACTTAGTGTTTTTGGTTGTATAAAAAGTACCTTTGTAAAAGGTTCACCCATAACTTTTTATCCATTTAACTATTTATGCAGGAATATGGTAACCTAATCAGATCCTTTAATGTGATTTACCTAAAATATATAAGGTAAAATATTGCTCAGTGAAAAATACCTTTTAAAAGATGGAACGTAAGTACAGGATTTCTTTACAGAGTGGCTTAATCCCATATGATATAGAATTGTAAAATTCATATTTCAATGTAGTGGATTGACAGTGTTCTGCAATGTGAATACCTGCCTGTCTGCAATAAACTCTTTTCTCATAAACAAGTATTTTTTCAAAGAAACATACATTTATACAGTACAATTTAAAATAGAATGCTATAATTTGATGATGTTTTTGGTCTTTCTTGGAGTATCATGAAAATTTTTCTTGTTAGATTTCATTATTATAAAATGGTGTGCTTTTGAATGCTTTCATGATGTTGCTTTAATTGAGAGTACTTTGATGATTACATAACAGAAGTTGGCTGATGTCTCTAGGATCTATCTGATACAATACTCACTTATCAAAAGTCTTGGATAATTGTAAGAGATAGATAATGAATACCATTCCATAGTAGAATTTTTTGATCAACTGTATCTAGCAGAAATATATATGATTCACACATAAATATTAAATGATATAAATGATTCTGAAGGTCCATATTATCTCTAAAAAGAGCATTTCAAAAATCTTGTGGTGATTTTCCTATTACTTTCTTAAAAACACAGGATTTTTTTTTTCACTTGACCACATATGAATATATATTTTTATTTAGAGGTAAATGTTACATTAAGGTCATGTGGCAGGATTAGCATATGATATTATACAGTCCTCTTAGTTTTTCATCCTTTATTAACAGTCATCTTTGGCTTTATTTCTCCTCTAATTGGAACATCATCTAGCCTTGGCAGTTGAACTATTCAATAGAACGATTAAATTTTTCTGACTGCTCTGAGCTGAATTGACCTGTTTTGACCTGTTTGTCACTGATCGTAACCTGACAGGCGCTAGCAGCCTGCAACGATTATGGCTTTTTGAGATGAATCTGACGCCGTGTTCTTTTGCTACAGCTCGTCACATGAGGAGACTGGGGCCTCTCACACTCTCTACGGCCATGGAGTTTGCAAATGGCCAGGCTGTGAAAGCATTTGTGAAGATTTTGGACAGTTTTTAAAGTAGGTTTTTTACTTTTTTTAGCAGAGGGAGTGGCTTATATGGGAGTTTTAGGCAATTTTGCTGTAAATAAGCAAAAGAAAGCTGAAGAAAGAAAGTAAAGGTCCATCCTAAGGCACTCTGTATGTTTTCTGTGTATTTCAACAAGTGGATTAGCAAACTCAGGCTAAGAAGGTTAACTCTTCATCTTTACTTTTCATGAGAAAATTTCACAAAAGGTCTTTGAATGAATAATAAAAAGTAGCCTACTATAATAGTGTCATTAATGATGGAAAGATATGTTTGTAGAATTCACTTAAATTTCAAGGTTTCTATAAAAATTTCCAGAAAGATTATGTGAAAAGTCATATGTGCGTGTGTCTGTGTGTGTGTATAGAGACACACATATATTTAAACAAAATACACATTTTAAAGGCTTATTTTTATTGCAGAATTTTTATTTCTTACTTTAAATAATGTTTAATGTAGTTATTTAGTAAGAATAAAAAACTGAAAGTTAATCATAGCTAAAATTTTAAGATAGCTGTATTTTTTCCATGTTGTGACTTGTTGCCCTGAGAATCATAAAGCAACATACATGGCCCTAAGCTTATTTGATATATTGTAAGGCTTCTCTAACTTAAAATCAAAACTTTGTATATCCTTAATTTCTTCATACAGTGATAATATATTTTTTAATTCATAAGAGGTTCTTTTTCAAATGAGAATATGCATCTTTCATGAATCATTTTCCACCCACAATTTCAGAATGCAAGAGATCTAAACAGAGCTACAGATAGGTTTATGGAGATGAGTAACTTCACAGGCTGAGACTCTTATGTTGTCATGGAGCAGCTAACAGGGTCAATGAACTGTTTCATGCTTCATCAACAATTAAGTTAATTAGCTCATTTGAAATTGCATTGCTTTGTTGCCAGGATGTTGGCAGAAACATCAAAAAGATGTGTTTACAAATGGTATACTACAGGGTATAGAGCAGAAGCACCTTCACAGCAAGGCACAAGTACTTGGCATCATAATAACTGTATAACCGAATTACACGAAGACTTCCACACGGAATTTTTTCATCTTTTTAAAAAATTTCTGACCAATTAAAGGAAAAAAAAAGTGCTTCCTATATTACTGTGGACTTTGTTCATGGCCTTAATTGAAGATTTGCACTATCCAGAATAGTTGTGAGCTGTCATTTTGTTGGGTAGGAAACTGATTCAAATGTTCTAAGCAAAAAGATCCCTTAAAATACTAGGCAACTTTGCTAAATTTGCCTAATTTCTTACCTAAGAAAAATAATATTTGTTAAAACAAGGACAGAACATAAGAATATTCATTCGTTGAAGAACTAATTTCACATTTCTTCATTTGAATATATTCTGATTAATATATTATTCTTTATCATTAAGATTATTTAGAGGACTTTTCGGAGAAGGCAATGGCAAGCCACTCCAGTACTCTTGCCTAGAAAATCCCATGGATGGAGGAGCCTGGTGGGCTGCAGTCCACAGGGTAGCTACGAGTCGGACGTGACTGAGCGACTTCACTTTCACTTTTCACTTTCATGCATTGGAGAAGGCAATGGCAACACACTCCAGTGTTCTTGCCTGGAGAATCCCAGGGATGGGGGAGCCTGGTGGGCTGCCGTCTATGGGGTTGCACAGAGTCGGACATGACTGAAGCGACTTAGCAGCAGCAGCAGCAGCAGAGGATTTTTGCTGCTATTTCTTAAGAATAGCAATTTAAGCCTTATAGCTCAGTCATCATACATTTTATTGCTCTAAGTTGTTATTTCTAGCAAAATTCAAAATAAAGCTTTAAGAAAAAATATATATCTTTCAATATAATTTCCTTTATAGCACATGGAAATAAACATTTTTATTCATCTCAAATTTGTATGAATATGAACTCTCATTTTACCCTCCATGAGTCTTTTTCATATTCATGCTAGTATTTAAAAATAAAACTGAAGACGTTACAATTAAAAAAGCATTTCCTTTCAATTAAATATCAACTTTGGTTCCAAAGACTGACCATTTTTCCAGCCCATTAACTTCATAGGGATGACAGAGGAAATGACAGTGGATTTTAAGGTCCTCCTTTTAGTCCGTTTTTGTCATGATATGCTTAGATTCTCTAAGTCAAATAAATGTGATAGATTCTGTTAATAGAGCTAACGCCAGTGTATGGTACTAAAATGAAATTTTAATTTAATGTACTTTTATACTGGTATTGTCTTTTTCTTGATGTGTATGGGAAATTTGAAGAGAAATAAAATGATATGTTTTATTAAATTAATTTCAGTTACTCAGGAAAAAAAAAAGTTGATTTAGTGTCTCTGTGGAAAGTGAATTGAAGAAGACATTACCGTTAATACAGATTTTCTTGGAAAGAAGACTTTGCTTTTCTTTTGGAGTAATGGAGAGAATAGAGAGTCTTGGAGGGAAAAGTCAAAAAGCTGTAAAGTTTTTAACTCTCAAGTTTTTTGTACATACATTCTCCAGAAATTTGGTACCCAGTGTTGGTTATAAAAGTTTTTTGAGAAAATGCTATGGCATTTTTATTTCTAAAATGCACTAGAAATAAATTGTATAGCTTGAGCTGTACTTTGGTATCAGACAACTTATCCATTGTCTGGATCAAGTAAAGGAAACTATCCATTATTACTACTTATCCTGCATGTGTTTAATAGCAAAGGATAGTAGAAAATATATTGAGTCCCAAACTCGCTTTCTTACATTGCATCACTATAAAAAGTGATAGAATTCCTCCTCTACTTTGCCCAGCACCAAATAAAAAGCCATCAGAGGACAATTGCTTATGAATAACATACATATTCTTAGCCATGTATATCTATGCATAATATGTATGCTTCAATATTCAATGAGGTTTTTTTTTTCTATTGGATAAAAAAATAAGACTAAATTAGAAACTGTTATTTATAACAGCAAAGACGAAAGCAGAAAAATAGAAAACTAAAAGATAAAAAAGAAATTCTAGATTAAAAGGTGTCTAGGAAAATTTTTGAATTACTGTGAAGTAGGAGTTCAGAGAAGGTAACCATTTTTCTAGTCACTCTTTGAGGATCTAAGATCACTAAAAGGATTTAATACTAGTTATTCATTATTGTCTTATAAATGTCAAGATGTAATAATATCCAACTAAACTTTAGTGTAGTTTGTCTGCAGAATTAATTATCATTCCATTGGCCCTATGTCACCTAATGTAATAGATGGATTGACTTGTAAGAGCTTAAACCAAAAGGTTTACAATACATAAATTCAAGTCAGCAGACAAGTGTTTTTGAACCTGCATGTGCAGATGCCAATAAACAAAATGTGGTCTGAGATAGAAAGATAGAAATATTCTTTGAAGAAAGGCAAAAATGGTTAGTGTCAATAAAATATCAGTCTATTAAAGAGTAATTAGTTGATGAAATGAGTTAGGTTTATTGCAAAGCTTAATATTTTAAGGTTTAACACTATATAATAAGCAATAGAAAAGGTAGTAGAGACAGAATATTTAATGGAAAGATGTTATCTTTTTTTTTCTTGCAGCTGACTACTCTAAAAATTATGCTCTTACTTAGTGTGTATTGTCTATTTCTTTGTCTTTGACTAGGCAGCGTGGCTACAAAATTATGACCTCAAGAAGGCATTCTTTGAACTTGTCAGAATGTTGTTTCTTTTGGTGACAGTGCCCCCATCTCTCAAAACTAAGGCATCTCACATAATCAGCTAAATGAATAGTGACAGCTAACATTTTGTATTTAAACTCCTGTCAGTGTTTAAACATAAAAAGCTTGATGCAAAATAAATCAAACACCAGTGATATGCAAGTGAAACATTTTGTTAAAACAGTCTCTGACATACTTGGATTTAAATCTGATCCCTTTTTAGCTTATAAAATGCTGTAACTTTAAATGAATTTGGGAAAAATCTAGAGGTTAAAATTGAATTGCTAATCTGGGGTATATATAATTGAAGTTACCACATGCATTCATAACCTTAAAAGCTTCATTAAAGAGAATTGTGCATTAAATAAATTGGAAAGATCCTTTCCTACTTTTTATCTTCCTGAAATGCTTGCTTAATTGTTTTTAGAAAGAATTTGACTGCCTATTTACATTTTTCC
>CAKXYN010000002.1:43950000-43952500 GCA_935064755.1 Tragelaphus eurycerus
TAGTTTGTTAACCAAACCTGAACAGAGCTGTTCTAAGAACAGACAGTGCCTCTTCTGCGTTGTAACTACACACCTCAAACCTGACCTGTTACATCCCACTATTTTAGTCCACCATCTGTCTTCAACCAATTATGACAATTGTACTAAGACACGTGGAAGTTTTGTTGTCATGATCAGTGAGGGGTATTAAAATGAACCTTATCAAAGGATGGGGCAAAGTCGCACAAAGATTTCTACTTGCCTAGCCTACATCTATTAACAAATAAACCTACGTATTTTTATTTATTATGTATTTATTAGTTCTTGCTCATAAATACCATTTAAAATCTTCTTTATATGTGTTATATATTTGTCCATCTATGTATTTGTTGACTCTGTTAATTTTAAGAAATGGAGGTAAATAATTTGAATGGACACAAAAGTATTTTTGTTGAAT
The DNA here is from genome assembly GCA_935064755.1 of Tragelaphus eurycerus. NCBI lineage: Eukaryota > Metazoa > Chordata > Mammalia > Artiodactyla > Bovidae > Tragelaphus > Tragelaphus eurycerus. Next base: position 43,950,437 of record CAKXYN010000002.1, read on the forward strand.
TTTAGTAAAATGAGGAGTGCATTAAACTTTTTAGACTAATATACCTTCCTAAATGGTACTTGAACCCAGATGGATAAATATGTAAATTCTTATTTAACTTTGTGAATAATATTTTTATGTTTTATTTAGATGCATTGGTGAGAACATTTTTAAAATTGCTGTCTTAGTTTGCCAATTGGTGAAATAGACACACCAAAGGATATTAAATTGATTGAAGATTATGTTTTTTAAATTTTAGGAGGCAACAAATAAATGATATATTATAAAGTTTTATTATTGAATATGTTCATATATTCATTGGAGATATTTCTCTACTAAATTACTTTTGATGTATCAGCATATGATTCATTAAAGAGATCTTTTTAAACATTATGAAATAATAATAGACTATATGGCAACTCACTCCAGTGTTCTTGCCTGGAGAATCCCAGGGACGGCGGGGCCTGGTGGGCTGCCGTCTATGGGGTTGCACAGAGTCGGACACGACTGAAGCGACTTAGCAGCAGCAGCATGTAATCAAGGTCAGAGTAAGATAATGTCTTATCTCTCCCTACTTTTTTGTAAGATTAGGACAGATGTATCCTAAATAGGACACTGGACATGAAATGTCAATCTTGATGCTTCTGATTCTCAGAATTTTCAATGTACTTTAAGTATTAGTAATAGCAAGTGATCATTCTTTGTAAGTTTTATGTTACCATGGGATGATAATTTGCTGTCTTTCATTCACACCACATCTTGATAACATAAGGCATTGCTCACTAAATAACATCATAGGAGTCAAAATTATCTTAAAGAAAAATGGAATAGAGAATTGTCTTTGTTCTCTTTAGATTTACTTTTGGTTCATGTATTTATAAGGTGCCCTTTAAAAAAAAAAAAAAGACATGACTATATGAAATATATTTAGTGATTTCTACTATTATTCTGAAAATAATTTTGGGGAAAATTTTTTGTAATAACTAATAAGCTTAGAGACAATTACATTTTCTACTCTTTGAAGGGTATCTTTACATTGCATAAGTAATTTTCACTAAGCACATCAGCATATTTAACTTTTTTTTTTATATCATTTTAAGGTGTTATTTTTTCCCAGTATGGAGGAAATGTGGTGTCAGTGGTTTTAGTGGAACATCTGCTACTGAAATAGCCCTGGCTTAACATTCTATTTTGTGTTGTGTGTTTGTTTAGGCACCTTAACAACGAACATGCGTTGGATGACCGAAGCACCGCACAGTGTCGAGTGCAAATGCAGGTGGTGCAGCAGTTAGAGATACAGGTTTGTCAAGGGCTCCCGTGGTGGACTCCTTTCTCTGACTTCTGGTCTTTAAATCAAGGACCGGGCAGATCCTGTGTCTTTAACACAGTAATGCATAGAAATAGATGGAATTTTAGATTGTTTATAGTGATAGAAATGATTGATATCTCAGGATGGATTGCTGTAACTTAATGTATTTACTTACCACTCAGACTTATTATCATCTTTAGACTATATCATATACATTTGGCTATCTCAAAGGAGTCAAATCTAAGGTTTCCCAAGAAAGTTTAGACCAAACCACCCAATTGGATATGATTTTATCGCAGAAACAGTTTTTACATGAGCTAATCTTGATTTTTTTTCATGAGATTTTATAGCAAAAAGCCTTTATAGTATCATGCCTACAATTTAATACTCTAAAAAAAGTCTTTCTCTTTTCTACCTCTAGTGTATTTTTAATTGAAGAACTTACAAGAATCCTTGTCTTGGAATAATGGCAAATCATGTATAATGTCACAGATGGTAATATGTGTATTGTATCAAATGCTGCTAACTTAAATAAAAGACATTACTGTTAATATTGAAACAGAATTTGGCCAAAAATAAATAGAGCTTATAAAACTGATCAAAAAGCAATTGTATCCCCCCGCCAGTATCATTTTTGCTGCATTGTTCCTAACCCTCTAAGTCTTCCTCTAATATTTCATCTTAATGATGATTTTTTTCTCAATCAAACAATACCTTGTTTCATTTAATTAAACATACAATTTCTTTGTCTTCACACTTGCTACATCTTAAATTGT
>CAKXYN010000002.1:43962500-43997500 GCA_935064755.1 Tragelaphus eurycerus
TATGTTAATTCATGGTGTTCTAGAAATTAACCATTAATTATTTCCTGATTGCATCAAATTGGTAATTGTGTTGTATATTTACATTTTAAAAATTTTATATGAATGTTGTTCCTCTTGGATGTAAAACCTCCACCTAGCTGTAAAACCTCCACAGTTTGGGGGATCCTCAAGGTCATGTTCTACTTTGCCTGCACACCATAGTCTAGATAAAGTTTCATTACTTAGATTCCTGGATTAAATTTATATATTTCCTAAACCAGATTGATGTGTGTGTGTGTGTGTGTGTACTGTGTAAAAAATTACATGTTTGAACTGTATCACCTGATTTCTGTGGTCTTATATGCATCTGTTCTGTATTAGTAGTGTGAGGCAAAAAATCAGAACGTATCTTTTTAGCTGAGTTTATCGAGATACACATTCTTTACATTTTAACTAATAAATCATCTTTTTTTTTCTTGCAGAAGCCCAACCTTAGTAAAAAACATACCTACCAGTTTAGGCTATGGAGCAGCTCTGAATGCCAGTTTGCAGGTAATATCATTAAATGTGGCTTCTCATTATCCTTGTATCTGAATTTTGGGGCATGACTTTGTATTTAGGTGGGATTTGATTATTCTTAATAGTTGGTTTATCATCCAAGTAAGTTGTAGTACCTAGTACTATAGGAAGCACTGGTTCTAATTCAAGCTACTTTTGATGTAAAGAAGCAAGAAGGACACCCTGTGGCAAAATCTGGAACACTCGGTTTTTCTGCAAATGCTAGATTGATAGAAGCTTTTGCAAATGCATGTGGCTATGCATTAATATTTATCCAGGCTGTCATAAATGATTTCACATCATAGTGTTGGGGAACATGGTGCTTGTGGCAAAAACTTTAAAGTTTAATTATAATATATAATTTTTATGCAGAGGAGGCAAATGTCAGGACTTCTTTATTTTGAGTTAAGTTCTGGTCATTTTTAAAAAGCAGAGCAACTGCTTATATTATCTTGGGGTATTTTGCTTCATGTGAGGACGCGCCTTCATTATATAGGAGGCTGAATGAGAAAGTTTGCTGGGAGAACAGTTGTTTGTATTTGAACGTCACACTTGATTTCGTTGGTGTTGCTGCCACAAGTTGCCAGTTAGGAACCTTTGTCTTTCCCATACATTTTATTGAAATGCCTCTGAAATACCTGTATCAGAATTGAAAACCAATAGAAGATAGACATTTTAAAAATTACTTGAAAGGGCATTTCCAAAGTTGTTTTACACCCTCTTCATTTCACTAGGCTGCCTTGGCAGAGAGCAGTTTACCTTTGCTAAGTAACCCCGGGCTGATCAATAACGCCTCCAGCGGCCTGCTGCAGGCTGTCCACGAAGACCTCAATGGTTCCTTGGATCATATCGACAGCAATGGGAACAGCAGCCCAGGCTGCTCGCCTCAGCCGCACATGTAAGTGGGGCTAAGAGACTCCATAAGGGGAAGAACCTATACGCCCATGCTTCTAAAATTTAGTAGTCTTCTGAAGTTTTGAATAGTGTATAAGTAAAAAATACAAATTTAAATGGAGTTAAACTTCAGCAGGTTCATGATGTAAAAAGTGTATCAGAATTGCTTTTAATACAGCTTTTAGATTCTCTCCAGTGTCCTGTAATGATTGTACTAGCAGTCCTCTACAAATTCTTAGTGCTACTAACATTCTCTTGGGTGTATAGAAGTGTCTAAGATAAGTCTTCATCTTATGGATCATTATCACAGTTTGGTTTGTATGGTGCAATAAGAATATTCATGATGGAATAAGTTGTCATAATTTTTACTACTATTACAGGTCTCTAAACCATTTATGAACTGTAGTCAAGATATTGCCCGTTTTTATAAACCGTAAAATGCAAAGTTTAACTGTTAGCCACAGTTTACATAGAAGCTAGTAAAGTGTAACTTTTTTGCCTGTCTTATAAATCAGTGTAATTACATATTCAACTTTAATTACTGGTGCGTCTGTATTGGCAAGGTTTATATGTTATATTTTATGCAAGACTACGATTCCTATTAATATTTAGCAGCTAACTATATCATTAATTACTCTAAAATCTTTCCCCTACCATCTTTTTAATGGAGCTGAGAGAGTAGATGTATTAAAAATTGATGTATTGTGGATTTCAGAAATGTGTATGACACTTGAAAAAATGCCTGGCCTTATTCAATAAGCCAAGCATATCAGTTTCTTGTTTACTAAAAAGTATGGACCAGAGTTCAGGAGGGAAAATTAGAATCTGAATCCTAAACAATTCATTCATTTAGGACGTATTGTAACTTAATGTCCATACTTCTGAGAGTTAAACATCATGTACTTCTATTTTCAAGTTATTGAGGTAAGAACAGTACTTTCTCTCATTCTTATATTTTCTTCCCGTATTTTTTCACTAAATATCTAGTCAGAGGCCTGAAAAAGAAATACGGTCTTTCTTGGGGCCTATTTCCATTTGACCTTTCACAGGATATTATTTTTGTTGACTTTTTAGACATCTCATTTTATTTGACATATTAATGTCTTTAAGATTGTATGCCTAATTGCTTTATAGCACTTTTACTCTATCACCTTTGTGAAAAACACAAGACGAACATTAATGTATTTTATCAGGTTCCAAACCATTACTTTTTCAAAATGGAAAAATTTGTCTTTTGAAAGTGTCTTTAGATGTATTAAATAATACAAAAGAAGTAATAAAACTCGAAGTAGAAAGAACATGAATATAAGCTCTTGAGAGTAGCAGTACTCTAACATGAGGAAAGTGTACAATCTGACAAAAGTTTTTATATCCCTGCTTTATCCTCTCAGCCATGCAGCGGGTAGCTTGAGACCTTTACTTCCAGCCATTCTCCTGAGTATGTTAATGCTCACTCCCCGTATAAAATGCTAAAACAATAAAACTTTAAAGAGCAAACAAGAGTTAGATCATGTTTTCCCTCTTTAAAAAATATCTATTTCAGACAAATGAAATGTATGTAATGAAAGTGTTTAAGCTATTGATGCAACTCCTTGAGCTCCTGTGTGATCTATAGGGGTTGTTGAGAATTATATGTAGAGAGTATGTAGGGAGGTGGTTTTTAAGACTTGTGTCCAATGATAAGAATATTAACATTAAAAAATTGACTGACTCAATAAAATAGTTTATTAAACGCTGTATTTTAGAACCTGAAATAATAATTGGGCTAAATTACAGCATTGATAGATTAGTAGTAGTTTTTGTTTGTCAATTGCTATTTTTGACTTTTCATTTTATTAAGTTGCACTTTAATTATAAAACATCTCAGAAAAAATAGTGTGTATAAAACAGTATATAAAAATTGAGTATTTAATGTCCGATTTACTGCCACATTTATTGTACATTTTATGCTTATATGAATTAATGCATGTGAGAAATATTTATGTGTCTTTTCCACACAGAATCAAAGGAAGGTTTCCCTTGGCTTACTGGATATAGATTCAGAAAAGACAAAAATTGGAGGAAGACTAAATTTTGTCTTTTACTAAGTTGTATAAATTATAATCATATATTTAATTATCTTGCAGAATATTGGTCAGCATTCTCTCTTTGAATCTGTTTCTGCTGCCATTAACATTTTGTATATTCGATGTCAAATATTATTGATGGAATGTCACTTCAGTATTCTATATTTTCATCTTTATAGAGTTTTAAGATGCTTGGAAATAAAGAATGTTAAGGCATTTAATGTACATCATAAGACAAAGAAAAAGTTTTATCTAATTCTCTCATCAAAATTTGGCTGCATATAATTGAATGTACTTCAAAGTTCTTTTAAATTAGACAGAAGTGAAAGGTTTTTTGTTTGTTTTTTACATTTCAATAGCACAGTCATATGTCCTGAAATGAAATCATGGTATGGTCCTTGTTATTGGTGAGGGGAAGGCGAGGGGTAAATTATGCTGATGCAATTGTTAACAAGAGGCAGAGAGGCCTAGTATTTGAGCTCTGGTGATAGATTGTGGGGGTTCTCATCCCAGAGTTAGCACTTCATAGCTAAGATTTATTTCTTTCCTCAGCTTTCTCAGCTGAAAGTGAGGTAAGTCGTAATAATATGAACCTCACTAGATACTTGAAAACGAAATGAGTGCCTGGAACATAATAAATTGTTCCTTGTGTCCCTCATAGTGCTGTGTGCAGAGTTACTGATTTATATTATTTCTTGTAATACTTCATTATTGCTATAGAGGAGATCATAAACAATATAAAAATATTTTGCATTTTAATACATTTTTTGTAGGCACTCCATAACTGTGTGGTTACTTTCCTTGATAGTCTCTTTTCTTTTGATTCCACCTCCTCTTATAATTCATGAAGTAAGCAGATCCCATAAAATGAAAGAGTGTAAGACAGGAGTTCATGGTAGGGAGCACCTTCCTCAGAGTCAATGAGATAAGAGATGTTTGAGCTAAGATGTAATCTGAGGTTGGAGGCAATGAACAATTCAAATAAAAGAATATCAGCCCAGAGCAAGAGCACACGATATCTGTCTGGAGAACAGTGAATACACGGTTGACCCGAATTTGGAATATAAAAAGGGAAATAGAATTTGGAATATATGAAAGGAGACAAGATCGTTGAGTGCCTTGAAGATCAAGCTATGCTGTTTTAGTCAGTATGGAGCCTGTTAATGTTATGGGCTTGAGTTTCACATAATCAGAGATGTGCTTTAGAATGAATAATCTGAAAGTGTACTGAGTGAACCATGCCTGAATAAAACTAATGTGAGGCAGGACATTCTGAAGTTGGGAGAGATTCGAAGCAGAAAATGAATCCTTGCAGGATTCAGTATGTGACTTAAGTGCAAGACAGCCTGTGGAGGGCAAGGAATCCATGACAAGACAACTGATTGAATGCTGGGGACAAAGAGGACAATTCGGAAAAATCATAGCAACTTTAAGGGCTTCCCTGGTAGCTCAGCTGGTAAGGAATCCGCCTGCCATTCAGGGAACCCAGTTCTATCCCTGAGTTGGGAAGATCCGCTGGAGAAGGGAACAGCTACCCATTCCAATATTCTGGCTTGGAGAAATCCATGGTACAGCCCAAGGGGTCACAAAGAGTCAGACACAACGTAGCGCCTTTCACTTTCACTTTCATAGCAACTTTAAAAGCCCACCAAGAGAGGGCATGAGAGAACAGGCTCAATGGTGATGAGCTCAGCTTACCAAAATGAATAAAGGAGGGGAAAGGGCCTTAGAAAAATTTAAGGTAAAATTAAACAGATAGATGCAGCATTAGAGAACTGAAGAATTGGATAGAGACCGTTTGGTTAATGTAAATCTAACAGCACCTGTCAGTTTTTTTGTTTGATTTTTTCCTGCTTCAACTCTATAAAGATTTGTGTATAAATGCTTGTTTAAAATTAAGACTGTTTATCACAAAATCATTTCTCACATTCTAGAGGCAGTGGTCAAGCAGATAAAGATTGTTGTGTGTGTGTCATTTTAAAGTGTTGGAATTTAGCCTCTGAATACTTTCTCCATTTGAAGAAAAAGTCATTCATTGAACCACTCATGACATATCTGAGAAGATCATGGACAATGTATAAAAGAATGGTTTAATATTTATGTAAATATCAGTTTATCATGCTTTAATTTTGCACATTCATATTACAGGGAGCCAGTTGCTTCTCTTAATTAGTCTTGTGGGGTTTTTGCTTGGAAGGAGTCACGGCATCTGTTTACATTTACCTTATCAAAGCTAGGATGTGTATATTTGTAAATGTTTATCTTCCTAGGTACTATTTGAGAATGTCTTTACATATTTTGATACAGAAATTATAATAGTCAATAGTGTGCTGTCAAAGGATGCTTTAGCTCATCTGGATCTACCTATAGTATTAAATAATATCTAAAATACCTAAAATATTGATCATTCAAACATTTTTATTAAGAAAATAATCAGTATCTTACTGAATCCAAGAATGTAAATGTCCTTAGATTTGGGAAACAGTGAAACAAACTGTCTCTTCACTTAGTGTTTATTCAGCTCCAGAGTAGTAAAACAGAGATGTTCTCGAAGTTGATAGAAAAGATGTTTTGAAGGTTTACAAGAGCAGAGTAGCTATGGTTTAGTGCTTCTCATAAATTACTTTTAGAGAAAAAGGGGTCAAATTATCATCCATATTCTTCATTTTGATGCTCCATGCTTAGCACCTCCTGGCTCTGTGGCTTTTACCCTTAGACTATCCTAGATGAAGGCTTTTGCCAAACAAGTGCATTTATTTTGCCTTAACTCTTTTGCCTTTCTTCTGTACTTTTTCTGCTTTTTATTGTCCTCTCTTTTCTAAATTCTACCTTTCCTTAAGGGTCTCATCCTAGTTTTCCAGGAGGCTTTCCCAAGTAATTTTGCAGTCAGGACCTACACTCATCTCCATATTTCCAAAGAACTTGTTATGTATACCAGCATTTGTAAATAGCATAGTGTGTGTGTGTGTGTGTGTGTGTGTGTGTGTATGATTGTGCACACGCTCATGTGTTCTTGCACACACACATGCTCATTTTGCAGTTATCTCTCGCTTAATGGAAGATCCCTTAAGGACAGAGACTATGTTTTAGATATAGTATGTGAAACCCCTAAGACATTATACCATACAAAGTAAGCACTCAATAACTATGTGATACTGATTATAAAGAATCAAATGGAGGTGTCAGTTAATTAAAAATGGTTTGATTTCAAGAAGTAATCCCTCCAAAAGTACAATCCAGGATTCTCTTAAAACTGAAGAAGAATAGAGAAGAAGAAATTTAAGAAGACGAGATAATTAAATAGAATATTAGTTAAAAGTTTTTTTTGAAATGTTGACAGTATATTTATGATTTTTTTAAATGTTATTTATTTAGTTAATATGTATTTTAAAACTGTCCAAAGTTAGGGGAATAGAAAGGGGAAGGTCTTCAATGCATTTGTGATTATCCTCCTGCTGCTGCTGCTGCTGCTGCTGCTGCTAAGTCGCTTCAGTAGTGTCCGACTCTGTGTGACCCCATAGACGGCAGCCCACCAGGCTCCCCCATTCCCGGGATTCTTCAGGCAAGAACACTGGAGTGGGTTGCCATTTCCTTCTCCAATGCATGAAAGGGAAAAGTGAAAGTGAAGTTGCTCAGTTGTGTCAACTCTTTGTGTCCCCACGGACTGCAGCCTTCCAGGCTCCTCCGTTCATGGGATTTTCCAGGCAAGAGTACTGGAGTGGGCTGCCATTGCCTTCTCCTAGCCCTTGTTACACTCTTGCCTGGAAAATCCCATGAATGGAGGAGCCTGGTGGGCTGTAGTCCATGGGGTCGCCAAGAGTCAGACACGACTGAACGACTTCACTTTCACTTTTCACTTTCATGCATTGGAGAAGGAAATGGCAACCCACTCCAGTGTTCTTGTTTGGAGAATCCCAGGGACAGGAGAGCCTGGTGGGCTGCCGTCTATGGGGTCACACAGAGTCGGACACGACTGAAGCGACTTAGCAGCAGCAGCAGCAGCCCTTGTTAAATTTTATCTTGTGGAGGGTGAAATGAAAAAGAAAACAAAAATTATTGAGATTAATACAGTGTTAATCAGATGAATGTTCAAGAGAATTTTAGCAGAAAGTAGGACAGGTTAAAGCCAGGTGGAATATCATAAATTTTACCTAATAATTTTTGAACTTTTTTTTTTCACTCTTATCGATCAAGTAGAGTTCTAAAATTTATTTTCTACTGCTATTGTAAGAGTTCTAGAGCCATCATGGTCTAAACAAATGTGAAAGACACTTCCAATAAGAATATGAGTATCTTTACAATTTATAATATCTTTCCTTCTGCACTTCAGTGCCAATATTCTCTGATTACCTGACTTTCCGGAGTTTTATAGATTATTGGCTTCCCTGGTGGCTCAGATAGTAAAGAATCTGCCTGCAATGCAGGAGACCCACATTTGATCCCTGAGTTGGGATGATCCCCTGGAGAAAGGAATGGCTACACATTCCAGTACTATTGCCTGGAGAAATCCATGGATAGAGGAACCTGGTAGGCTACAGTCCATAGGGTCACAAAGTCAGACACAACCAAGGGACTAACACTTTCACTTTTTCCTATTTTATATCAGTGTTTGCCTCTCATAAAAACTACATGAAGAGTTAAGATTGATGCTGTGTTCAGGCAGAAATAATTTGAACTTACTTTCTTCTCCCTTGTGTTAGACTTAAATGAATGAAAATTGAAGAAAACATTTGGAGTAGACCTGGAAGGTGAACTCACACTGATAGAATCAATCCATTTCCTGTGTCCCTCCAAACCTGAAGCCAAGAGAAATTTAATGATGTACCCTCCGTACTTAGTTCAAGCCAGTTGTTTCTTTTTTATTAAGCAATTGTTTCTCCTCACTCTCAATAAGTTGGCTCAGATTTTCCGTTTCTTTCTCTTGTAAAAATGTTAAATGAAGTTCCCATTTTTATGTTTTCAAATTTTGTTTCTAGAGATCAAAACGAATGTACTTTCTGAGCTGGTTTTGTGTGGAGGGCTCTATGCATAAAGCCTTCCATTGTCATGCAGTTCCCCTTTCTGATTATTAGAGTCTCCTACTGTTGAGTTTTCAGATCATTTCTTATGTGTCATTTCTGAATCCTCTTAGCCTCCATGCCATTTCAGAGTTCTATCTGTTAATATTCTATATTAGTTGCAGGTGATTAATATTGTCTCCCTCTTATTAAAGCAAATATTTGAGGTTGCAAGTTAATGATCTTCAGTATAGATTTCTGTATAGAATGTTAATATGGCTCTTATAAGACTAGAAAATAATTTTGTTGTGTTCTTCGAAGCCAGAACCTCACTCAGGGTAAGGGAATCAAAGGCCACGGCATTCACACAAAAGTATTTTAGTATTATTCCAGGACTTGAATGGAGACCACATCAGTCATTTTATTAACATGTTGAATGCAGATTCTACATACCCCAGAACTTTCTATGCATTACATGTCCCAGTTAGTCATCTTTACAACATCCCCTGCTTCTTGAGAACCTCAGTTCATTATATAACTCCAATGATAAACTCCAGCCTCTCCTAGCAATAATACTTTGCAACCAAAGATTGCTAAAAGGGACACTGCTAGATGCCAATTATGTAGAACAGTGTTGAAAATCTAATATAAGCTGTGAATTGTCTTGAAACATAATGAAAAAGTTCAAGTAAATAATATTACCTTTCTTCCTTCTATTATCTGTGGCTGCCTTAAAATTTAAATTACTATTTGTAGGCATATGTAGAATTTGCAGATCTTACACCTTTGGTTGGTGATATTTTATATAAAATCCCTACAGATCTTAGATTTCTCTATGGATAAAAGCGTTTAAAATTGGAGTGGCTCTGTATATCAGAGGAAAGCAATTGAAAGTGACTTGAACAAGTGAAATACTCATTGTTTTCATATCTGTTAAGTCTGTACTAGTTTTGCTGATATTTTGAATTATTAAGATGCATTAAGAACCTCTAAATATAAAAGCATTTTTTCCTTTACATATGTTTTCACAAATGTTTTAATTCATACTTTTTCAGTCATCTTTAATTTTCTTCCTAACATTTCTGGGCCTTATAATTTTCATTCTGTTTTAATTCTTTTTTTTATTTAATCTCTAAACTTTTTTTTTTTAATTAACTTTGCTAGTTAACTTTGAGATCTCTTTCCAAAGTGATTGTTCAGAACTTATGACTATGCCAGCTCTTTATCATCTCTCTCTCTTTTTTTTTAAGTGTTACAAGTATGGCTCAGTAACTGCTGTTCTTTTTTACATTATTCTAGTCCCCATATGTGGCACTTACAACTCATTCTAGTTCCTCCTAATAAAAAGATCCTCCCATAGATACAGTGCCTTCAGCTAAAAAGTGCTGTATCCCCACTGTGCCAATTGTGGAAATTTGTGGGTTCCTATAGGGTTTTAAAGGATTTTTATAGAACCATACAGATGGTATCTGACATTTGTGGTATGAATCCCTACAATTTAGGCAAAGAGTGTCAAAAAATTTTTAGCTGACAGTATTGCAGCTTACTGTGTCTGCTTTATATCTAAAGAAGACACTTTGTTAGAAAGTACATCTTCGTTTGCACTAACACTGAGCCTTAGAAATTTCATTTTGCTAAGGGTCAAAAAGTAATTGACTGAATTGTTTAAAAATTGCAATTATTATTCAGTATTAAATTTTTCCCTTCTAGCACTAGGGAAGAATGAAGGGTTTCATATAACCATGTGGTACTTTAACTTCAGCTTTTACATAGGGATTAGGAAAGTGGATGTCTTTGGGTGACTATCGGTATTTTATGACTAAGGAATTTGTTATGTAAAGTTGACTATCATTTCAAAATATTACTTATTGTGAAGATAATTTACATAAGATATTGTTTTAATATATGTTAAAATTATATGCATTTTAACTACTTTGGGAGAATTTTAAATTTACCTTTCAGATAAGTACAACATTGTATTTAAAAACTTTGACACCAATAAAACATAGTATAAACCTCCACCTCGGGATTCCTAAATCCCATAAGCAGTTTCTATGAGTAGGATAGAATTAAACAATTTATATAAGCAACTGATGACCAGATGATTTCACATAACTAGTGGAAGCTAACATTCTTTAGTGTGCTTACCATAATCTTAATGTTTGAGGACTCAAAATGGTGTAACATCAGCAGAGCATCATGTAAAAGGCAAGAGCAGCAGTAATCCTTGGTCATATAATGTTATCTTACTCTTGATAAATTTGCATTTTAAGCATTAAATCTCAGGTCCCTTTTATTAATTAGCAGGTCAGAGAAAGACATAATTTACTAGATTTGTAATAAAAGATAAATATTGTTTTTACTCCCTATTCTATTCTCATGCTAAGAACTAACAGAACATAGCTAAGCACAGTTTGGAGGAAACTAAACATTGAGTCAGTCCTACAGTTTAATTTAAGCAAAAGAATAGCTCCAGCAAAGCAACCAGTCTCAGAGATGAGATAGACCTAATGACACAAACCATATGTAATCCTAGGGAAGATATCTGTCAAGATATCTAAGAAACAGCTTTGCCAGGAGCAAGCAGTGGATGGGCAGCATCCTGTCAGGGTAGCTTGGCAGAGGAACCAACAGTCCAGGAAAAATGTATGAGCTATGTCAGGGAGGACTGGCCAGAGCTGTAGTGCACAACTGTAGGACTTTGAAGTCCTGATCTTCAAGGAACCAGAACCTACATTATCAAAGAGGAATTAGAGAGAAATAGGAACATATACTTTGTGTACCATATACTCATCCTGACATTTCTGACTGAAACTTGGTCCAAGAAACAAGGCAAAAACAGTTTTTAGATAAATGTTCAAAGGACTTATGAAGCAGCATCAAAGCTGACTTAATGGTCAAATGTCAAGATATAATTTAAATTTTCTTTTATTTCTCTAGCCAGCACATTAGACATATAAAGGTCCTTTAGACCTATACTTGAATGCTTATTTTTTTAATATAAATTTATTTATTTTAATTGGAGGCTAATTACTTTACTTAAATGCTTATTGAAAGCTTCCACTTATGAGACACAAAATGGAAGGATACCAGCTGTATCTCAACGGGCAACTACTTTATTTCTGAGATTAGACATGCAATGATCAAAGTAACTACGTTTGTATTTTCATTTTATGACAGCTGTTTGTGATCACATCTATTACTCTTATAAATCACATAACATGGTAAATCTTAAAGAATTTAGTTGTGTTTTTTAATCATCACTACAGCAAAACTATCTGAACTCATTTGGGAATAAGCCTCCAAATCATATAAAATCCAGTTTATTTAAACAGTGTTGCATAAATTTTAACAAATTACAGTAAAATGTTGAAGGTAAGGGCAAAAAATCTTAGGGAAATTTCATATTATATATATATATACACATTTGATTTATAAAATTAGGTTTCATTAACCTTAATCTGCCTTTTTATTATATTTCTTAGAACTATTGACTTAAAATGGAACTTTGGAACTCTACCTTGGGGTCAGATCTTTTGGGATGTAGAATAGAATTATAAACTGCATCCTAACTATGGCAATATAGCTTATGAGAGAAAATGTTATTACATTTATAAGAAAATAACAATCCTTTGCAATCTAACACTAAATGGCTATATAGAATATGGAGTTATAAGATTTATTAAATATATTAGTATTAACATTGTAATCTGACTTCAAGATGAAACATTAAAATTTCTTTAGCTGTTTATCCTTAGCCATAGTGAAAAGACATGAGAAATTTGGTAGGACATTTTCTAATAGCAAGATATATAAGGAACAGGAATCATTTGTTCACTCCAATTTTTCTATCCTCTTTTAATGGTAGTACATTTCTGAGAGGAGGAATATTTTCATTTTCATCCAGAAATAATCAGGATTTTTATCTGTTGAACCAGCAAGAGGTTTGGGTACTGTTCTAATGGCAACTATGTGCAAACATCCAAATAAAAGGAAAGTCAGTTATTTCAATATAAAAATGTTTAATGTTATTTTAACTTACAAAAGAGAAAACAGTCCTGAAAAATAATAAAATTGGAAAAATATTGAGTCATGGTAGTAAAGATCTGTTTTATAAGTTCTTGATTGATAAAATAAGAGCTAATTTAACATTTCTAGTTGTTTTTAATTATCTGATCTTCTTATTCACTTCTGTACATAAGAGAATTAAATCTTTCTCTACTGTGTGCTTGAATTTAGAATTTAAAAGTCTAGATTTTAGTAGAGGAAATCAGGATTATTATATCAGAAGAATAAAACCATAAACCTAGATAAGCACGGTGGTGTGGTCACTCAGAGCCAGAAACTCTGGTCTGTGAAGTCAAGTGGGCCTTAGGAAACATCAGTAAGAACAAAGCTAGTTGAGGTGATGGAATTCCAGCTGAGATATTTCAAGTCTTAAAAGATGATGCTGTTAAAGTGCTGCACTTAGTATGTCAGCAAATTTGGAAAACTCAGCAGTGGCCACAGGACTGGAAAGGTCAGTTTTCATTCCTGTCCCAAAGATGGGCAATGCCAAAGAATGTTCAAACTGCCATCCAAATGCACTACTTTCACATGCTAGTTAAGGTTATGCTGAAAAGCCTTCGAGCTAGGCTTTGGCAATTATGTGAACCAAGAACTTCCAGATGTACAAACTGGGTTTAGAAAAGGCAGAGGAACCAGAGATCAGATTTCCAACATTTGTTGAATCATAGAGAAATCAAGGGGACTCCAGAGTAAATCTAATTTTGCTTCATTGACTACAAGAAAGCCTTTGACTCTGTGGATCACAACAAACTGTGAAAAGTTCTTAAAGAGATGGGAATACCAGACCACCTTGTCTGTCCCCTGAGAAATCTATATGTCAAGAAACAATAGTGGAAACTGGGCATACAATAACTGACTGGTTCAAAATTGAGGAAGGAGTATGAAAAGACTATATATTGTCACCCTACTTATTTGACTTATATACAGAGTACATTGTGCGAAATGCTGGGCTGGATAAATCACAAGGTGGAATCAAGATTGCTGGGAGAAATATCAACAACCTGAGATATGCAGATGATCCCACTCTAATGGCAGACAGCAATGAGGAACTAAAGAGCCTCTTGATAAGGGGGAAGGAGAGTGAAAAAAACTGGTTTGAAACTCAACATTCAGAAAACTAAGATCATGGCATTTGGTTCCATCACTTCATGGGGAATAGAAGGGGAAAAGTGGAAGCAATGATGGATTTTATTTTCTTGGGCTCCAAAATCACTGCAGATAGTGATTGCAGCCATGAAAGTATAAAATGCTTGCTCCTTGGAAGGAAAGCTATGACAAAGCTAGACGGTGTATTAAAAAGCAGAGACATCACTTTCCCGTCAAAAGTCCATACAATCAAAGCTTTATTTTTCTAGTAGTCATGTATAGAAATGAGACTTGGACCATAAAGAAGGCTGAGCACTGAAAAACTGTTTTTTTCTTATTGTGGTGCTGGAGAAGACTCTTGAGAGTCCCCTGAACTGCAGGGAGATCAAACTAGTCAGTCCTAAAGGAAATCAACCCCGAATATTCATTGAAAGGACTGATGCTAAAGCTGAATTTCCAATACATTGGCCACTTGGTACAAAAGACACAACTCACTGGAAAAGACACTGATGGTGGAAAAGAGTGAAGGCGACTAACGCATATATATGGAATTTAGAAAGATGGTAACAATAACCCTGTTTATGAGACAGCAAAAGAGACACTGATGTATAGAACAAACTTTAGGGCTCTGGGAACAGGAGAGGGTGGGATGATTTGAGAGAATAGCATTGAAATATGTATAATATCATATCTGAAACGAGTCACCAGTCCAGGTACGATGCCTGATAACGGATGCCTGGGGCTGGTGCACTGGGACAACACAGAGGGATGGTATGGGGAGGGAGGAGGGAGGAGGGTTCAGGATGGGGAACACATGTATACTTGTGGCGGATCCATCTTGAGGTATGGCAAAAGCAATACAATATTGTAAAATTAAGCAAAATAAAATTTAATTAAAAAAAAGAAAGAAAGGAGAAGGAGCTACAGATTAGATAGCATCACCAACTCAAAGGACATAAATTTGAGTAAACTCCGAGAGATAGTAAAGGAAAGGGGAGCCTGGTATGCTGGCAGTCCCTGAGGTCACAAAGAGTCAGACACAACTTAGCAACTGAACAAGTATTTTCTTTATGATTGTATAAATAATTTTAATTATTTAATTACTCTTGCCTGGAGAATCCCATGGACAGAGGATCCTGGTGGGCTCCAGTCCATGGGGTCGCTGAGAGTCGGACAGGACTGAGCGACTTCACTTTCACTTTTCACTTTCATGCATTGGAGAAGGAAATGGCAACCCACTCCAGTATTCTTGCCTGGAGAATCCCAGGGACGGGGGAGCCTGGTGAGCTTCCGTCTATGGGGTCGCGCAGAGTCAGACACGACTGAAGCGACGCAGCAGCAGCAGCAGCAGCAGCCTAAGATCAACTCTCATTTTAAAAAGTACTTCCAAAACATTTTCTTTAAAAAGAAAGCTTTTCCATTTAAAACTTTAGTTTCATTTATTAGCTTATTTCTGTGATATGTTAAACTAAAACACTTTCTAAATAAAATATTATTCTAGAAGTTGCAAACATTTAAGAAACATGAATTGTTTCTCATTTCAACCTGACTTTATTCAAATGGAGATAACTAAACTTGCCATTTTTATAAATCTACCATTAAATTCCAAATATAATTATATAATTTCCTTGTACATATACTAGAAGGAGAGTATAATTGAATTTCCACAATCTCCATTTTTTATATGCTTTCTAAATGAGATCAGTTATTTCACCAGTTTCCCTGTGAAACTTTTTTTTCAAGGGAAAAAAATGACTTCCTAAAAATGTTTTATTTGGGGGCTTCCCTTGTGGCTCAGATGGTAAGGTAAAGCGTCTGCCTACACTGTGGGAGACCCAGGTTCGATCCCTGGGTCGGAAAGATCCTCTGGAGAAGGAAATGGCAACCCACTCCAGTACTCTTGCCTGGAAAATCCCATGGACAGAGGAGCTCAGTAGGCTACAGTCCATGGGGTCGCAAAGAGTCAGACATGACTGAGCAACTTCACTTCACTTCACTTATAATAACTCATTGGTAAGGAATCTGCCTGCCAGTGCAGGAGATATGGGTTTGATCCCTGATCTGGGAAGATCCCACATGTCATGGAGCAGCTAAGCCTGTGCGTGGCAACTATTGAACCTGTATGCTCAAGCTGGGAAGTGACAACCACTGAGCCCACAGTGAAGCAACTACTGAATTCTGCACACCTTAGAGCCCGTGCTCCACAACAATGAGGCCTCCACAATGAGAAGCCCTCATACAGCAACTAGAGTAGCCCCTACTCTATGCAACTAGAGAAAGGCACTCTCAGCAGCAAAGTCCCAGCACAGACAAAAATACATAAATAAATATGTTTTATTTCCAGTGGTTATATCTTCCAAGATGTTGTTTTTAATTGCTAAGTCATGTCTGACTTTTTGGCAACCCTGTGAACTGTAGCCCACCAGGTTCCTCTGTTCTTGTGATTTCCCAGGCAGGAACACTGGGGTGGATTGCCATTTTCTTCTCCAGGAAATCTTCCTGACCCAGGGATTGATCCTGTGCTGTGCTGTGCTTAGTTGCTTAGTTATGTCCAACTGTTGGCAACTCCATGGACTGTAGCCTGCCATGTTCCTCTGTCCATGGGGATTCTCCAGGCAAGAATAATGGAGTGGATTTCCAGGCCCTTCTCCAAGGGATCTTCCCAACCCAGAGATTGAACCCAGGTCTCCCCCATTGTAGGTGCATTCTTCACCATTTGATCCACCAGGGAAGCCTTGGATTGATCCTATGTATCCTGTGTTGCAGACAGGCAGACTGTATAAGCCACCAGGAAAGCCATCTTCTAAGATGGCTACTCAAAAATAACAAAGAAAACCAAAAACTGAGCCTCATGAAACTAAATCTTCCATTTTAATAAAGGGATCTGTGTTTATAGTTTGGAATCCATTTTACATTTTCAAAACAATGATATTTATGTAGTAAGCATGAAGTTTTTGCCATTAGCAAATTTGAACATATTGAATAAAAATTTATTCAAACACATGAAATTATAAAATGTTAATCATACACATTGATTTTTAAATGCTTATAGTGATTATCATTATTCATTCAACAGCTTTGTGCCAAGTACTGAATAGACATTCTAGATAGTTAAAAGGAAATCTCATCTTCTCTATTTCTTTTTAACTACAAAATTTTTGATGCTATTTTTTAGGTCAAAAACCTATGCAAATCAATGGTCGTGTTCAGTTCAGTCGCTCAGTCATGTCCGACTCTTTGCAACCCCATGAATTGCAGTACGCCAGGCCTCCCTGTCCATCACCAACTTCTGGAGTTCACTCAAACTCACGTCCATCGAGTCAGTGATGCCATCCAGCCATCTCATCCTCTGTTGTCCCCTTCTCCTGCCCCCAATCTCTCCCAGCATCGGAGTCTTTTCCAATGAGTCAACTCTTCGCATGAGGTGGCCAAAGTACTGGAGTTTCAGCTTTAGCATCATTCCTTCCAAAGAAATCCCAGGGCTGATATCCTTCAGAATGGACTGGCTGGATCTATAGCAATACTCAGTCTGTTCTGATATTTTAAGTGCTATTAATCAATAATTAAGATATAATGATATATAAGAAATAAAGAAGAATTTGTATGATTGTAAACATTTTCTTTTAGAGTTAATCAATATATCACATGTAGGTTAAAGATAAATTAAGTAGAAGTATTAAGAAAGGATTCCCTGGTAGCTCAGACGATGAAGATTCTGCCCACAATGTGGGAGAACCGAGTTTGATCCTTGTGTTGGGAAGATATCCTGGAGAAGCAAATGGCAACCCACCTCAGTATTCTTGCCTGGAAAATCCCATGGACAGAGGAGCCTGGTGGGCTTCAGTCCATAGGGTCACAAAGAGTCAGACACAACTGAGCAACTTCACTTTCACTTTCTTTCAACTGTCAAGAAACTTACAAGTCAAGAACTTGAACAAATTGGTGTAGAATAGGACATAGATGTGTGATTTAGGGCTACAAGTATTTGCAAACATTCAGTATATTTCTCAGAGGACTTTATGTAAAAATTCGTTTTTCTGGGTAAAGATTGCATATTGGGCCAAGTAAAATTATGTTCCATAGTAAAACTGAAGGATGAAGCCCTTAATTCTATTTCTGAGGATACTGTTTGAGTATTATCCAGGGAATAACATTTTTTTTAGTAATGATCTGCAGTTAGTAATAGAAGAATGTTCTATCTTTCAGGTATGCTAGGGCAGGGAAAAAGAATAAGAATTGCTCATAGGATTTGTTTAAAGATGTATCATATCTCTTTGTAAAAAGATATTTATTACCCTTTTTCAATAGACATACATTATTTAATGTATTAAGATTTTTCTCAAACAACTAGGATTATCTGAAGTAAAGACTTAAATGGATTTCCTAAAATGAATAAAGCACATAAAAATAACTTTACCTAGTCTTACCTTTAGTCTTGACTTGTGTTTGGTAAGATTGACTTAACATTGCCTAAAATTTGTGCATGTTATACAGATGAGCCAGTAATTGTAAGTTTTTCTTTACAGCATTTGTTGACATCTGTTATAACATTTAAGACTTAAAATTTCCATCATTAGTTTCATAGTATTAAGAGATACTGTAAGGCCCAGTCAAATGTACATTGTCACTGAATTTCTCATAAGTGATAACATGGTATAAGTATTTAAATCATTACATTTGACACTATCTAAATAAATATCACTGTGATTCTATAGTCTAATATCTATTGACTTAAACATGTTTTAAATACAGTTTCAGAGAACTTTATTCATAGTGCTTTTTTATTTCAAAGAAAAAAGGAACAGATCCTCAGATTTTTTACTTAAGCTTAAATAAAAAATGAGGACAATTTATATCCTTCTAGAGAATATACAGTGTTAATACAATCTAAAATGGTAAATTCTTCCATTATAATTTGACTCTGCTGTAGGATGGTGGCAACAATAACATTTCTTCTGCCCTTCCTTGGTGCCTTGGGTACTTATAAATTTCACAACTAAAAGACCAACACTTCTTTAGGAAACAAGTCTATTAATGTAGCTATTCCTCTCTTTGTGTTTTTTGGTATGTATGCATGTGAGAGTTGGACTGTGAAGAAGGCTGAGTGCCAAAGAATTGATGCTTTATGAACTGTGGTGTTGGAGAAGACTCTTGAGAGTCCCTTGGACTACAAGGATATCCAACCAGTCCATCCAAAAGGAGATCAGTTCTGGGTGTTCATTGGAAGAACTGATGTTGAAGCCGAAACTCCAATACTTTGGCCACCTGATGCGAAGAGTTGACTCATTGGAAAAGCCTCTGATGCTGGGAGGGCTTGGGGGCAGGAGGAGAAGGGGACGACAGAGGATGAGATGGCTGGATGGCATCACTGACTCGGTGGACGTGAGGCTGAGTGAACTCCGGGGGTTGGTGATGGACAGGGAGGCCTGGCATGCTGTGATTCATGGGATCGCAAAGAGTCGGACACGACTGAGCGACTGATCTGCTCTGATCTGATTATGGCAGTGGGCTGTAACACTGAGCAATTAAGCTGCCACATAACAATCAACTGCTCCTTTGCATTTCCTTATAATAGTGGCTTGAAAGAAACAGAGATGAGTTTCATTTAAGTTCAGTAAGCTTTTATTGAGCACCTATTATGAGCAACATATTCTGTTGAAACTGGCAGATGATCTGTAATCTACAGAGAGCTAGAACTCTAAATGAGAAATGGATATGTGCATAGATAATGAGAGAGGGCAAGTAAAGGGAAAAAAAGAGATAACCAAATTGCAGATCCAGACTTAATTGTACATATGCACATGGAGAATCATAAAAGTCTTCACAGAGGATATAGCTTTGGGTTATGCTTCATATGAAATAGATTTTTAGGTTGGACTTTATGAAGTTATTGATATTTGACTATTTTTTGCCTACAGAAATACCAGTCTTAAGCTTTTCAACCTAGTATTAAGCAGAGATGAGGAAAGAGAAAATAGATACAAATGATTTGAAGATTTGAGCAAAGGTGACTAAGGTTTAAAGCATGAATCTCATTCAGAGAATAGATCATTCTTTTGTCTAATCATAGGTAATCTGCCTAGAGAGGAACACACCTGCAGGATGGGACTGGACAGGGATTTGGGAGATGTGTCCTAGAATTCATTAATCTCCAAGCTGATAATAGGGTTGGGGCATTGAAAAATGCACCAATTATTTGGAGGTCCTTAGCACCCCACTCCAGTACTCTTGCCTGGAAAATCCCATGGACAGAGAAGCCTGTGGGCTGCAGTCCATGGGATCGCTAAGAGTCGCTAAGAGTCGGACACGACTGAGCGACTTCACTTTCACTTTTCACTTCCATGCATTGGAGAAGGAAATGGCAACCCACTCCAGTGTTCTTGCCTGGAGAATCCCAGGGACGGGGGAGCCTAGTGGGCTGCTGTCTATGGGGTCACACAGAGTCAGACACGACTGAAGCGACTTAGCAGCAGGGCAATGGCACCCCACTCCAGTACTCTTGCCTGGAAAATCCCATGGACGGAGAAGCCTGTGGGCTGCAGTCCATGGGGTCGCTGAAGGTCAGACACAACTAAACGACTTCACTTTCACTTTTCACTTTCATGCATTGGAGAAGGAAATGGCAACCCACTCCAGTGTTCTTGCCTGGAGAATCCCAGGGACGGGGGAGCCTGGTGGGCTGCCGTCTATGGGGTCACACAGAGTCGGACACGACTGAAGTGACTTAGCAGTAGCAGCAGCAGCATGATCCTTCGGGTACATGTTACCTACTTTTTACCTCTTTCCTTCTTTGCTACTCACCTCTGAAAATACTGTATTTTTAACTTGAGAACGTGTCCACACTTTATGCTATTATTCTTCAATATCCAGTTTTAAAGTATATTTTTCTTTAAGATGACATCAGATCAGATCACTCGCTCAGTCGTGTCCGACTCTTTGCAACCCCATGAACTGCAGCACGCCAGGCCTCCCTGTCCATCACTGACTCCTGGAGGTCACTCAGACTCACATCCATCGAGTCAGTGATGCCATCCAGCCATCTCATCCTCTGTCGTCCCCTTCTCCTCCTGCCCGCAATCCCTCCCAGCATCAGAGTCTTCTCCAATGAGTCAATTCTTCGCATGAGGTGGCCAAAATACTGGAGTTTCAGCTTCAGCATCACTCCTTCCAAAGAAATCCCAGGGCTGATCTCCTTCAGAATGGACTGGTTGGATCTCCTTGCAGTCCAAGGGACTCTCAAGAGTCTTCTCCAACACCACAGTTCAAAAGCATCAATTCTTCGGCATTCAGCCTTCTTCACAGTCCAGCTCTCACATCCATACATGACCACAGGAAAGACCATAGCCTTGACTAGGCGAACCTTTGTTGGCAAAGTGATGTCTCTGCTTTTGAATATGCTATCTAGGTTGGTCATAACTTTCCTTCCAAGGAGTAAGCGTCTTTTAATTTCATGGCTGCAGTCACCATCTGCAGTAATTTTGGAGCCCAGAAAAATAAAGTCTGACACTGTTTCCACTGTTTCTCCATCTATTTCCCGTGTAGTGATAGGACCAGATGCCATGATCTTCGTTTTCTGAATGTTGAGCTTTAAGCCAACCTTTTCACTCTCCACTTTCACTTTCATCAAGAGGCTTTTTAGTTCCTCTTCACTTTCTGCCATAAGGGTGGTGTCATCCGCATATCTGAGGTTATTGATATTTCTCCCAGAAATCTTGATTCCAGCTTGTGTTTCTTCCAGTCCAGCATTTCTCATGATGTACTCTGCATAGAAGTTAAATAAACATGGTGACAATATACAGCCTTGACGTACTCCTTTTCCTATTTGGAACCAGTCTGTTGTTCCATGTCCAGTTCTAACTGTTGCTTCCTGACCTGCATACACATTTCTCAAGAGGCAGATCAGGTGGTCTGGTATTCCCATCTCTTTCAGAATTTTCCACAGTTTATTGTGATCTACACAGTCAAAGGCTTTGGCATAGTCAATAAAGCAGAAATAGATGTTTTTCTGGAACTCTCTTGCTTTTTCCATGATCCAGCGGATGTTGGCAATTTGATCTCTGGTTCCTCTGCCTTTTCTAAAACCAGCTTGAACATCAGGAAGTTCACGGTTCACATATTGCTGAAGCCTGGCTTGGAGAATTTTGAGCATTACTTTACTAGCGTGTGAGATGAGTGCAATTGTGCGGTAGTTTGAGCATTCTTTGGTATTGCCTTTCTTTGAGATTGGGATGAAAACTGACCTTTTCCAATCTTGTGGCCACTGCTGAGTTTTCCAAATTTCCTGGCATAGACTAAAAATTTAAAATAAGTATAATTTCCAGAGATTAAGTATCAGCAGACTTTATGAGTGTGGCAAGTGCTAGTGGTTAAGCATAGTGAGGACTGTAGAGAAATTTGTTTTAGTATCTTCCCATCTTCTCCTTTCTGATATCCAAGAATTCTGGGATTCACTTTTCCTCTTTCTTGAGCAGTTACGATGACAAATATAAAGATTCCTCAAAGTTAACTATGAGTTATGAATAGTTATCATCTATTTTAACTTTTAGAATTTTTTGACAGAGGTTTAGGCTCTTCTGTCTTCTTGGTAGGGCTTTCCATGTGGCTCCGTGGTAAAGAATTTGCCTGCCAAGCAGGAGACACAGGAAACGTGGCCTTGATCCCTGGGTGAAAAAAGAAGATCCCCTGGAGGAGGAAATGACACCCCACTCCAGTATCCCTGGCTGGGAAGTCCCATGTAGGGAGGAGCCTGGCAGGCTACAGCCCATGGGGTTGCAAAAGAGTCAGACATAACTTAGTGACTAAACAGCAACAATATTCTTGGTAGTGAATAAAAGGGAACTATTTCACATACACGTAAATTTAAAAGCAATATATACAACACCATTTAGTTCATAACTAATAGCCTAAATTCTTCACTTCTCTCCACAGTTTCTAATCCTGCTACCTTAGTCCTGACCATCTTGACCTTAGTTATACTGTTGTAGTTATAGTAGGCTCCTGGGCTTCCCAGGTGACACCACTGGTAAAGAACCTGCCAGCCAATACAGGAGACATAAAAGATGCTGGTTTGATCCCTGGCTTGGGAAGATCCCCTGGAGGAGGGCATGGCAACCCATCCGGTAATCTTGCCTGGAAAATCTCATGGACAGAAGAGACTGGCGAACTGCAGTCCATATGGTTGCAAAGAGTCTGACACGACTGAAGTGACTTAACACACACACAGTAGGCTCCTCACTAGTCACCTTAGCTCCAGTGGCCTACATTCAGTCTACCCTTTGCAAATTAATCCTCCTAAACTCTTCTGTCTTTTCACTGCCATGCTCAAAAAACATCAGTACCCCTTCAGCTGGCAAAGAATTAATTTTAAACTCCACAAATGTAACTCAAGGGCTCTTCGCCATCTGACCTTATTCTGCTTTCTAATATATTTATTTATTACCAACTCTCTGTTCCTCATGGCCTCATACCCACTCTTAGGGTTCCCACAACACATCTACAGTGTAAGTGACAGTATTAGTCTCTCAGTCATGTCCAACTCTTTATGACCCCATAGACTGTAGCCTGCCAGGCTCCTCTGTCTAAGGGATTTCCTAGGCAAGAGTACTGGAATGGGTAGCCATTCCCTTCTCCAGGGGATCTTCCCCACCTGGCTATCAAACCTGGGTCTCCTGCATTACAGGCAGATTCTTTATCATGTGAGCCACCGGGGAAACACATGTAAAATTCTCTGTTTTTCCTGTTTCTACTCAGAATGCACTTTTCCTCAATTGCATAATGGACATTTTAAAATATTTTAAAGTCTACCTGAAGTGACACATTTTTCCATCATAGATCACTGACTGATTGCATTGCCAGAATTTATCTCCTGTCTTTCATAACACTTTGTATGTATAGTATAGATCACACTCTGCTTGGTATCAAAGTTACTTATGTGTATGTCTTACTTTCTCTATTAGACTAAAAACTCTATGAGAACAGGAACCATTGTCCATATCAGCCCCTGAATCTGTGTGTGTGTTAGTCACTCAGTCGTGTCCAACTCTTTGTGACCTCATGGACTGTAGCTCTCCAGACTTCTCTGTCCATGGAATTCTCCAGGCAAGAATACTGGAGTGGATTGCCATTCCCTTCTCCAGGGGATCTTCCCAGCCCAGGAATCGAACCCAAGTCTCTCATATTGCAGGCAGATTCTTTACTGTCTGAGCCACCAGGGAAGCCCTGGATCCATAGCTTGCAAATAATGTTTACTGAGTTGATTGTTTCACTTCTAACAGGAAGTGGGGTTCATCCTTCTAGAAGTACTTCCATTTCAGTTATTGGTGGTCAACCTCTCTGTCAGGAAATAATAACAGATTTTATATCTCTTCATCACTAAATACTTTCCCTCCAGTTATCTAAGGAGGTTCCAAATAGCTTTCTAATTCTCCCAAATGTATATTATGTCAAATTGTTCAGTCGCTCAGTCGTGTCCGACTCTAATGCAACTCTATGGATTGCAGCACACCAGGGTTCCCTGTCCTTCACCATCTCCCAGAACATGCTCAAACTCATGTCCATTGAGTCAGTGATGCCATCCAACCATCTCATCCTCTGTCATTCCCTTCTTCTCCTACCTTCAGTCTTTCCCAGCATCAGGGTCTTTTCCAATGAGTTGGTTCTTTGCATAATGTGGCCAAAGTATTGGAGCTTCAGCCTCGATGTCAGTCCCTCTGACGAATATTCAGGATTGATTTCCTTTAGGATTGACTGATCTCCTTGCAGTCCAAGGGATTCTCAAGAGTCTTTTCCAACACCTCAGTTCAAAAGCATCAATTCTTAAGCACTCAGCCTTCTTTGTGGTCCAGCTCCCACATCTATACATGATTACTGTGTCAAATTAGGAGGTTGGCTGTTTCTTCTTAAAGCAAGTAATTTAAATCATTGCTTTTCTGTAGTAAACTGTAGGTAGTGGACTTGGAATAGTTGAATTGGAAATCTTGTGTTTTGTGGACAGAACAGTTTTTAAACTGTTCACAATGAATTCCTCAATTCCAGTTTAAATGAATGCTCAATATGTACCAAACGGGTAATTTGCTTTGAAATCAAAGATGAAGTTACTTCCAAATCTGCTTAAGGAATAGGACATATTTTATAAGGCTTAGAAGAACTACTAAAGTCACTGTCCAGGCAAATGTGTCTACCTGATGTCTGTGCCCTTCTGTGCCGGAAATTTGTACTCTTCTCTGATAACCTAAATGCCAGGTATGTATTATGTACCCAATAAACACTATAAAGAGCGGTGGAGATTATCCAATCCAGACTTCCTAGACTCTTGCCTTAAGATATATTAAAAATAAGTCTATTTATTATCCTTTATTCAAGATCTCACAAATGAGATAATAAAAAGCCAATTATTCTAGTGGTTGTTTTCTTTTAGTTCATAAGTTAAAAAAAAAAAAAGGCCTCAGTTTGCAATGTAATCATCTGTCTTATTCCTAGAAACAACGGATTCTATTTGTTCAAAGTGGCTTTGCCTTTACTTATTATTAAGGGCGGTATTAAGGACCACAGCTTAATCTATAAGATACCTCAGAATCATAACTGACAGGAGTCATGCATAAATTTCCAGTTAGGAAGGAAAAATGGCATAATGGATATCCAAGCCATCCAGAATAGATCTTCTTCAGACCCAGAAAGAGCTTTTATTACCGGGCTAGATGGTAAGAATTTCTCGTTTGTCCATCTGAACTTATCTTTCTTTACTGTCTTTAATGAATTCCATTAGGAATATATATATGCCTTGGGATTCTGCTTACAGGCAAATAATCTCTCTCAGC
This sequence comes from Tragelaphus eurycerus, assembly GCA_935064755.1. Classification (NCBI taxonomy): domain Eukaryota; kingdom Metazoa; phylum Chordata; class Mammalia; order Artiodactyla; family Bovidae; genus Tragelaphus; species Tragelaphus eurycerus. The sequence continues at coordinate 43,987,965 of CAKXYN010000002.1, forward strand.
TGTTAACTCCTTCAGTATCACTTATTGCTGTTCCTCTTGGAACACTTATGGGGCAGTCATGTACATTTTGAGTATATATTTCTCCCATACCAGACTGCAGCTTCTTTGATAGATGCCCCACAGCACCTTATATCTAAAGGGCACACAATAAACTTGTGTTAATCACTGGCAATAGGAGATAATGGTAATATGTTATTGGCTTGTCCCGTCAAAGTGAAATTGATGTTCTTTATGCCTTTAAGGACACAGGGGACTTGACTCAATCCATAGCATAATGGAGCTTTTGGCAGAAAATTTATTTTGGATAAGGCTTATAGTTATTGTTATATCTCTTAAAATGTTCACATTGTAGTCAATTTTGAACACATCTATTTAAGGTTTCTCCAGCTGAATATATAGTATCAAACCTCATAAGCCCCAATGTACATAGCACATATGATGCAGGCTTGGACCATTCAATGCATGTATGTTAAGGATTTTAATGACAAGTTAATGATGAGGCCTGAGATGGATGGCTGAGGAGAGTAAGTGCATGGGGTGCTGACCAGCAAACACTTCAAAAGTGGTCCTTCCAGTATGAAATTTACTTTCCTCTGTTGATTGGAAAATAATCAAAGACATGACCTGAAATTTTGATTTCGTGCTTTAGTGTTCAAGAATGTTTTCGTAAACAGTTCTTTGGAATAATTGTAGTAATGCGTGGTGTTATTTTGTTCTTTTTAGTATTAAATGTACTTTTAAGTGTAGCTAGTCATTACTTTCTGGAGAAGGCAATAGCACCCCACTCCAGTACTCTTGCCTGGAAAATTTCATGGACGGAGGGACCTAGTGGGCTGTAGTCCATGGGGTTACTAGGAGTCGGACACAACCGAGCGACTTCATTTTCACTTTTCACTTTCATGCATTGGAGAAGGAAATGGCAACCCACTCCAGTGTTCTTGCCTGGAGAATCCCAGGGTCGGCAGAGCCTGGTGGGCTGCCGTCTATGGGGTCGCACAGAGTCGGAATGACTGAAGCGACTTAGCAGCAGCAGCAGCCATTACTTTAATAACCCTAATATTTGGCATTTGGTATGTGGGGCACAAATATCTTTGTTTTAAGTCTTTTCTAATACAGTAATAGAAGTCTTAATTTATAGAAGGGCTAAAATAGTTTTAGAGCTAATTATGTTCATACAAATGTAGGAGAAGTGAGTCTCCGCAGACTCACTTTGATCCCTGGGTCAGGAATATCTCTTGGAACAGGAAATGGCAACCCACTCCAGTATTCTTGCCTGGGAAATCCCATGGACAAAGGAGCCCAGTGGGCTACAGTCCATGGGGTCACAAAGAGTCAGACACCTCTTAGCAACTAAATAACAACAATTATTTAAAAGTAATTAATGTATTTATACTATAACTTCTTCCAAAAAGAATTTAAGGTTGTAATTATATCATGGCTGTATCTAACATTGATCTCTTATGACCCAGTCACTCTTTGAAGTGTTTTACATACACACAAAAAAACGTTTATTCCTCATAACTACTATGTAAAGTAGGTACTTTACTATCTCTGCTTTATAAATGAAGAAACAAAGGTACAGACACATTAAGTAACTTCCTCAAGGTCACACAGCTAGGAAGTAAAGGAGCCAGGATTTAAGTCCAAGCATTTTATCCTCAAAGCTCTTTGAATTCTTAAGTACTGTATTGTGAACCACTTAACCACTGCTGCATGACTAAAGATTATAAATGAGGTGCCTAAATTATTCAGGATTACTTTATGCTACACTTACAAGCTAATCAAAATAGTAAATACGTAGAAATCATAAAAATTATTGTATTAAATTATACACTGTTATTTAAAAACCTTTAAATGAGTCAACTGGAGAAGAGGGTATGCAAGGAAGAATTGGTAAGCACAGCATAGACAGGAAGTTATTTAAAGGGTTTCCTTTATTTTATTTGAATTGTTTTTGGTGAAGAAGAGCATTTTTCCTAGAAGAAAATCGAATTATTCTATGATGGTGTAACACAAGGTACTTTGAAGAATTTGGAAAAGTGAACACTACAGAGATAGCCACTTTTTTTCCAGAGATAAATTAAATGCTCCTCATATCCTGTAATGAGAGGAAGAAGAGACAGATAGTGCTAATGGCCCCGGAAGAGACTAATTTCTGATTCATTCTACAACCTACCAAAGGCATGTAGTTTCTTTGGGGTCCATTTCTTTTGAATTGCATTACAAGACAAGTGAAAACATGGAGCTTTCTGAGATCCAAAAGTGAGAAATAAATGGAGATAATCATGATAAATTTTTTTTTAATTGAAGAGGATTTCACCAATGGTTAGCTTTTAAATCAATTTTATTCTCTGTGAATGCTTAAATTTCTTCAATTTTTTATTTACTTTTTTAGACATTGTATTGGTAAGGTAAGTCACTTCAGTCGTGTCCGACTCTGTGCGACCCCACAGATGGCAGCCCACCAGGCTCCCCCGTCCCTGGGATTCTCCAGGCAAGAACACTGGTGTGGGTTGCCATTTCCTTCTCCAATGCATGAAAGTGAAAAGTGAAAGTGAAGTCGCTCAGTCTTGTCCGACTCTTCGCGACCCCATGGACTACAGCCTTCCAGGCTCCTCCGCCCATGGGATTTTCCAGGCAAGAGTACTGGAGTGGGGTGCCATTGCCTTCTTAAGAACTGAGCATTCATAATTATTGGCTCTGATTTTAGTGTATCTCAGTAAATGAGGAGTCTAACACTGTAGCCTAAAGGGAAATATTCATTTACATATTTTTCAGCTCTGGTACCTTGTTTACAAAGCAATTCTGTGCAAAAGGATTCCAAGAATACATAATTCCAGAGAGAAAGTTTCTCTTTCATAGTTAATACAACTGAAATTCTTATTGCCTTGATGGTACATCATTTATTCAACTAACACATTTTTACTAAGTGCCTGCTATGTGCACAGCTCTCTTGATCTGTGATGTTCATAATCTAGCTGGCAAGCCATAGTGCAGCCACCACCAAAATAATGTAGTACGTGCATGTGATGAATGCAAGGTGAGATAGCAAGAATAACAAGGTTCTAAGAAACATTCCAGAGGCCAGTCATGTACTAGTTGTGACTCTGCCTATACTTATCATAACTCTTGGAAAGTTCAGTCAGTTCAGTTAAGCCAGTCATGTCTGACTCTTTGAGACCCCATGGAATGCAGCAAACCAGGGTTCCCTATCCATCACCAACTCTCGGAACTTGCTCAAACTCGTGTCCATCGAGTTGGTGATGCCATCCAACCGTCTCATCCTCTATCATCCTCTGCTACTCCTGCCTTCAATCTTTCCGAGCATCAGGATCTTATCAAATGAGTTGACTCTTTACATCAGGTGGCCAAAGTATTGGCGCTTCTGCCTCAGAATCTGTACTTCCAATGAATATTCAGGGTTAATTTCCTTAAGGTTGACTGGTTTCAACTTCTTGCAGTCCAAGGGATTCTCAAGAGTCTTCTCCAACACCACAGTTCAAAACATTCAATTCTTTGGCACTCAGCTTTCTTTATGGTCCAACTCTCACATCTGTATGTGACTACTGGAAAAGCCATAGCTTTGACTAGATGGACCATTGTTGGCAAAGTAATGTCTCTGCTTTTTAATATGCTGTCTAGGTTTTCATAGCTTTTCTTCTAAGGAGGAAGCATCTTTTAATTTCATGGCTGCAGTTACCATCAGCAATGATTTTGGAGCCCTAAAAAGTAAAGTCTCTCACTGTTTGCATTGTTTCTACATCTATTTGCCATGAAGTGATGGGACCAGATGCCATGATTTTAGTTTTTTGATTGTTGAGTTTTAAGCCAGCTTTTTTACTCTCCTCTTTCACATTCATCAAGAGGCTCTTTAGTTCCTCTTCACTTTCTGCCATAAGGGTGGTTTCATCTGCACATCTGAGGTTATTGATATTTCTCCCGCCATCTTGATTTCAGCTTGTGCTTCATCCAGCCTGGCATTTCGCATGATGTACTCTGCACATAAGTTAAATAAGCAGAGTAACAATATACAGCCTTGACGTACTCCTTTCCCAATATGGAACCAGTCCATTGTTCCATGTCTGGTTCTAACTGTTGCTTCTTGACCTGCATACAGATTTCTCAGGAGGCAGGTAAGGTGGTCTGGTATTCTCATCTTTTAAAGAATTTTCCACAGTTTGTTGTACTCCATATAGTCAAAAGCTTAAGCATGGTCAATGAAGCAGAAGTAGATGGTTTTCAGGAAGTCTCTTGGTTTTTCTATGATCCAGCAGAGTTGGCAATTTGATCTCTGGTTCCTCTGCCTTTTCTAAATCCAGCTTGAACATCTGGCAGTTCTCAGTTCATGAACTGTTGAAGCCTAGCTTGGAGAATTTTGCGAATTACTTTGTTATATAAGATGAGTACAGTTGTGTGGTAGTTTGAACATTCTTTGGCATTGCCTTTCTTTGGGATTGGAATGAAAACTGACCTTTTCTAGTCTTGTGGCTACTGATGAGTTTTCCAAATTTGCTGGCATATTGAGTGCAACACTTTAACAGCATCATCTATTAGGATTTGAAATAGCTCAACTGGAATTCCATCACGTCCATTCAGTTCAGTTCAGTCGCTCAGTCATGTCCAACTCTTTACAACCCCATGAATCACAGTACGCCAGGCCTCCCTGTCCATCACTAATTCCCAGAATTCACTCAGACTCATGTCCATCGAGTCAGTGATGCCATCAAGCCATCTCATCCTCTGTCGTCCCCTTCTCCTCCTGCCCCCAGTCTCTCCCAGCATCAGGGTCTTTTCCAATGAGTCAACTCTTCGCATGAGGTGGCCAAAATACTGGAGTTTCAGCTTTAGCATCATTCCTTCCAAAGAAATCCCAGGACTGATCTCCTTCAGAATGGACTGGTTGGATCTCCTTGCATTCCAAGGGACTCTTAAGAGTCTTCTCCAGCACCACAGTTCAAAAGCATCGATTCTTCGGCACTCAGCCTTCTTCACAGTCCAGCTCTCACATCCATACATGACCACAGGAAAAAATATAGCCTTGACTAGACGGACCTTTGTTGGCAAAGTAATGTCTCTGCTTTTGAATATGCTATCTAGGTTGGTCATAACTTTCCTTCCAAGGAGTAAGCATCTTTTAATTTCATGGCTGCAGTCACCATCTGTAGTGATTTTGGAGCCCCCAAAAATAAAGTCTGACACTGTTTCCACTGTTTCCCCATCCATTTCCCATGAAGTGATGGGACTGGATGCCATGATCTTCGTTTTCTGAACGTTGACTTTAAGCCAACTTTTACACTCTCCACTTTCATTTTCATCAAGGGGCTTTTAGTTCATCTTCACTTTCTGCCATGTTCATAGTAATGCTTCCTAAGAGCCACTTGATTTTGCACTCCAGGATATCTGGCTCTAGGTGACTGATCACACCATCATGGTTATTTGGGCCATTAAGATTTTTTTTGTAGAGTTCTTCTGTGTATTCTTGTCACCTCTTCTTAATATCTTCTGCTTTTGTTAGGTCCATACCATTTCTGTCCTTTATTGTGCCCATCTTTACATGAAATGTTCCCTCGGTATCACTTATTTTCTTGAAAAGATCTCTAGTCTTTCCCATTCTATTGTTTTCCTCTATTTGTTTGCACTGATCACTGAGGAAGGCTTTCTTATCTCTTCTTGCTATTCTTTGGCACTTTGCATTCAGATGGGTATATCTTTTCTTTCCTCCTTTTCTTTTAACCTCTCTTCTTTTCTCAGTTCTTTGTAAGGTCTTCTCAGACAACCATTTTGACTTTTAACATTTCTTTTTCTTGGGGATGGTTTTGATCACTGCCTCCTATACAATGTTATGAACCTCCATCCATAGTTCTTCAGGAACTCTGTCTATCAGATCTAATCCTTTGAAACTATTTGTCACTTCCACTGTATAATTGTAAGGGATTTGATTTAGATCATACCTGAATGGTCTAGTGGTTTTCCCTACTGTCTTCAATTTAAGTCTGAATTTTTCAACAAGGGGTTAATGATCTGAGACACAGTCAGCTCTTGATCTTGATTTTGCTCACTGTATAGAGCTTCTCTACCTTTGGCTGCAAAGAATATAATCAATCTGATTTTGTTATTTGCCATCTGATGATGTCCATGTGTGGTGTTATCTTTTGTGTTGTTGGAAGAGGGTGTTTGCTATGAACAGTGTGTTCTCTTGGCCCAACTCTGTTAGCCTTTGCCCTGCTTCATTTTGTATTCCAAGGCCAAACTTGCCTGTTACTCCATGTATCTCTTAATTTCCTACTTTTGCATTCCAGTCTCCTATGATGAAAAGGACATCTTTTGTTGGTGTGAGTTCTAGAAGGTCTTTTAGATCATCATATAACTGTTCAGCATCAGCTTCTTCAGCTTTAGTGGTTGGGGCTTAGAGTTGGATTACTGTGATATTGAATGGTTTGCTTTGGAAACGAACAGAGATCATTCTATTGTTTTTTAGATTGCACCCAAGTATTGCATTTTGGACTCTTTGTCGACTATGAGGGCTACTCCATTTCTTCTAAGGGATTCTTGTGCACAGCAGTATATATAATGGTCATCCAAATTAAATTCGCCCATTCTGGTCCATTTTAGTTCACTGATTCCTAAAATGTTGATGTTCACTTTTGCCATCTCCCATTTGACCACTTCCAAATTACCCTGATTCATGGACCTAACATTCCCGGTTCATATGCAATATTGTTAATTGGACTTTACTTCCATCACCAGTCCCATCCACAACTGGGCATTGTTTCCGCTTTGGCTTCATCTCTTCGTTATTTCTGGAGTTATTTCTCTATTCTTCTTCACTAGCACATTGGACACCTATCAACCTGGGCAGTTCATCTTTCAGTGTCATATCTTTTTGCCTTTGCATACTGTTCATGGGGTTCTCAAGGCCAGAATACTGAAGTGGTTTGCCATTCCCTTCTCCAGTGGACCACATTTTGTCAGAACTCTCCACCATGACTGGTCCATCTTGGGTGGACCTACATGGCATGACTCATAGTCTCATTGAGTTAAAGAAAGCTGTTGTCCATGTGATCAGTTTGGTTAGTTTTCTGTGATTGTGGTTTTCATTCTGTCTGCCCTTTGCTGGATAAGGATAAGAGGCTTGTGGAAGCTGCCTGATGGGAGGGACTGGCTGTGGAGGGATTTGGGCCTTGCTCTTATGGGCGGGGCCATGCTCAGTAAATCTTGAATCCAATTTTCTGTTGATGGGTGGGGCTGTGTTCTCTCCCTGTAGTTAAGCCTGAGGTAATGGCTACCTCCTTTTAAAGGTCTTATGCCAGCATGCTGGGGCTCCCAGGACTGTTGTATTCATTGTTCCTGACCCCATGGCAGGCCACTGTCAACCATGCCTCTGTCAAAGACTCCTGGGCACTCACAGGCAAATCTGGCTCAGTCTCTTGTGGGGTCACAGCTCCTTTTTCCTGGATCCTGGTGTGCACAAGGTTTTGTTTGTGCCCACCAAGAGTCTGTTTCCCCAGTCCTGAGGCAGTTCTGTTATCAAATCCCACTGGCCTTCAAAATCAAATTCCCTGGAGGTTCTCAGTCCGTTTGCCATATCCCCAGGTTGGAAAATCTATCGTGGGTCCTAAAACTTTTGTAACTGTGTGAGAACTTCTTGGAAAGTTATCATTTTCTAATGTGCAAAATGTGAGCACTGGATAAAATTATATTTGATACAGTGTAAGGATTCCAAGAGTCTATAGTTTCGGGTAACAGTGATTCCAAAAAAAATGCTATGGAAGGTCGCAGTAGGAGTCAGTGAAAGCTGGACAGGTGAAACAGACCCTCTTTTAGAAGTAGATCAAGTATAACTTGGTTCTTATGTGATAGACAGGATGTGCACAAGTGAGGAAGGGACTGCCAAGTTTTGTACACACAGTGTGTTAAAAGAGGAAAGCACAGACTAAGTTAGCATAAAAAATGGCTTGGAGTAGAAACTGAACATGATGTTTTAAGGGTGATGTTTTGAGTTGGGAATAGAAGTTATTTTTCAGAACTACTATTGTACATAGGGAGGCTGCGATCTTCCTGTGGAGAACGGCTGAAGGATTTTGATTCAGTCCTGTCTCATTTTCCCATGTCTTAGTTCAGGTATATTTTTGTATAAGTCAGTGACTTAATGAAATAAATTATTTGTATATTAAAATTCTCTGAGAATGTAATGGAACATGCCTTTATAGCAATCCTTGTTTTGTTTTGTTTTTTAAAAAAAACTCTCTCTGTGTGTTTGTATTTTAGAAAGACTTCCTGTTTGCTATTCCTCTTTATCTGAAACTTGAGACTTTCCCACAGGTTTTTTATTCAAATAAAAATCCCAACCCAGAAAAGTGAAACACAAATGAGTGAGAAACTCAGACACTGAGCTCCAACTGAGGGGACAGTAGAGTGGAACAGGGATTAGGAAACAGAGTCAGACTACAGAGACCTCCTAGGTCTTCTTAGAGCCTTGAGAACATTAGACACACCAAATGCAAAAGAGGACAGATCTTTAGTTAAAATTATTAAATGCCCCAAATAATTAATTGACTTGAGGTTAATCCCATAGACATCTGTGTATGTCTTGCCAAATACTCAATATCTGTTTAGAAATATTCATCTATTTAAGCTTGAAAGTTTTGAATATTCATAGGTCATATATGAGACCTAATTAGATAAAGGTGCTATTATATTAAACTTAGGAGTTTATTCCTAATCATTTCCAGTACTTAGACTTTAACATTCACTAAAATGTCCTGAATCCCAGCTTGAACCTGGAATATCTGAAAGTATAAATTTAACTTGTAATGATTATTAAATGCAAACATCATTTTTTATATAAAAGTCATTAAATGAATATGAATTTCACAAGTAATCTTATTAGAAGATTCCACTTGTATATTTTATAGGGTACTTTGGGAATATTAACATTAGATTTAATAAATGTTAAAATTCTGGATGTCTACATGTGACCATAACAACGAGTTGGCTCATCAGTCATTTGACTCAAACTGTTGACTAGTTTAATGAAATATTTAATCAAAGTAGTTGTTGAGTTCAATTGCTAATTTTTTTCAATCAAAATAATTGGTTTTGTTTTTAAAATGATCCTCATAAACCAGCTTTTATGATTTCAAGCTTTTATTATTCTGAAAATCATCTTTGGTTACGCACATACCACATTTACATATAGATTTTTTCCCCCACCTCCTTGGTGTATTTTCCTGGTTCAACATTTCTCATTTTCTAATTGACCATGTAACCTTTTATTAGGACCAAATTGTTTTATTCATTGCATAAAATAGTATCTACAACTTAGTCATATGCATATATTAGAAATCCCACTTTTCTAATTTTTTTTTTGTTATCTATTTTTTGCTAAACAGCATCAGTTATACCTCAAGGACTATAATATTATTTAGTAATTTCTTATGTGGGACAATAAATAGTACCTTGGAGATTTAGAAGTACAGTAGTTTCCCTTATGCTGAGAGTGCGGTGCTTTGAATTTAACACAACTTTTTATGCAC
>CAKXYN010000002.1:44607500-44855000 GCA_935064755.1 Tragelaphus eurycerus
TTTTTTGAGCAGTTTTAGGTTCACAGTAAAACTGAGGGGGAAGATTCAGAGATTTCCCATTTACACCCTGTGACTACTCATATCTAGCCTTTACCATTATCAATATCTTTCAACAAAATGATAAATTTGTTACAACTGATCAGTGTGCATTGACAAATCATTATTACTCAATGTCCATAGTTTACATAGGCTTCATTCTTGGTGCTGCTTATTCTTTGAGTATGGATAAATGTATAATGGGCTTCCCTGGTATCTCAGATGGTAAAGAATCTACCTGAATTGCAGGAGACCTGGGTTCAATACCTGAGTCAGGAAAATCCCCTGGAGAAAGAAATGGCTACCTACTCCAGCATTCTTGCCTGGAGAACTCCATGGGCAGAGGAGCCAAGCAGGCTACAGTCCATGGGATTGCAAAGAGTTGGATAGAACTGAACAATTTAACAACATAATGATGTATATCTATATCAGCGTTAAATAGAGTTGTTTACTGCCATTAAAATCCTCTGCTTTTTGCACTATTCATCCCTCCTTCCCCTCACACCTTGGCAGCCACCAATCTTTTCACAATTCACATAGTTGGAGTTATACAGAAGGCAGCCTTTTCAGATTGTCATCTCATAATCAGTAGGTTGCACTTAACAATTCTCCATGTCTTTTCATGGCTTGAAAGTGAATTAGTTTTTAGCACTGAATAACGTAAGTTTTATTGACTATGCCAAAGCCTTTGACTGTGTGGACCACTACAAACTCTGGAAAATTCTTAAAGAGATGGAATATCAGACCACCTGACCTGCCTCTTGAGAAATCTGTATGCAGGTCAGGAAGTAACAGTTAGAACTGGACATAGAACAACAGACAGGTTCCAAATCAGGAAAAGAGTACATCAAGGATGTACATTGTCACCCCACTTATTTAACTTATATGCAGAGTACATCATGAGAGACACTGGGCTGGATGAAGCACAGGCTGGAATCAAGATTGTTGGGAGAAATATCAATAATCTCAGATATGCAGTGGAGAAGGCAATGGCAATTCACTCCAGTTCTCTTGCCTGGAAAATCCCAGGGATTGGGGAGCCTGGTGGGCTGCTGTCTATGGGGTTGCACAGAATTGGACACGACTGAAGCGACTTAACAGCAGCAGCAGCAGATATGCAGATGATACCACCCTTATAGCAGAAAGTGAAGAAAAAGTAAAGAGCTTCTTGATGAAAGTGAAAGAGGAGAGTGAAAATGTTGACGTAAAACTCAAGATTCAGAAAACTAAGATCACGGCATCTGGCCCCATCACTTCATGCCAAATAGATGGGGAACCAGTGGAACCAGTGGCAGACTTTTTTGGGGGCTCCAAAATCACTGCAGATGGTGACTGCAGCCATGAAATTAAAAGATGCTTGCTCCTTGGAAGAAAAGTTATGACAAAACTAGGCAGCATATTAAAAAGCAGAGACATTACTTTGCCAACAAAGGTCCATCTAGTCAAGGCTATGGTTTTTCCAGTGGTCATTTATGGATGTGAGAGTTGGACTATAAAGAAAGCTGAGCACTGAAGAATTGATGCTTTTGAACTGTGGTGCTGGAGAAGACTCTTGAGAGTTCCTTGGAGAGCAAGGAGATCCAACCAGTCCATTCTGAAGGAGATCAGTCCTGAGTGTTCATTGGAAGGACTGGTGTTGAAGCTGAAACTCTAATAGTCTGGCCACCTGATGCGAAGAACTGACTCATTGGAAAAGACCCTGATGCTGGGAAAGACTGAAGGCAAGAAGAGAAGGGGCCAACAGAGGATGAGATGGTTGGATGGCATCACCGATTCAATGGACATGAGTTTGAGTAAATTCTGGGAGTTGCTGGTGGACAGGGAGGTCTGGCGTGCTGCAGTCCATGGGGTTGTCATAAAGAGTCAGACTCAACTGACCAACTGAGCTGAACTGAAGTTGGACCATAAAGATGGCTGAGCACTGAAGAATTGATGTTTTTGAATTGTGGTGTTGGAGAAGACTCTTGAGAGTCCCTTGGACTGCAAGGAGATCAAACCAGTCAATCCTAAAGAAAATCAACCCTGAATATTCACTGGAAGGACTGATGCTGAAGCTCCAATACTTTGGCCACCTGATGTGAAGAGCTGATCCATTAGAAAAGACCCTGATGCTGGGAAAGATTGAAGGCAGGAGAAGAAAGCGATGACAGAGAATGAGATGGTTGAATGGCATCACCAACTCAATGGACATGAGTTTGAGTAAGCTCCAGGAGATGGTGAAGGACAGGGATGTGTGACCTGCTGAAGTCCATGGGGTTGTCGTAAAGAGTCAGACACGACTGAGTGATTGAACAACAACATTTCATAATCTATACATACGACAATTTATCCATCACCTACTGATGGACATCTTGATTCCTTCCAAGTTTTGCCAATTAAAAATAAAGCTGCTATGAACATTCATGGGAAGGTTTTTGTGTAGAAACAATTTTCAACACCTTTAGGTAAATACTAAGGAGCATGATTGCAGAATAAGGTAAAGAAGTGTTTAGTTTATAAGAAACTACCAAATGTCTCCAAAAGTAATCTTAGCATTTGCAGCCCCAGCACAAAGATGGTGTGATAGGAAAGTTCCTGTTGTTCCATCTTCTTGCTAGAATTTGAGGTCACTGTTCCAGATTTTGGCCATTCCAATAGACATGCAGTAGTAGCTCATTTTAGTTTGCATTTCCCTGATAAACATATAATGCAGAACGTCTTCTTATGTGATTATTTGCCTTCTATATGTCTTATATGGTAAGGTTTCTGTTGAGGTCTCTGTCTTATTTTAATCAGTTGTTTTCTTACTGTTGAGTTTTATGAGCTTGGAGCGCATTTTGGGTAACAGTTCTTTTAAGAACTGTGTCTTTTGCAAATGTCTCCTCCCAATCTGTAGCTTGTCTTTTCATTCTCCTTCACTGTCATTCACAGAGTAGACATTTCTAATTTCAATGAATTCTTGCTTATCAATTAATTCCTTCATATAACATACCTTTCATGTTGTATTTAAGTGTCATTGTCAAACCCAAAGTTTTCTCTCTGTATCTTTCAAGAGATTTATAGTTTTGCATTTGATGTTTTAGGTCTTTGATCCATTCTAGCCAAATTTTTGAACCCACTCCAGTGTTCTTGCCTGGAGAATCCCAGGGACGGGGGAGTCTGGTGGGCTGCCATCTATGGGGTCACACAGAGTCGGACATGACTGAAGTGACTTAGCAGCAGCAGCAGCTCACTTTTTGAAGGGTGTAAGGTCTATCTATAGATGCATTTTTTTTTTTTTGCATGTGGATATTCAGTTGTTCCATTATCATTTATTGAAAAGGCTATCTTTGCACTGCATGTTTCCCCGTTATTCTCTGATGAAGTAATTTTGGATTAGATACTCTGCATTGTGAACATTATGTTGAGTATCTGGATTTTGTTGACTTCCTCTAAAGAGCTGAATATTATTTTGGCATGTAGTTAAGTTTCTTGTAGATCAGCTAGGTCATTTCTTATGTTTAAACTTTGCAAAATGGGTCTGGAGTAATCTTTCCTCTATGGTTGTTTACTACTAAAGCACATCTGTTGTGTTGCCTGATGAGACCTTGAATAGCTCCCAGTCTTGTGTGTCCTGGAAATTGTTTGTCTTTTAGCTCACAGCCAGTTGATCTTCCCTCATCTGGTGTTGAATATGCTCTGGACATATGAGTATCTCAGTATTCATATGAACATTCAAATAGATCTTACCACAGATTTCTAAAGTCTTTTTTTTTTTTTCTGTTCTTGAATAATTCCGCTCAACAATTTCTAATATCTTCAAACACTATAAACTCAAAATGTTGTCTCTTCAGCTAAGCCAGATTACTATGTTCTACTTGGGTTTTCCTTCTTTACATTCTGATCTGAAAATGACTCCAGAAAGAAAGTGGGGGTATTCACAGAAATCACCTCATTTGTTTGTCTTCTTTCACAGTTAACAGTACTGAACAGTCTATATTCCAACCTCTGATAATAGCTATTATTTATGTTTAGTTACTTAGGGCAGAAGAATACCTGGTCACAGATACATCATCAAATCTAGAGGTGAAAGATACTTTAAGAAAAAAATTACAATTTTATTTCAAAATTTTATTTTTTTCTTAGGAATTTCTCATTCTTATAAATGCCATTTATGTATATTTGGGCAAGGGGATGAATGTGACCTTAAAGCTGCATTTAACAACTGGAAAAGCAAAATCTGATGTGCATGTAACTGGCATGGGTAGGTGTTCTATTTCAAGTAAATAGTTTTAAAAGATGTAAGTTTTACTTAGTGACCACTAATTATTTTATGTGAAAAATGAAATAGGTAATCTATACAATTTTTTAAAAGTTTATTCAAATAAAACAATGATTTAAAGCAAAATAATCAGCCTTCTACACATACACACACATACGCACACACACTTACCTTTTTCTTTTTAAATTGTCAGATTTTTTTCTTCTCCAAGACCCAGCTATTTGTTAGGTAAAACTGAATGCCAACACCTTTTAAAACATGATATTTTAAGCCGAAAAGTTAAGCTGTGGGAGTTTGGGAAAACTTGCTTTAGAAATATAATTGCTTTCAAAAACATTTTCTAGGACTTGAATGTCACCAAAGGAATAAAAAATGAGAGGAAATAGTAGAATGTGATCCTTGAAGCATTTGAAGAAGAAATTTTTTTTTTCTAGTTTCAAGATACAGTATACACTTCTTCCTTTTCTTAGGCCTTGGAATGTTTTTATTTGTAAGCTGCCACTATATAAGGACCAGCATTTTTACTATTGGTGTTAAAAACAAAAGGAAAAAAAAAAAAACTGAATCCCTGTTTAGTGACTGTTTCATTGATTCTATGCCTGTCCTTTAGCGTGCACTAGAATGGCAGATGAGTCCAGCCTGTTAAATGCTGATGTGGTGTCAGGGGATTCTTGATCCAATTTTTCACTAGAACATTGTCTCTCATCTTAGTCTGACATTCTATTCTACTCACCACTGTCAATGTCAGAGGAAGTGTCATTATTTGAACAATAGCATCTTCCAGAAGAAAAGACACTGTGTTTACTTTTAAGAATGTCAGTCACTGGACATTTAGAAGTGTTTTCTGGGGTTAGCTGAAACATATTTGACTGGACTAAAAGCAAAACTCCTCGTCCATGCTGAGAATCACTGACTCAAGACTGGAAGGGCCATTAAGAAGCCAACTAGCCCAATCTCCAGCTTTCAGGGAAAGAGGAGATTTTTCCACTCAGTTTTTCAAGCTCTCCATGAAACATATTGTGCAATTACTTTCATTATTTCCTGGGGATTAGGAAATTCCACTTCTTTTCCATATGTTAATACTTCTGGTTTGCTTTCTTGCAATATGCAGTACAAAAAGAGAATATTTGTTGGCAAATATATATACAATAGCTTTCACCTCTAACCAGCAAAATTATGTGCATGGATCACATTCCTTATGCAGCTGGTAGTGTTCTACTGTAGAGGTCAGTGAACCTTTTCTATAGAGGGCTGGATGATCTCTGTTGTGATGCTGGCCATGAGGTCTCTGCTGCAACTGCATTAAGTCTACATTGCTCCATGTAAGCATCCATAGATCCTATGGAAATGAATGGGCATGATGACTGTGTTCCAAAAAATGATTATTTACAAAAGTTGGCCGCGGGTCAGGGCCTGAGGGCAGTAGTCTGCTGAACTCTGTTTCATTATTTTAACAAACTTAACTGTTGGGAAAGATGGTCACAAGTACTGTCTTTTGACTCTTGCAGTTGCATAAAAATGTGTCTCGGAGTCAAATAATTTCCTAACAAAGAGGCAAAGAGCCTTACAGCCTGTGATGGACATATTTTTTTGTTGGTAATATCTCTACTCTAAATGCGATGCACACCTTTCTGTTCTGCAAAGCATGTGTGTCACATGACAACTGGTCAAACTAATTGCTATATCTGATCCCAGTGGAGAAGGAATGGGGTCTTTTGCCTATACAGCAAGATGGGTATATGCAGAACATCTTCCCGCTTTCAGGGTTTCAGGGAAAGACCTACTGGCCATGTGGCAGCCATGCTCATTATTGAAGCTGATCCTGTTCTGTCTCTTCTGTGTAAATAAACTGTTGTTCCCTCTCTTGACTGTATGAGTCATGTCTTTCTTGGCAACCTCAACACCTGGAAACCGAGACATTGTTATGCTATTTGCTATCCTCTATGTGGTGGAATTTCTCCCTAGAGATGGTGACAGTTATCACAGGACACTTTTGTTATTATTTTGTTACTATTATATTGATGCAAAAGTAATTGTGGTTTTGGGGAGACAACTCATAGCATTAACTATGCATTGGCCCAGGATTGCTAAAGTACAGTGTAGTGGTGGTTCAAGAAGTTTTGCAAAGGAGATGAGAATCTTGAAGATGAGGAGTGTACTGTCCAGCCATCAGAAGGTGACAGCGACCAATTAACAGCCATCATTGAAGCTGAGGAGAAGGGGACAACAGAAGATGAGATGGTTGGATGGCATCACTGACTCGATGGACAAGAGTTTGAACAAGCTCCAGGAACTGGTGATGGACAGGGAAGCCTGGCATGCTGCAGTCCATGGGGTCACAAAGCGTCAGACATGACTGAGTGACTGAACTGAACCTACTGAGGCTGATGCTCTTAACAACTGCATGAGAAATTACCAAAGAACTCAACGTTGACCATTCTACAGTCATTCAGCATTTGAAACAAATTGGAAAACTGAAAATGCTCAGTAAGTGGGTGCCTCATGAGCGAACTGAAAAATTTTTTAAATTTTATTTGGCTTAACTTTACAATATTGTATTGCTTTTGCCATTCATCAAAATGAATCGGCCACAAGTATACATGTGTTCCCCATCCTGAACCCTCCTTCCTCCCCATCGAACTGAAAATTTTAAAAATCACCATTTTGAAGGGTCATCTTTTCTTACTGTATGAAACAACAATGAACTATTTCTTTATTATATTGTGATGTGCAACAAAAGTGGATTTTATATGACAACCAGTGATGACCAGCTCAGTAGTTGGACAGAGAAAAAGCTTCAATGCACTTTCCAAAATCAAACTTGCACCAAAAAGGTCATGGTCACTGTTTGGTTGTCTGCTGCCCATCTGATCCGCTATAGCTTTCTGAATCCTGGAAAAACCATTACATCTAAGAAGTGTGCTCAGCAAATCAATGAGATGCACAGAAAACTTCAACACCTGCAGCTGGTATTGGTCAACAGTAAGGGCCCAATTCTCCATTATGATGCTTGGCCACACATCACACAACCAACACTTCAAAAGTTGAATGAATGGGGCCATGTAGTTTGCCTCATGCCACCATATTCGCCTGACCTCTTGCTAACTGACTACCATTTCTTCAAGCATCTCAACGACTTTTTGTGAAGAAAACACTTCCACAACCAGAAGGAGGCAGAAAATGTTTCCCAAGAGTTTGTCCAATCCTGAAGCATGGCTTTTACACTATCAGAATAAACAAACTTATGTCTCATTGTCAAAAAATGTGTTGGTTGTGTGAGTGTGTTAGTCACTCAGTCATGTCCAACTCTTTATGACCCCGTGGACTGGGGCCCACCAGGCTCCTCCATCCATGGGATTTTCCAGGCAAAAATACTGGGGTGGGTTGCCATTCCCTTCTCCAGGGGATTTTCCAACCCAGGGCTCAAACCTAGACATTGCAGGCAGACTCTTTACCATCTGAGCCACTAGCTAAGACTGTTGATTGTAATGGTTTCTATTTTGATTAATTAAGATATGTTTTTTGAACTGTGGTATTGGAGAAGACTCTTGAGAGTCCCCTGGACTGCAAGGAGATCAGCCCTGGGATATCTTTGGAAGGAATGATGCTAAAGCTGAAACTCCAGTACTTTGGCCACCTCATGCAAAGAGTTGACTCTTGGAAAAGACTCTGATGCTGGGAGGGATTAGGGGCAGGAGGAGAAGTGGACGGCAGAGGATGAGATGGCTGGCTGGCATCACTGACTCGATGGACGTGAATCTGGGTGAACTCCAGGAGTTGGTGATGGACAGGGAGGCCTGGCGTGCTGTGATTCATGGGGTCACAAAGAGTCAGATACGACTGAGCAACTGAACTGAACTGAACTGAAGCAAAGTTATAATGATTTTAAATTCACGGTCCAAAGTCGCAATTACATTTGCACCAATCTAATATTATTTGAATGCTCAAACTACCGAACAATTGCACTCATCTCACACGCTAGTAAAGTAATGCTCAAAATTCTCCAAGCCAGGCTTCAGCAATATGTGAACCGTGAACTTCCTGATGTTCAAGCTGGTTTTAGAAAAGGCAGAGGAACCAGAGATCAAATTGCCAACATCCGCTGGATCATCAAAAAAGCAAGAGAGTTCCAGAAAAACATCTATTTTTGCTTTATTGAATATGCCAAAGCCTTTGACTGTGTAGATCACAATAAACTATGGAAAATTCTGAAAGAGATGGGAATACCAGACCACCTGATCTGCCTCTTAAGAAATCTGTATGCAGGTCAGGAAGCAACAGTTATAACTGGTCATGGAACAACAGACTGGTTCCAAATAGGAAAAGGAGTACGTCAAGGCTGCATATTGTCACCATGTTTATTTAACTTATATGCAGAGTACATCATGAGAAATGCTGGACTGGAAGAAACACAAGTTGGAATCAAGATTGCTGGGAGAAATCTCAATAACCTCAGATATGCAGATGACACCACTCTTATGGCAGAAAGTGAAGAGGGGCTAAAAAGCCTCTTGATGAAAGTGAAAGTGGAGAGTGAAAAGGTGGCTTAAAGCTCAATATTCAGAAAACGAAGATCATGGCACCTGGTCCCATCACTACATGGGAAATAGATGGAGAAACAGTGGAAACAGTGTCAGACTTTATTTTTCTGGGCTCCAAAATCACTGCAGATGGTGACTGCAGCCATGAAATTGAAAGACGCTTACTCCTTGGAAGGAAAGTTATGACCAACCTAGATAGCATATTCAAAAGCAGAGACATTACTTTACCAACAAAGGTTCGCCTAGTCAAGGCTATGGTCTTTCCTGTGGTCATGTATGGATGTGAGAGCTGGACTGTGAAGAAGGCTGAGAGCCGGAGAATTGATGTTTTTGAACTGTGGTGTTGGAGAAGACTCTTGAGAGTCCCTTGAACTGCAAGAAGATCCAACCAGTCCATTCTGAAGGAGATCAGCCCTGGAATTTCTTTGGAAGGAATGATGTTAAAGCTGAAACTCCAGTATTTTGGCCACCTCATGCGAAGAGTTGACTCATTGGAGAAGATTCTGATGCTGGGAGGGATTGAGGGCAGGAGGAGAAGGGGATGACAGAGGATGAGATGGCTGGATGGCATCACTGACTTGATGGGTGTGAGTCTGAGTGACCTCCGGGAGCTGGTAATGGCCAGGGAGGCCTGGCGTGCTGCGGTTAATGGGGTCGCAAAGAGTCGCACATGACTGAGCGACTGATCTGATCTGAATATTATTTGAAAGATACAATATATTTAATAAAAATGTATCTTCTAAGTGTGAAATCAAGGTAAGAAATTGCTTTGGGCTAAACTTGTTACTGAACTGTTCTACAGCAAAGCTACAATTGTCAATGTCTCAATTCAGTTCAGTTGCTCAGTCATGTCTGACTCTTTGCGACCCCATGAATCGCAGCAGGTGAGGCCTCCTTGTCCAACACCAACTCCTGGAGTTCACTCAAATTCATGTCCATTGAGTCGGTGATGCCATCCAGCCATCTCATCCACTGCCATCCCCTTCTCCTCCTGCCCCCTAGGTTAATTCAGAATGGTGTCTTATTACCCCTTGAGAATACTTGGTTATAAGGTCAGTACTCAAATCAATTACATATTGGTTAAGAAATAATTATTATGTTTCAGTGTTTTATTGGTAGTGAACCTTTTTATTGAAACAAAGGTACATACAATTAAATGAAAATATGTAAGTATCCAAAGTTGTTAAATAAAAATAATAAATGATATTCACAGCTAATGATATTTACCAAAGTAATTTTTAGAAAGTATACAATTTTTAAATTCTGCTGCTGCTGTTACTAAGTCGCTTCAGTTGTGTCCAACTCTGTGCAACCACATAGACGGCAGGCCACCAGGCTCCCCCGACACTGGGATTCTCCAGGCAAGAATACTGGAGTGGGTGGCCATTTCCTTCTACAACGGCTGTTATTTAAATTGTAGTCTAATACAAATTAGCTATTCTACAACCCAGATAATCACGATGGTGTGGTCAATGACCTAGAGCCAGACATCCTGGAGTGTGAAGTCAAATGGGCCTTAGAAAGCATCACTACAAACAAAGCTAGTGGAGGTGATGGAATTCCAGTGGAGCTATTCCAAATCCTGAAAGATGATGCTGTGAAAGTGCTGCACTCAATATACCAGCAAATTTGGAAAACTCAGCAGTGGCCACAGGACTGGAAAAGGTCAGTTTCCATTCCAACCCCAAAGAAAGGCAATGCCAAAGAATGCACAAACTACCGCACAATTGCACTCATCTCACATGCTAGTCAAGTAATGGTCAAAATTCTCCAAGCCAGGCTTCAGCAATATGTGAACCGTGAACTTCCTGATGTTCAAGCTGGTTTTAGAAAAGGCAGAGGAACCAGAGATCAAATTGCCAACATCCGCTGGATCATCGAAAAAGCAAGAGAGTTGCAGAAAAACATCTATTTCTGCTTTATTGACTATGCCAAAGCCTTTGACTGTGTAGATCACAATAAACTGTGGAAAATTCTGAGAGAGATGGGAATACCAGACCACCTGATCTGCCTCTTGAGAAATCTGTATGCAGGTCAGGAAGCAACAGTTAGAACTGGTCATGGAACAACAGACTGGTTCCAAATAGGAAAAGGAATACGTCAAGGCTGTATATTGTCACCCTGCTTATTTAACTTATATGCAGAGTACATCATGAGAAACACTGGACTGGAAGAAACACAAGCTGGAATCAAGATTGCCAGGAGAAATATCAATAACCTCAGATATGCAGATGACACCACTCTTATGGCAGAAAGTGAAGAGGAACTAAAGAGCCTCTTGATGAAAGTGAAAGTGGAGAGTGAAAAGGTTGGCTTAAAGCTCAACATTCAGAAAACAAAGATCATGGCATCCAGTCCCATCACTTCATGGGAAATAGATAGGGAAACAGTGGAAACAGAGTCAGGCTTTATTGTTCTGGGCTCCAAAATCATTGCAGATGATGACTGCAGCCATGAAATTAAAAGATGCTTGCTCCTTGGAAGGAAAGTTATAACCAACCTAGATAGCATATTCAAAAGCAGAGACATCACTTTGCCAACAAAAGTCCATCTAGTCAAGGCTATGGTTTTCCCTGTAGTCATGTATGGATGTGAGAGTTGGACTGTTAAGAAGGCTGAGCGCTGAAGAATTGATGCTTTTGAACTGTGGTGTTGGAGAAGACTCTTGAGAGTCCCTTGGACTGCAAGGAGATCCAACCAGTCCATTCTGAAGGAGATCAGCCCTGGGATTTCTTTGGAAGGAATGATGCTAAAGCTGAAACTGCAGTACTTTGGCCACCACATGCAAAGAGTTGACTTATTGGAGAAGACTCTGATGCTGGGAGGGATTGGGGGTAGGAGGAGAAGGGGATGACAGAGGATGAGATGGCTGGATGGCATCACTGACTCGATGGACGTGAGTCTGAGTGAACTCTGGAAGTTGGTGATCATCAGGGAGGCCTGGCGTGCTGTGATTCATGGGGTCGCAAAGAGTCGGACACAACTGAGAGACCGATCTGATCTGATTCTTATATTTATGCTATTATGAGAATATTGAAGCCAAGAAATATTTTGGATAAGAATATTAGTGAAAACTTTTGCTTATAAGTAAGTAATATCTTGGCAGGAAAATGTATATAATTGCTTAGATGTAAATATTTTTCCATCTGTTTTCTCTGAGAAATGGTGAAGTTAAATTTTACAGTAAGCATTGCATACTTTAGATTTTATTTAGATTTTTCAAATTTTAGAAATATCATTGATATTAGATTATTTTTGTACATTTTCATGTGGTTATCTTGATGTAGATTTTCAATCTGAATTAATCTGTGAATTAATAAGCTAATTTTAAAAACTAAAACTATTTTTAAAAAGTAAAATTAATTTCTTATATTGAGATATAAGGAAATATACCATACATATATTTATAAGTGCAGCTAAATATAATTAAAATCACAGAACTTATGTAATTTTTCATTTTACTTTAGGTCCTTGGCCTGAAATCCCATTAAATTCCTCTTCATGCCCTGGCAGGCAGGAAAAGGCATAATGCTGACAATATCTGTATCTTTATCTGCCCAGTAAAAAACAGCCACTTCAATTTCTTTTTACTGAGTCCGTAATGGTAATCTGTACTTTTTAAAGCGTGGTAATAGATGAGTGAGGATTAAATTTGCTATGTTTGGTTCTAAATAGAGGGTCTTCATCCCATGGAATTAAGGATATGCTGGCATCACAGACTCTATCAAGATTAGTACTACGTTTAGAAACTGAATGAGAATGAAGTAAGAATTGAGATGGAAATCAGCTTTCTTTTTTAGCTTTAGAATCCTTTATCAGATTTAAAAAAAAACTATATTCTTCATTTACATATAGTTCATTTATAGCTTATCAACCGCAGGCATACATTAAGAAAAGATCATTCTGAATGAGAGTCATGACCATATCCACAAATCTGTTTGAACAGTTTGACTGAAGAATAGTCAAATCAGTCTAAAAACCAGGCATCACTCAAAAATCATTGTCAGTCAAGATGAAAGTTGTCAAGTGTTTTTTAAAATGTAACAGTGCTATTTGACTTATGATTTTCTTCTCTGAGTCCTTTTTGTTTTTTACTGTTCTTCTAAAATCAGCTTTATAGAGGTATATGTATAATAATACGAAGATCATGGCATCTGGTCCCATCACTATATGGGAAATAGATGGAGAAACAGTGGAAACAGTGTCAGAATTTATTTTTCTGGGCTCCAAAATCACTGCAGATGGTGACTGCAGCCATGAAATTAAAAGACGCTTACTCCTTGGAAGGAAAGTTATGACCAACCTAGATAGCATATTCAAAAGCAGAGACATTACTTTACCAACAAAAGTTCGCCTAGTCAAGGCTATGGTCTTTCCTGTGGTCATGTATGGATGTGAGAGCTGGACTGTGAAGAAGGCTGAGTGCCGAAGAATTGATGCTTTTGAACTGTGGTGTTGGAGAAGACTCTTGAGAGTCCCTTGGACTGCAAGAAGATCCAACCAGTCCATTCTGAAGGAGATCAATCCTGGGATTTCTTTGGAAGGAATGATGTTAAAGCTGAAACTCCAGTATTTTGGCCACCTCATGCGAAGAGTTGACTCATTGGAGAAGACTCTGATGCTGGGAGGGATTGAGGGCAGGAGGAGAAGGGGTCGACAGAGGATGAGATGGCTGGATGGCATCACTGACTTGATGGGTGTGAGTCTGAGTGACCTCCGGGAGCTGGTGATGGACAGGGAGGCCTGTAGTGCTGCAGTTCATGGGGTCACAAAGAGTCAGACATGACTGAGCGACTGATCTGATCTGATGTATAATAATATTCATCAACTTTAAGTGTACAATTTGTGATTATAAGCATACCTCATTGTGATTCACTTTATTTCACTTCAAAAATTGTGTTTGTTTTTTTTTTTTTCCTTACAAATTGAAGATTTGTGACAACACTATGTTGAATAACTCTTTTGGTATCTTTTTTTTTTTCCAACAGTATTTGTTCACTTATTTCTCTGAGTCACATTTTGGTAACTCTCACAGTATGTCAAACTTTTTCACTATTATTTTATTTGTCATCGTGATCTGTGATCCTTGGTGTTACTACTGTAACTTGCTGATGACTTAGATGCTGGTTAGCATTTTTAACAATAAAGTATTTTTGAATTAAGGTATGTACTTACTTTAGACATAATGCTATTGCACATTTAATAGAATATAGTATAGCTTAAGGAGATCCAACCAGTCCATTCTGAAGGAGATCAGCCCTGGGATTTCTTTGGAAGGAATGATGTTAAAGCTGAAACTCCAGTACTTTGGCCACCTCATGCGAAGAGTTGACTCATTGGAGAAGACTCTGATGCTGGGAGGGATTGGGGGCAAGAGGAGAAGGGGACGACAGAGGATGAGATGGCTGGATGGCATCACTGACTTGATGGACGTGAGTCTGAGTGAACTCCAGGAGTTGGTGATGGACAGGGAGGCCTGGCGTGCTGTGATTCATGGGGTTGCAAAGAGTTGGACATGACTGAGAGACTGATCTGATCTGATCTGAAACATTACTTTTAAATGCACTGGGAAACCAAAATTGCCATATTCATATTATAGTGGTAGTCCAGAACTAAACTCCCTATATCTCTGAAGTATGTCTGTAATGGTTAACCACCACTAAAAACCTAAGAAAAAACATTTTTATCATCCTTAAATTTCTCTTTATTTCTATTGCAGTCAGTCCCCTATTCATTGCCCACCCCCAGTCACCAGTGATCTGTCTTCTTCACTCTTGCTTTGCATTCTCTAGAATTTGATGTAAATGGAGTCATATAGGATATCATCTGTTATTTCTGGCTCTTTTATGTAGTTTGATTCTTTTGAGATTTATTCATGTTGTCAACAAACATGAAAAAAAATCTATAATGGCTGTTATTTTGCTTTAAAGAATTATGTTTTAACAAAGTTATAAATGAAAATAAGATTTTTTAAATTTAGTCATGTATTTACCATTTCTGGTACTCTTCATCTTTGTATGTATTAAAATTTCCTTCTGCTGCTGCTGCTGCTGCTGCTAAGTCGCTTCAGTCGTGTCCGACTCTGTGCGACCCCAGAGACGGAAGCTCACCAGGCTCCCCTGCCTCTGGGATTCTCCAGGCAAGAACACTGGAGTGGGTTGCCATTTCCTTCTCCAAGGCAGGAAAGTGAAAAGTGAAAGTGAAGTCACTCAGTCGTGTCCGACTCTTAGCGACCCCATGGACTGGAGCCTACCAGGCTCTTCCATCCATGGTATTTTCCAGGCAAAAGTACTGGGGTGGGATGCCATTGCCTTCCCTGAAATTTCCTTCTGGTAGGTACTATATTCCTCCTCTTTGAGGATTTGTCACAACTTATAAGGCACATCTGCATTGGATTAATCCACTCAGTTTATTATTCTGAAAGTTTTACTTTACCTTCATTTTGAATGGCATTTTTACTAGTCTAGGGATTCTTGATTTATGGATTTTTTGTGTGTTTGTTTTTTTCATCAGATCCTCAAAGATGCTCCTTTACTGTCTTCTGTATTGCATAGTTTCTAGCAAAAAGTCTACTATAAGTTTAATTTTTTTCCTATAAATGTAGAAGTCTTTTTTTATTCTGGTTGCTTTACAATTTTTTACCTATAAATGGTTTTCAGCAATTTGATCTTTTTTTTTTTATAGTTTTATTCAGGCTTTCTCTGTTTGGTATTTGAATTTAGAGATCTGGGAATTGAGTTTTTCATCAAATTTGGAAAAACATTTAGCCATTATTCCTTCATATATTTTTCAGCTTTCAGGCCTCATCCATTTGGAACTCTAAGAACAACTATGATAGATGCTTAACATTGCCCCGATATTGCCCCACAGAATACTGATGCTCTGTATACTTTTTTCCTGTCATTTGTCTTTCATTTAGGATTTATACTGCTATGCCTGCAAATTTGCTTATTTTTCCCCTCTGCAGTTTCTCATACTTTTAATGTCATCCAGTGAGGTTTTCTTTTTAAACATTATACTTTTTAACACAAGATGTTCTATTTTTGTATTTTTCATATATTTCCTTTTTCTCCATGTGCGCGTGTTTTCCTCTACCTAGTTGAACAAATAGAGAATACTTATACTAACTGCTTTAATGTTCTCTTTTGCACTTTCTATGCTTTCTCTCATTTCATGCTTTAGTTTTTATTGATTGGCTTTTTACCTGGTTCTAAACATATTTTTGTGTTTCTTTGTATGCTTAGTGTACTTTATGTCTTTTTGGTTAGACATTGTGAATTTTACTTGTTACATCCCCTTAAACAGAATCAGATTTTATTCTAGCATGAAATTAAATTCCTTGCAATTAGATTGATGCTTTCAAGGGTTGCTTTTAAAATTTCATTACAGCAGGACAAGAGTGGTGTCTAGTCTTGAACTACTTCAGCCCCATGATTAAGGAGCTATCTTTCTGAGGATTGTATCTAATACTCTATAATTTACAACATCTCTCCTATCAGGCTGGTGGGAATATGAACTATTTCCATCCATGTTTCAGTCCCTGAAATTTTCCTGAAAGCTCCTTTCCTGTGATTCTCATTTTGGGTAGTTTCACTCACAGCTTTGCATTTCATAAATCAATCATCTAATGATGGGCACACGTGTTGTCTCCATATCTTGGCTATTGTAAATAGTTCTGTTATGAACATTGGGGTGCATGTATCTTTTCAAATTAGAGTTTTTATCTTTGCCAGATATGCCCAGGAGTGGTACTACTGGATTATATGGTAGCTCTATTTTTTTTTTTTAAGGAACCTCCATACTTTTTTTTGCATACTGGGTGCACCAACTAACATCCCCCACTAACAGCATAAGAGAGTTCCCTTTTCTCCACACTCTTGCTATGCTATGCTATGCTAAGTCACTTCAGTCGTGTCTGACTCTGTGCGACCCCATAGACGGCAGCCCACCAGGCTTCCCTGTCCCTGGGATTCTCCAGGCAAGAACACTGGAGTGGGTTGCCAGTTCCTTCTCCATCCACACTCTTACTGGCATTTATTATTTGTAGGCTTTTGGTGATATCCATTCTGTCTCAGTTCAGTTCAGTTGCTCAGTCGTGTCTGACTCTTTGCAACCCCATAGACTGCAGCATGCCAGGCCTCCCTGTCCATCACCAACTCTTGGACTTTACTCAAATTCATGTCCATTGAGGCGGTGATGCCATCCAATCATCTCATCCTCTGTCGTCCCCTTCTCCTCTGTCTAGTGTGTTTCTTCTCCCCATTCTGTCTAGTGTGATGTAATACTTCACCATGGTTTTGATTTGCATTTCTGTAATTAGCAATGTTGGCCATCTGTATGTCTTCTCTAGAGAAATGTCCCCTGACATCTCCTGGCCATTTTTTTAGATTGATTTTTTTTTTAAGATGTTGAGTTGTATGAGTTAATTGTGTATTTTGGAAATTAATCCCTTGTTAGACACAAAATTTGCAAATATTTTATCCCATTTCATAGGTTATCTTTTCATTTTATTGATGGTTTCCTTTGCTGTGTAAAATCTTCGAGTTTTATTTGTCCCATTTGTTTAATTTTACTTTTAATTCTTGGCAGCTCTATTTTTATCCTTTTAAGGAATCCCCCACTGTTTTCAATTGTGGTTGCACTAATTTACATTCCCACTAAAAGTGTAGGAAGGTTTATGAAGTCTAAAACCAGAAACCACCCCTCTGTTGAATCCAGAGCTCTCTTTCTGTGTATTTCTCTCCTCCTATCAGTCTCTCCTGAAGATTTAAGCTGTTTGTCTTCCCAGATCTTCAACCCTAATCCCTCAATACACTGAGACATCTGAACATGCTGTGAGCTTCCTCTTCCTAAGCTACTGCCTAGAAACTTCTTCCAGCTAAATTGAAGGTTCATTTTATTTTCTCTTCAGTTGCAGATCATATTCATGAACTGTCTGTTATCCAAAGTTTGAAAAAAAAAAATGGTCTTACATTGTTTTCAATTCTCTAGTTGCAGGATGATAAATTTTGTCTCTGTTTATTTGGTCAGAAGTAGAAAGTCTGATCTTTTTTTTCACCAATAATCTATTAGGAATCATACATAGCACCAATCTGCTGTTATGGTCATCTTTCAAATATATGTATCTGAAACTAACCTCCTGTCACCAAATTCACAACTACTATCTCTCTTAAAAAATGTACTGGTGTATAGTTGATAACAAAGTTGTGTTAGTTTAGGTGTACAGAAAAGTGATTCAGTTATACATATATATATATGGAAAAGAATGAAATATATATATATTTCATTCTTTTTCAGATTATTTTCTCACATAGGTTATCACAAAATATTGAGTTCCCTGTGCTTTACAGTAGATCCTTGGTTGTTATGTATCTTATGTGTATATGTTAATCTCAAGTTCCTGATTTAGCCTCACTGCCACCACTTTTCCCCTTTGGTCATCATAAGTTTGATTTCAATGTCTATAAGTCTATTTGTTTTATAAATAAACTCATCTGTACTTTTTCTTTTTTAAATTAGATTCCACATGAGTGTTATCATATGAAATGTGCCTTTCTCTGACTTGCTTCACTTGGCGAGATCATCTTTAGATCCATCCATGTTGCTGCAAACAGCATTATTTCATTCTGTTTTATGGCTAAGTAATATTTCATTGTGTGTGTGTGTGTGTGTGTGTGTGTGTGTGTGTGTGTATGTGTGTATATATATACATACACCACATCTTTATCTATTCCTTTCGATGAACATTTAAGTTGCTTCCATGTCTTGGCTATTATAAATAGTGCAATCTACACATTCAATGTAATCCCTGTCAAATTACCAAATGGTATTTTTCACAAAACTAGAGCAAAACATTTTAAAATTTGTATGGAAACACAAAAGACCCTGCCTGAATAGCCAAAGCAATCCTGAGAGAGGAATACAGAGTTGGAGAAATGAGACTCCTTGACTTCAGATTATACTACAAAGCTATAATAATCAAAACAGTATGTTACTGGTGCAAAAACAGAAATTTAGATCAATGGAGTAAGAGTGAAAACCCAGAAATCTATACACCTATGGTCAATTAATCTATGACAAAGAAGGCAAGAATATAAAATGGAGAAAAGACAGTCTCTTCAATAAGTAATGCTTGGAAAACTGGACAGCTACATGTAAAAGAATGAAATCAGAACATTCTCTAACACAATATAAAAAAATAAACTCAAAATGGATCAAAGACCTAATATAAGGCTGGACACTATAAAACTCTTAGGGTAAAACATAGGCAGAACACTCTGTGACATGAGTCACAGGAAAATCTTTTCAATCCACCTTCTAGAGTAATGAAAATAAACAAATGCGAGCTAATTAAACTTAAAAAGCTTATGCACAGCAAAGGAAATCATATACAAAATAAACAGACAACTCACAGAATGGGAGAAAATATTTGCAAATAAAGTGACCCATAAAGGATTAATCTTCAAAATACACAAACAGCTCATGTAGGTCTATGTGAGAAAAAAAAAAACAAACAAAACACCCACAAACAACCCAAACAAAATGTAGGCAGAAGATCTAGACATTTCTCGAAAGATGTACAGATGGTCAACAAACATGTGAAAACATGCTCAACATCACTAATTATTAGAGAAATGTGAATCAAAATTATAATGAGGTAACACCTCACAAGGGTCAGATTGATCATTATCAGAAAGCTTACAAACAGTAAATGTTGGAGAAGGTCAGGAGAAGAGGGAACCCTTCTACACTATTGGTAGAAATGGAAATTGGTATGACCACTATGGAGAACAGTATGAAAGTTCCTTAAAAACCTAAAAGTTGAAAATACCATATGATCCAACAACTACTATTTCTATCCAAGTCACTGTCATCTCTATAGCTCCCTGACTGTTCTCACTGCTTCCATTCTTGTCTCTCAAAAGTTGTATCTCCACATTGCTACCACAGTGATCTCAATATAATATAAATCAATTATATTATGTCCTGCATCTTCATCCCTCCAATTTCTCTTACATTTTGAATAAAGAAAGAGTCTTATTCTGATTTACAGGACCCTATACACTTTTACCTTCATGACTTTGTCTCCAACCTAATTATCTACCATGTTTTGTTGTTGTTGCTGCTGTTGTTGTTCTGCTTATTCTATATGCTCTAACCATACAGATCTCCTTCTGGTCATTGAACAAAGCAAGGTCACTTTCATCTCAGGATCTTTGCACTTGCTATTCCCTCAACTTTGAACATTCTTTCCTCAAGTAATCACACAGAATATGCCTGTACTTCATCAGATCTAAACTCAACTGTCACTTCCTCAGAGTGTTTATTGCTGAGAACACTACCTGATGTAGGACCACCTCCACTAATCCACTCATCTTGCTTCATTTCTTCTTCAGAGCACTGCTCACTATATTATGCATTCCATTATGCATCCTCTTAATACATCTCAACAAGAACATAGGTTTAAAAGGAATGAGAATTTTTTATTTTCATGGTCTGGCATATATTACAGAGTTCATAAAACTGTTTCAATGAATAATCAATTGCTACATAATGAGTTTAGAAGCAAATTACTTCTAAGTATTTAAAATTCAAATAGTGTTATAGAAAAATCCAATACAGTAACACAAAAAATTTCCTTTAAGACCCATAGAAGATGGATCCCCCAGATATGAAGGTGAGTGGAAGCTCCTTTTCATTGGTTTCCAGGTTCCCGACAAATTTATGTCTTATTTGGAAGAATTATAAATTTGAAGCCCATATTCTACATGTGTGCCCATATTCTTCTGTGAGTGCCTTTAGCATATTTTAAAATTTATTTTTGAGGATCTAAATGAGTTAACAGTAAAATGTCAGTGTTTGCAGATTTTATATTATGGGCTCCAAACTCACTGCAGCCATGAAATTAAAAGACACTTGATCCTTAGAAGAAGGAACACTTGCTCCAATATTAAACAAACAAACAAAAAACTTGTTCCAAAATTAAGACACTTGTTCCTTGGAAGAAAAGCTATGACAAACCTAGACAGAGTATTAGAAAGCAAAAATATCACTTTGTGACAAAGATCTGTATAGTCAAAGTTATGGTGTTTCCAATAGTGACATCCAGATGTGAGAGTTGGACCATAAAGAACACTGAGCATCAAAGAATTGATGTTTTTGAACTGTGGTGTTGGAAAAGACCCCTGAGAGTCCCTGGGACTCCAAGATCAGACCAGTCCATCCTAAAGGAAATCAACCCTGAATATTCATTGGAAGGACTGACGCTAAAGTTAAAGCTCCAATACTTTGGCCTCCTGGTGTGAAGAGTCAAATCATTGGAAAAGACTGATGTTGGGAAAGATAGAAAGCAAAAGGAGAAGGTGGCAGCAGCAGATCAGATGCTTAAATAGCATTATTGACTCCATGGACATGGATTTGAGCAAATTCTGGAAGAGAGTGAAAGACAGGGAAGTCAAGTATATTGCAGTCCATGGGGTTGCAAAGAGTTGGACATGATTTAGCTACTGAAGAACAACAGAGACTTTCATTACGTGTAAAATTCATAATTTTCCTGACCAGCTTCTCCTGGTCATGTTTATGTATAATTGGATTAATTTAGATAATCAATTGATGTATTAACCAGTTCGATCCAAAGCACTCCTACATCCCCCTCTCTGTGTAGTTATTTTCTATGAGATGCCATGCAGCTTACTTCCAGATATTTTTGTAAATAAAAAGTATTCATAGATTACCATTTGTCTGTTCAGTTCTTTCTTGTTTACTATTAGTCATTTAACAAATGACTAATTGAAGACAGGGCATTTTAGAGGACACATTGAAATACAAACTTCACTCTTTGTGGAGTGAACTTTACTCCTCTTTTGTACCTGGAAAAATGATTTACTTTACTTTACTATTTAATTACTGAGCAAGTATTTCTATAAATAGTTTTATGACCCTGAGAAGGAGAACTGACTTCATTATGTTTCTTTTCTCTGTTTAACATATCTCTCCTCATCAGAGACAGTTAGCTCCTTGAGAACCAGAACTGTATCTTTGATTGTATAGACTCAGAATCTTGTACAATATTCTTAGTAAATATCTGCAGAATGACTGCGTGAAAAACAGTATTGAGTATGTGACACAGGCTAACAGAATAGTATCCCATTCTGTTAATTAATATAAATATTAATATTGGACATAATAAATGAAGAAAGTTTAATTAGAAAAGAAATTCTAGAACTGGCCAAAGATTAAGTATGATATATTTTGGTGGATAAAAAATACTAGGGTAATCTGGGAAAAGAATTGTGAATAGGTATGAAGATGAAAACTTGAATATCATGTGGGACATTAAGGAGACTGACTTGATTTGGTAGAAAATACATTTTGAAGAGTTTCTAGAAATAGGTTTGGACGTGCTAGATGAACTTGATTATCCAAAGCCGTAAATTGATGGAAAAAATGTCTAGACTTAATGTAGTAGGCAATAGAGATCTACTAATAATGATTCAATTCTCGCAACTCTTCTCTTTTCTCAACTGGGAATAGGAATGTCTTAAAAAATCAACTTTATCCTTAATTTTGACTGTAAGTAGTAGCTGGGAATGGGTATAACCACCAGATGACATAAAGTAGAGAATACTGCAAATGGCCTTATAATATGATCACTCAAGTCTGCTCTCGGCCAGGCCTCTGCAGCCACTGACTGCACTGCCTGCCTCTTCCACTTTTTCACACACTGGCCCAGAGCCCAGAAAAAACAGGGTTTGGAATCCACTGGAAAAGTTGTAAGCTTACTCCGAAGGAGATAGAGAAAGCTTAAACCATAATCCTGTGAGTGAGAAGAAAGTAAGGTTAGATAAGAGGGACAAATTAATGGAGGAACTGACAAGAAATAATGATATCATTTAAGACAGTTGTGATAATAAGGAAAATAATGGTACAACTGATCATGGTGTAGGGTGAGAACTGATTAGAAGTGGGCAGGAGAGAGACCATGAGTTAGGGTCTATAGATACTCAGTTTAAGGTGACAGCATTATCATCCAAGAGGAGTAAAAAGTAATAATACAATAAATTGGACTGGAGATTCCTCAGGAGGGAAAACAAGTTCAGGAGAGAGAATCAGAGTTCAGGAGAAAGGACACAAACTTTTGTAGAGGTGATAATTAAAGTTATGAAAATAGATGAGTTCTCTTTGAGTGACTGTAGATGGGGGAAAACAGAGAGCACGTTCTGGTATTTTATAATCAAATACATCATTTATCTCACATTGAGTCATTTAATTTAAAATTCCTCTGTGAAAATAATAATAAGCAAAAATACTTATGCAGAGGCTAAATCCTTTGTTAGAGGCCGAGGCACCACCAGAGAGAAAGAAGAAAATTAGTCCCTAGGGATAGAGGTTGTGCTCAGAAATGGGAAGTGCCGATCACAGTAAGTCCCTATGACATTATAAAATAAGTTCTGCTCTTCACACAGAAATCTGTCATCAACCTGAATGCATTTGGGGTTCTCTGAAAGAATAAGAATACATTTCCAAAAACATTTCCACAAAACTTTCCTTCTTATTCCCAAGGGACTAAAAGTTGCATGCCAGGAGTAAAAGAAGACATAGCCAGGAGACAATCTGTATGATTTTGTAAGACCAAGATATCTGCAGGCTTGAACCACAGAGAATTTGCTTTCCCTCTGTGAGCAAGGTCTCTTTGCTAAAGCGGGTTGCGATAGGCTTCAGCAGGCTTTTTGTGAGGCTACAGTTTGAAAATAAATAAATAAGTATACTGACATTGCCTGAGGCAATGGAGCAGGACCTCTGCAAGTGTGCCTGCACTTCAAGAAACTCTCTTATGTGGCCTATGTAAGCCACCTTGTTCATGGAGAAAAAGTGTGCCAATCCACACAACCCAAATTATGTGTAAATGAAGGATACTTGTCAACTATTTATCCACATGGAGCTGGAAAAGGAATTTGATAGATGTCTTCTAATAAAGAAATCCACCAATCAAAGCTCTAAAAATGGCTGAATGTAAGACATTTCACCTAGTAAAATAAATGTAAAATTCATTTCATTCCGTAAGCATTGAATTTTTTAAGATGAACACTAAGCTCTGCTTTATAGAAATTGTATCATAGAGACAGACATACAAATTCACACAAAAATCACATTAAAAAAAAAAAT
The DNA here is from genome assembly GCA_935064755.1 of Tragelaphus eurycerus. NCBI lineage: Eukaryota > Metazoa > Chordata > Mammalia > Artiodactyla > Bovidae > Tragelaphus > Tragelaphus eurycerus. Next base: position 44,631,483 of record CAKXYN010000002.1, read on the forward strand.
CAGAAGAGAAAAACTGTACTTTGCTATGGGTTAAATTTAAATATGGTAGGAAACAGTGGACCAGGTTTCCCAAACAAGAAACCTTTTAAACAGGATTTGAGGCATGAAAGGAAAAATTACTCTTCAATATAGCCACATTGGGGAGGGGGATTGATTATTTAAAGGGATACAAAGGAAATTGTTCTGAAAGCATTTAATTTGTGCATGTTTTTAATCAACAATCATTGCCATATGACTCATTTTCAAATCTGAACGACGACTTTTTTACAGAATCCTAAAAGTTGGGGGAGTTTTAACTAGGTGACTTCTGCTGCTGCTGCTGCTAAGTCGCTTCAGTTATGTCCTACTCTGTGCGACCCCATGGACTGCAGCCTACAAGGCTTCTCTGTCCATGGGATTCTCCAGGCAAGAACACTGGAGTGGGTTGCCATTTCCTTCTCCAGTGCATGAAAGTGGAAAGTGAAAGTGAAGTCACTTAGTCGTGTCTGACTCTTAGCGACCCCATGGACTGCAGCCTACCAGGCTCTTCCATCCATGGGATTTTCTGGGCAACAGTACTAGAGTGGGGTGCCACTGCCTTCTCCTAGACACATGCTTTTTTTTTTTTTTTTTTACCACAGAAGAACTGAATCAGAGTGATTAGAAGTGGAGCCACACATGGAATCTAAGTATACAATGAGGCCTGTTTTTCAGTATTAAGACAAGTCAGGTAAAATGTGGCTGAAAGTTTGAGGAGTAAGACAATGAGAAAATGTTCATTTTAATCCACTTAAAATAATACACTGATGACTTCAATTTTTATCCAATAAAGATTCTCTGAATAAATACATCATTTACTACTGATAAAATATGACTGTAAAATATACAATATATATCCCCAAATTTATAAAACATAAGTACAATCCATCAAATAACACAATTAACTCATCTGTACCCACCACTTGGCTTAAAAAATAGAACACGGACTTCCAGTTCTTCACATAAGGAAACTGGAAGTTTTTACCTCCATTCTAACAATAGCTAAAAAGCCAAACAAAAATCAACAACCCAACTCTTGTAAGGTCCATAAGAGAAGTGGGATCACAAGGCAAACTGCTGCCTATGAAATTAAAAGAGAGACATGTAGATACAGCGAATCACAACTTACCAGAGCAGAAACTCACAAGATGAGACCTCCATGGAAACCACTACTGGAGTAGGAAACGCAGGACTGTAGCAAACAAACTGCTGGAGTTTTACAGTGGTCAACTCTTGGGCATTAAAAACTCCAGGGGAATCCAATCAGGGAGGGATCCCCATAATTTTATTAGTTTTATATCTAGGAACCCAACTACTTTTCTCAGTATATATCTAAGAAAAATCTTCCTCATACTTTCAGCAGGCAAAGGAAAAGGAACCATCTTGAAATAATCCAGAGCACTATGTTCTTAATAAGGTCTGCTCTCAGAAGAAATCAGTAAACCAATTCTAATTAGCTGGTTTTATTTGAGCCTAATAAACCTAGGGAGCTTCCCAGATGGTTCAGGAGTAAAGAATCTGCCTACCAAACAGGAGACATGGATTTGATCCCTGGGTTGGGAAGATCCCTTGGAGAAGGAAATGACAAAGCAGTGCAGTATTCTTGCCTGGAGAATCTGCAGTCCATGGGGCTGCAAAGTCAGACATGACTGAGCAACTAAACAATAACAACAGACCTGGGGGAAAGGACAGACCCAGCTACAGCCAGCTGTACCTTCCCTGAGACAGAATGGAAATAGGTAACTCCCAGCTACTTCGCCATCCTAAGAAAGAAAAAGAAAAAAAACCTGAGAAACGCTTGTTTATTTCACAGTATATGGAAGAGTGAAGTTGAAGGAGAAGATGAAAGTTGTAGGGCTGAGACTGTCAGACTTTAAGACTTACTACAAAGCTACAGTTGTCAGGACAGTGTGGTACTGGTGAAAAAAAAAATAATAAACAGATCCGTAGAACAGAAGGAGAACCCAGAAATATCCCCATGTAACTATAGTCAGCCAATCTTTGACAAAGGAGAAAAGATAGTCTATTCAAAAAATGGTGGTGGAACAAGTGGACATCCACATATACAGAAAAAATGACTGTAGACACAGACTTTATACCGTTTACCAAAATCAACTCAAAATGGATCACAGACCTAAATGTAAAGTGCACAATTAATACCCCCAGAAGATAACATTGGAGAAAACCTAGATGGCCTTGGGTATGGTGATATTTTGGATACAATACCAAAAGTGTATTCCATGAAACAAATAACTGATAAACTGGACTTTATTAAAATTAAAAACTACTACTCTGCAAAAGTTAATGTCAACAGAGAAGACAAACCACATAGTGGAGTAATTACTTATAAAAGAATTATCCTTCAATTAAAAATAATTTTAAAAGACACAATTGATAAAAGACTGGTATGCAAAATATAAAAATAACTCTTAAAATTATCAATAAGAAAACAAATAACTGAATTAAAAATGGGCAAATGACCTCAACAGACATTTTACCACACAAGGTATAGAGATGGGAAATAAACATACAAAAAATGATTTCTAATAACCATGAACATCTTTTGGATTTCATCTCCTGTAAGGTATTACTTTCTCAGTTTTTTTTTTTTTTTTTTTTTTATTTCTTGATTGCTGGGTATTCCTAATAATCTGGGCATTAATAATTTGTTGCTTTTGATATTTCAAGTATGTTATCATTTTTCTTTTACCATGCCTTTCATTGATGATAAATCTTTAATTTTTACATATTCAAATAATAAATTACCTTTGCTGCTGCTGCTGCTAAGTTGCTTCAGTCATGCCTGATTCTGTGTGACCCCATAGACGGCAGCCCACCAGGCTCTGCCATCCCTGGGATTCTCCAGGCAAGAACACTGGAGTGGGTTGCCATTTTGTTCTCCAATGCATGAAAGTGAAGTCGCTCAGTCATGTCCGACTCTTCACGACTCCATGGACTACAGCCTACCAGGCTCCTCTGTCCATGGGATTTTCTAAGCAAAAGTACTGGAGTGGGGTGCCATTGCCTTAAATCCTATTATTTACAGTTTGATAGTTTTAAGTCTTTCCATATTTTCAGGACAGAAAGTAGTTGCTTAGATTTTTCTTCTAGGTTTTGAGGAATGTGGTATGAGAATGTTTTATTCTACTTTGTATAAATATCTACTTTGGAAGAAAATGATAACCCACAAAATGTCTCAAAAATTCTTGGCCTAGTTAATGGTCATAATTTGCTTCCAACATTTTATTATGAAAAATTTCAAATATACAGAAAAAGTGAAGAAATATTACAATGAGTATTCATAATACAGCCCATGTTTGATAATTGTAGACATTTTTGGCATGTCTGCTTTAACTGTATTCACACTTTCACTACTTAGTACAATCAAAGATTTCTTAGAATCCTTTTTTCTCTTTAGAAAATAACACATTCAGTGATAGAGTAAGAATATTCTATTTAAATGACACTTTAAAGATTCTTTTTTTCTCTGTGATTATGTTACCAGTTCAAGATACAGTTAGGCTTATTTGTCTCTGTTTGTCTTCAATTCTTAGGTTTGTGTATAGTCTAATAATCAAAATCATGTAAAACAATAAATCAGTTAAGACTGAGGTCATGGCTATTCTATCATCTACCCCCTTCCCCATCAGATCAGATCAGTCGCTCAGTCGTGTCCAACTCTTTGTGACCCCATGAACCACAGCACGCCAGGCCTCCCTGTCCATCACCAACTCCTGGAGGTCACTCAGGCTCACACCCATTGCGTCAGTGATGCCATCCAGCCATCTCATCCTCTGTCGTCCCCTTCTCCTCCTGCCCCCAATCCCTCCCAGCATCAGAGTCTTCTCCAATGAGTCAACTCTTCGCATGAGGTGGTCAAAATACTGGAGTTTCAGCTTTAGCATCATTCCTTCCAAAGAAATCCCAGGGCTGATCTCCTTCAGAATGGACTGGTTGGATCTCCTTGCAGTCCAAGGGACTCTCAAGAGTCTTCTCCAACACCACAGTTCAAAAGAATCAATTCTTTGGCACTCAGCCTTCTTCACAGTCCAGCTCTCACATCCATACATGACCACAGGAAAGACCATAGCCTTGACTAGGTGAACCTTTGTTGGTAAAGTAATGTCTCTGCTTTTGAATATGCTATCTAGGTTGGTCATAACTTTCCTTCCAAGGAGTAAACGTCTTTTAATTTCATGGCTGCAGTCACCATCTGCAGTGATTTTGGAGCCCAGAAAAACAAAGTCTGACACTGTTTCCACTGTTTCTCCATCTATTTCCCATGTAGTCATGGGACCAGATGCCATGATCTTCGTTTTCTGAATGTTGAGCTTTAAGCCAACCTTTCATTCTCCACTTTCACTTTCATTAAGAGGCTTTTAGCCCCTCTTCACTTTCTGCCATAAGGGTGGTGTCATCTGCATATCTGAGGTTATTGATATTTCTCCCAGCAATCTTGATTCCAACTTGTGTTTCTTCCAGTCCAGCATTTCTCATGATGTACTCTGCATATATGTTAAATAAACATGGGCCATCTCTTTCAGAAATTTCCACAGTTTATTGTGATCTACACAGTCAAAGGCTTTGGCATAGTCAATAAAGCAGAAATAGATGTTTTTCTGGAACTCTCTTGCTTTTTCCATGATCCAGCGGATGTTGGCAATTTGATCTCTGGTTCCTCTGCCTTTTCTAAAACCAGCTTGAACACCTCTGGCTTACCATTCAATTGTTTGTTACAAAAAAAAAAAGCATAAGCAAATATAATAGATATATTCTATATTTAACCCAAAAGTGTTATAAAATAGTCATTTTTTCCTACTGTGACTTTTTCTCTTATAATAGTACCAAATATCACTCCATATCAGTACATAGACATCTTTTTCACCCTTCTTTAATGATCACTACATTGTGCCCACAGACTATAGTTTATTTAATCAGACTACTAATAATTGACATTTGTATTATTTCCTATACTGTTTTCTTTTGCAAAAGTATGTAGTTGGGGTAGATTCCTTAGGGGAGAAATTTTTAGGTCTAATGACACATATAATTATTTAAGATAATGTTGAGTCCACAAAGTTCTAATCATTTGTACTCTGACTAACAACTTAAGACAGTTCTGATTCTCTGTAACCTTACTCTCAAACTTTGGGAGTTTTGCCAATCTGATAGCTGAGAAATTATATCTCTAGTTTTAATTAGTATTTCTCTTATTACAAATGAAGATGATTAGATTATCATCTATTTAGCAGTTCATCTCCTTAGGGAACCACCCTTCCATTCTGAGCCCATTTGGTAGAGGAGGACCTCATTAGGTTAAGTAAATCTGTGTATCCTATTCTTTTTGCTGCAATGATTGGTTCAGAGACAGTCACTTGGCATGTTTGGAGAAAATAATATCAGGTCTAACTGCTGCGGGTCAAGAAGCAACAGTTAAAATTGGAAATGGAACAACTGACTAGTTCAAAATTGGAAAAAGAGTACAACAAGGCTGCATATTGTCACCCCATGAAATGCCGGGCTGGATGAATCACAAGTTGAAAACAAGATGGCCAGGAGAAACATCAACAACCTCAGATATGCAGATTATACCACTCTAACGGCAGAAAGTGAAGAGGAACTAAGAGCCCCTTTATGAGGGTAAAAGAGGAGAGTGAAAAAGCTGGCTTGAAACTCAACATTAAAAAAAGAAAATCATGGCATCCATTCCCATCACTTCATGGCAAATACAAGAGGAAAAAGTGGAAACAATGACAGATTTTATTTCCCTTGGCTCCAAAACCATTGTGGATGGTGACTGCAGCCACTAAATTAAAGATGTTTGGTCCTTAGAAGGAAAGCTATGACAAACCTAGACAGTATATTAACAAGCAGAGATACCACTTTGCTGACAAAGGTCAATACAGTCAAAGCTATGGATTTTCCAGTAGCCATGTATGGATGTGAAACTTGGATCATAAATAAGGCTGAATGCTAAAGAATTGATGCTTTCAAATTGTGGTGCTAGAAGAGACTCCTGAGAGTCCCTTGGACTGTAAGGAGATCAAGCCAGTCAATCCTAGAGGAAATCAACCCTGAATATTCACTGGAAGGACTGATGCTGAAGTTGAAGCTCTAATACTTTGGCCTCCTGATATGAAGAGCCAAATCATTGGAAAAGACTCTGGTGCTGGGAAAGCAAAAGCAAAAGGAGAAGGTGGCAGCAGAGGATAAGATGGTTAAATAGCATTACCAATTCAATGGACATCAATTTGAGCAAACTCCAGGAGATAGTGGAGGACCGAGGAGCCTGGCATGCTGCAGTCCATGGGGTCACAAAGAGTCGGATATGACTTAGTGGCTGAACAACAACAGAACAAACATTGTGCTTTCTCTTGTGTTTGAGTAGATTGATTCCTATTTCCTTTACATTCTTTGTCACATGAGAACAAAATCACTACCTCCCCTTCCTGCATCATCAAAAAAATATGCAATAAACAAATTATTGTTAAATATTGCATTCCCCAGTACACTTGAACTGCATAGAAATCAAGCAATAATATAAAATATAAAATCTGACCAAAGCAAGGAGATAAATTAAAATAGTATCTGTGTATTTTTATTTAAATGACGAATCTCAGAATGACTTAGAATACTATACCTTTTTCATAGGTATGTGATTACGAAATAACTACTTCAGTTAAATCTCTCCTGTGAAATCTAAAATAGAATACCTGGACATGTTTTAATTTACCCTTCAGTGATAATCATTTCAAAGAATACCGAATATCTACTTAATACACAATGTATTTAAAAACAAAATATTACAAAGTTCTTAATATATTTGTTGTAGATATTCACTTTTGTAGTTCTTTTTATATTTATCGGTCATGTGAAAATAAAACAGAGGATGTGAACTTTAGGCATTTGATTAAAAGTGAATTAAGCATCCTGGAAAAACTTTGCATTCAGTATAATTATAGAAAAAGATAAGTAAGAGTGAGCTACTCAATGTCTTAGCAACTCTTTTTCGGCATGGCTCACAGACACAATAAAAGCCCTGATTAGATACAAATATACCCTTCAGTTCAATTCAGTTCAGTTCAGTGGCTCAGTCATGTCCGACTATTTGCGATACCATGAATCACAGCACTCCAGGCCTCCCTGTCCATCACCAACTCCCTTAAGATATATTATTTTCCAGTAAACTAAAGAAATAATGTAACAATAAGAATTCATTTTGCTGGCTGTTCTACTTAGTTTACTTTATATTTTGCTAATGTCATTTGTAGTGTAAAATATTAATATGCCAAAAATCACATATGAACAAATGGAATCTATTCTTTATACTAGTTACAATTTCCCTATTTACTAATCCACCCTTGAGCTACTTTGTGTTACAGAAACACAACATTATGTGAGAATAGTTACTCTGCCTGCAACAAAATAATCACTCAACAGCTTAAGCTTCTATTATTTTCATCACAGAATCTGTTGGCCAATACAGGAGATGCAAGTGTTGCAGTTTCGATCCCTGGCTCAGGAAGCTTCCCTGGAGGAGGAAATGCCAATCCACTCCAGTATTCTTGCTTGGAAAATTCCATGGGCAGAGGGAGCTAGTGGACTATAGCCCATGGGAGTGCCCAAACACACACATTCTCATCATCATTGAGCATATGCACCATTTAACAAGTGTACTGTCCACTTAAGTTTAAGTTGCACATATTTATTAATAAGAGATTTTGAGCTTCCCTGGTGGTTTTTCAGGTAGGGAATTTACTTACAACATAGGAGACATAGAAAACGAGAGTTTGATCCCTGAGTTGAGAAGATTCACTGGAGAAGGAAATGTCAACTCACTCCAGTATTCTTGCCTTAAAAATCACATGAACAGAGGAGCCTGGCAGGCTACAGTCCATGAGGTCACAAAGAGTTGGACACAACTGAGTGATTAAGCACAAGAGATTCCCAGAACACAGAGCCAAGTGGTCAATTAAATTGATATAATAAAAATAATTCACTTTAAATGTGTCCATATTAATATTATTGTTAAACATCAGGAATTGAAAGTATCTGCTTCACTAAATAAATCTTTAACATATATATGAATACTGATCATTTAATTCACTTTCACTAAACTTTCAAAAATTTCCAATGTACTGCATAGTCATATTTCTAAACATAGATTATTTTTATGCCAACATTTTCAAAGCAAACCTTGTAAGAAAAAAAACAAATATATTAAGTAAGTTCAGCTTTCTTAGATACACTTCTGTGGTGCCTACTTCTGTTAAATCAAGTTTAATAACAAACTGTCTTGTACCTAGAAAAATGTACATGTATAACATTTCTTCAATCCCCACCTCTGATTTTAAATATTGTAATTTTTTTTTAACAAAAAGAAATAAAAGAATAGAACTTTGTCTCTAGGAGCTTATGGTCTATAATGGAAGATTTCTATACTCAGTGAGGACTGCTTATGGTCTATAGTGGAAGATTTCTATACTCAATGAGGACTGCTTTGGTAGAAATACCACAAGATATCATAAGAATAGAGGTGGTGAAAATATTATATAAGCTGACCTGAGTGGTACAGAGCAGAAGTTTCATTAGAAAAGACTGTGAGAAAAGAGAGAAATAATGGGAGTAGAAAATATCCCAAGCAAAAGACCTGGCATAATACAGTTAGACAACAGTTCTGCAAGGTTGCAGTGTGAAATGAAAGGGTAAGAGGACCAGTAAGAGATGAAGCAAAAGGCAGAATATAAGATCACTAAGTGTATGCTAAGACTCTGTATGCTAAGCGATTTTGAATTCATCATACTAGATTTTAGACACAGGATGGCATACGGATCAGATCCTTGTAGCAGGTACACGGAAAACATGGGTGAGAGATAGACTCATGAATTTGTAGTATTTTCTTTATATTGTTACTACATAGTTGAAAGTGATTGATAATCTGTGTTAACTGATGGCAATCTTATATTGTTTTTATTAGGTATATTGGTTGTAAGTGTATCCATCTCTTTCTAGATTGATTTCCCTGAGGCAAACTGGCTCACTCATCTTTATTAGTAATGATGACTACTATTCAAATACTTGCATTCTATTTTCTAGAAAATGTATTAAAGAACTTAAAAATGTCATTCCTTCTATGACTGTTCAAATTCCAGATCCACATACTATATATATATATATATAAGCATAACAATAAAATGGCTATCTTATGCAATTAAGTTTTAGGGTGGTTTTTATACAGCGATAGTAAGAGGAGGAACTTTCTCTGATGACTCCCTCAGAAATACTGAGGGAGAATCTATATCAGTTACCAAATTTGACTGAGATATACATATATATATATATATATATATGTTCATCTTATTCCTGTATTTCTACCTATTCATCTCTCTCGTTCATCTAAGTAGCAAGTTTGTCAGAGGAGTGTTTAGTGACGGTGGCAGTTATGACCAGTGGGGTGTTGTCTTGTCTTAGACTCCATTTTTCTCAGGAGAGGACTGGGGGAATAATTATCTGACAGATAAAATTTTATGGACAGTAAAGTACAAAAAACGCAGTTTTATTATTCAAAAAAATAAAAGTGTGCTAGATAATTTAAAAATAAATTTCAGTATTGTAGCTTATAGGTTGGCTAACTCTTGTCACAACTAGACCTCAACCTGTATGTCTACAGCAGACAACCCTTTATAATAAGCAGAACTCAAAATGTATACTGGGGCAAACACAATAGAGTTCTATTTCAGATTTGTGTCACTATTGTGCTGGATAAATATATCAAAGGGGTGGTTTTCTTCCATGTGCTCATTCAGGGACCCAGATTGCCAGAGGCTCTTTAATTATCAACCCACGCCTTTCAAGCTGGAAGCAGAGAAGACTATAGAGAAAAAAATTCAAGGGAGGATTTTTGGACCAGACATGGGTCTGAAAGTAGCTCACATGACTTTTGGTCGCACTCCATTGGTTAGAACTCAGTAATATGAGCACAGATAACTCCAAAGGAAACTCTAATATGTCGGGTACCCAGAAATAAGCAATGTACTTAGATTTTGATAAGCAGCAGTTTGTCAAAAACACAAATTAATTTCAGTATATTTACTAATTGTGACTTGAGAAAATTAAAATAGAACTCAAGTGTCACATGGCAATTCTTCTGGTATTTTCTTTCTTGTATTTGCTCTGTAATAACCTTGGTTAAAAATCCAACCATACCCTTTTTGGGATCTAAAACTGAGAACATTTCTCTAATAAGAGCTTCTCTCTTTTACAGCATAGAAAGATAATTCAAAATGTGACAGCAATAAAGAAAAGCAAAGATACTCTGGACCTGAGTGGCCATTCTCTGGTTGACTAGTTAGCTAAAGGATTACACTGACATGATATTCAATCTCTATCTTTCTCCACTGAATTCTCTTTGCAGACTGGAAAAAAAATCTCTGCATATTTCTTATCTGTCCTTGTGCAATATCCAAACTCTTTACCACTGTTTTCAGCTCAATGTTACATGTGACTATGATGTGCAGAGTGTATCTGGATTAGGTTAAACACACATACACACACGAAATGAAAAACAAGAAAACAAACAAAAAAACAGGAATTTCCAAATTCTGACCCATGGCAAAGTAAAACAATCTAGTCACTTCTTTCAAAAGTTATATTATTTCAGTTTTTTTTTTTTGTATTAATGGTAAATTCTATTCTTTTAAGTTATATGCATTTAAAGTATATTCTAAATATGGCAAACAAAAATTTATAGATGTTATGCTATCCTCCCAAAGCTCTGAAATATTACTGTCCTTTGAAAGCCAAACTTTGAAAACTAGTAACATATAAAAAGCAATTACCGAAAGGACCTTTCCCCGGGTAAGCTTGTGTGGCTGCCTCATTTTTGGCATCATTCACTTAGTTTTCTGTTGAGTTTAATTAATGGTTAATTGAAGTCCAAATTTTAAAACTTTCATCCAGAATATCACAGACAACAAAAACATAACTTTCATATTCACATCTCTTTAATAACATTGTTTTCATCCTGTCATAAGACAATATTGATATTTAAGGAGAAAAACACTAAATTATATTGCTTTGTAAAAATTAAAAAAATATCGCTGGTATAGTTTCCTTCCAAAAGATATAAATGTATTATTTCAGTAACTCTGAAATCAGAGTTTTTTAAAATAAAATTCTGTAGTTTTCAAATACTCTATATACAGGATTTATTTTGAATGGGACTATCTTTTAAATTGATGTCAAGGACATCTATTAAAGCTAGAAATAGTAGTAAATCTCCTTTGGTTTGAGAATATTTAAAGCACTTTTACCTTTGAGTAAAAATAACTACATATTAAATAAAAGTCACATTTTAAATGTCTGAATAATATTAAATTCTTTGCAGGAAAATTAAAATCTGAGGCAAAGACAAAAATTACCTTCAGTTTAAAAATTAGCTAAATTCAGAGTTTCCAATGCATATTTTAATAATACAATGTTGCAACTTTAACGAGGACTGCATTTGCCTTTAAGTCCATGATAGTGAAAGCTTAATATTTAAAAAAAAAAAAAAAAAAAAAACTTTTGTCTAGCAAAAGTGATTTGAAGATGTTTTGCTCCATGCATGTGAACTCAGCAGGTGATTCTTGCCTATCTTTGATGTCAAACAGCACAAAACTTCAGTGAGTAGTAGCTTCAGAAATGCAATAGACATAGCTGAGTCTTCATATGAAGCTCATGCTTGAACTACATCAGAAGAACTGACATCTATTATGGTGAGCAAAGACAAGTGTTTGAAAAGAGATTCAAACAGAAGTGTCAGAATTTACAGTGCATAGTTTTATATAAGTTGATTTTAACCAAGCATATCTCTATGAACTCTGCAGGATAGAAAGGAAATTTCAAAAGGCAGAGAAATTGTTGTCATCTAAGGGCATGGAATGTTTTAATAGCTTAAGGAAGAACATTTCTGAAAGGTGATGTGGTGATCCATTTACTTTGACTGAGTAATAAAGCTTGTCATTGTGATAGTGCAGTTTTTAACCCTTAGAACAATAGAAATGGATGTGAACCAGAGAGCAGAAAAGGACGCTTGAAAACTCGCAAGAAACTTACACAGACCATTTTAAAGTTTTAGTCTCTAGTCACAGAGACTTACTGTAAGTTTTCTGAATATCATCTAGCCACTAAAGAAAAAGCAAACAAGAAGCAACAAACAAACAAAAATCCTTTTTAGACAGAGTGGGTCATAGTGACCTTAACAAAAATAAGGCAGAGAAAATTCAGTGGTGTTTCTAAATTGGTGCTGTTCAAAAGAAAACAAACATTAGCACTGTTTGTTATGTTTCTTCATGTGTGGTTACTTTATACCCAACAATGCAGAGGCTCTGGGCATGGTATTAAAAAAAAGTCCCTGTTTGTGAGTATGAGTGTACATGTGCTGTGTGTTTTGGGGTGGGGTAGAGATGAATGTTTGAGACCTCAATTGGAGAGAGGTTTTTTTGAAACTGTGTCCTAAGGGCTTAATCACAGCAGTCTTCCTAAAACTCTCCCTAAGGGGTCTGGTGTCACAAAAGAACTTAATTGTTTTTCTAGCAATGCTTTCTATCCCGCACCCAGATTTAAACAGAAGCAACACTCCTTGGCTTAAGCACAGAAATGCAATTTCTATGCAGCAATTTCCAGTTTGTAATCAACATTTAGCAGTATGAGATCTACCTCTTTTTAACCTACAATTAGCACAATTAATGCACCGCATGCCAAACCACTTGTTTAGTTATTATATTCTAATGTTTGCTTTTAACAACAAATTTCCCTCCCTAGATTAGCTGCTGAAGCCTCCCACAAGGACAGTCTGGCTAGTCACATTCAAATTTGTCACTCCCTTGAGCACCACATCTCAGTTCTTTTAGATTTAATTACTGAATTTATTACATTGCTTTTAAACAAATACTTTCTCCTTCTAAAGGGAAAGAGTAGCATATGGTACATGTTGTGGCCTTGTGGTAGGGGGCTTAGTTATGGACATAACCAACATTTAACCCATATTCCTTTCTTCCCCAATTATTGTAAGATGAATCTAATGCAAATTAAACCTCAGTAAATTTAATAAATGCTCATTAAGCATATACTTTCTAAAAGCATGGGTGTAGTGTTGTGGGGAACAACAAAAATGATATAATAATAGTGCAATAACCACCATTCATTGAACAACTATTGAAGTTGGTCATTTCATCCAGTTAGTATCTATTTATTTCCTTCATAGGATTTATGAAATAGAGTAATTTTTTCACCTGTTTAATGTCTCTCTCCCTCTCTCATGTGTAAATTTAAAGAAGGTAGTTTGGCAGATGCAAACGGTTATATATGGGATGGATAAACAATAAGGCCCTACTGTATTTCCCTACCAAACACAGGAAACTGTATTTGGTATCCAGTGATAAATCATAATGGAAAACAATATGAAAACTAATGTGTGTATATGTATATATGTACACATATATATGTAAAACTGAATTACTGCTGTTCAGCAGAAATCAACACAACACTGTAAATCAACTATGGTCTTCCCTTGTGGCTCAGTGGTAAAAAAATATGCCTGCAGTGCAAAAGATGGGGGTTTGATCACTGGGTTGAGATCGCCTGGAGAAAGAAATGGCAACCCATTCCAGTATTCTTGCCTGGGAAATTCCATGAACAAAGGAGTCTGGTAGGCTGTAGTCTATAGGATTGCAACAGAGTCAGATGCAACTGAGTGACTGAATAACAACAAATCAACTATACTTCAATAAAACAAATTTTTTTAAAAGGTAGGGATCTTACATGTCCTCATGAATATTCTATCTCTAATACCAAGCCGAATGCCCAATCCATAGTGGTTGATCAGTAACATTCTATAGAATAAATGAATAAATGTGCTAAGTGTTTTGTATACGTTATCTTATCCAATTTTCACAAGTCCATTTACTCTTGTGGTTTTACAGATGTGGAAAGTAAGCCTTGGATGGGTTAAGAGTGTTGGAGGAATAATTCCAACATACGTCTGCTTGATTCACAATGTTGTGATTCAGAGAGTTCATTTTAGGTTTCTCTTGCTGGAAGATAGTTGGAATGAATGATGTCAGAAATGTACAATAGGGAGAGATTTATATAAATAAATCATAGAAAATAGAGCACAAATTGCTACCTCAGAAGTACAAATATCTATGACTAGGAGAAGGTTAATTTTAACTATTGCACAATTGCACTCATCTCACATGCTAGTAAAGTAATGCTCAAAATTCTCCAAGCCAGGCTTCAAAAATACGTGAACCGTGAACTTCCAGATGTTCAAGCTGGTTTTAGAAAAGGCAGAGGAACCAGAGATCAAATTGACAACATCTGCTGGATCATCGAAAAAACAAGAGACTTCCAGAAAAACATCTATTTCTGCTTTATTGACTATGCCAAAGCCTTTGACTGTGGTGTTCACAGAAAGAGATGGGAATACCAGACCACCTGATCTCCTTCTTGAGAAATTTGTATACAGGTCAGGAAGGAACAGTTAGAATTGAACATGGAACAACAGACTGGTTCCAAATAGGAAAAGGACTACATAAAGGCTGTATATTGTCACCCTGCTTATTTAACTTATATGCAGAGTACATCATGAGAAACACTGGGCTGGAAGAAGCACCAGCTGGAATCAAGATTGCTGGGAGAAATATCAAAAACCTCAGATATGCACATGATACCACCCTTATGACAGAAAGTGAAGAAAAACTAAAGAGCCTCTTGATGAAAGTGAAAGATGGAGAGTGAAAAAGTTGGTTTAAAGCTCAACATTCAGAAAACGAAGATCATGGCATCTGGTCCCATCACTTCATGGCAAATAAATGGGGAAACGATGGCAGACTTTATTTTTTGCAGCTCCAAAATCACTGCAGATGGTGACTGCATCCCTGAAATTAAAAGATGCTTGCTCCTTGGAAGAAAAGTTATGACCAACCTAGACAGCATATTAAAAAACAGAGACATTACTTTGTCAACAAAAGTTAGTCTAGTTAAGGCTATGGTTTTTCCAGTAGTCATTTATGGATGTGAGAGTTGGACCATAAAGAAAGCTGAGCACTGAAGAATTGATGCTTTTGAATTGTGGTGTTGGAGAAGCCTCTTGAGAGTCCCTTGGACTACAAGGAGATCCAGCCAGTCCATCCTAAAGGAGATCAGCCCTGAGTGTTCATTGGAAGGACCAATGTTGAAGCTGAAACTCCAATACTTTAGCCATCTGATGAGAAGAACTGACTCATTTGAAAAGACGATGATGCTAGGAAAGATTGAAGGTGGGAGGAGAAGGGGACAACAGAGGATGAGATAGTTGGATGGTATCACTGACTCAACGGGCATGAGTTTGAGTAAACTCCAGGAGTTGGTGGTGGACAAGGAGGCCTGGCGTGCTGCAGTCCATGGGGTTGCTAAGAGTTGGACATGACTGAGTGACTGAACTGAGCTGAATTTTAACTAAAAGATGGGAATCTAAATAAGCTTTCTGGAAAAGCCTAACTGATTTCACATATTTTTATATGGTTTTCCCATTTGGTTCTCTTCAAATAATTTCTATCCACTGCAGAACTTTCTATATTTAATTCACTGCAGACATAGCTTTTGAGGAGGACATGGCAACCCCTGCCAGTGTTCTTGCCTGGAGAATCACATGGACAGAGGAGCCTGGGTGGCTACAGTACACAGGGTTGCACAGAGTCAGACACTACTGAAGTAACTTTGCATGCATGAAGACATAGCTTTTATGTACGGAACAGTATTTTGACTACTAATTTAAAATCACATATGAGTTATCTCAGATTCAGTCTTTGTGGTATGTCTTTTCTTTTGCGAATTGTATTTTTGCATTATATCCTGGCTACTGTAAGACTATGCTTTGGACATTCTGGATTTGATTATACTCCCCTAAATATAGACATATTTTTGTTCTTTCTTCTTCTTCTTTTTTTTTTTTTTTTTTTTGCAGCTTACTTGGTTGCACTGAAATTGTTAACTCAGTCTCTTGGGCAGCAGCTCAAATATCAGTTCTATTCCTTCCAATTAAGCTTGGATTGCTTGATTCTATCCAGTGAATAAACTGGGGTTCAGTGAGAGGTCTTGGCAGTACCTACACAGACAATCTGGGTTTCTTCTCTGGCTCTTCCTTTTCCTGGATTCTCCTTCACTTTTAACTGCCTATGGTTGCCATGAATTCTTTATTCTAGTTGTTTAAAACACAGCAATTGTGGGCTTTCTATCAGAATTTTAGCATCTCCACAGTACACACTAGAACCCATTCTCTGGCTGGAAGTCATAAAAATAAAAAACTCCCTGGGTGCTATCCCCTCCCCACTACACGTCAGTCCATCAGATATTTCCTGCTTTTGGTTGCTTTCATGCCTTCAGGTAATTATGTTTTAAATTTTTTAATATTGTGTCCAAAATTTATAGTTGTTATTTATAACAGGGTTGGCCTGAGAGCTTGCTTGGCCTTCATAGCACACAGAACTTCTCTGAGAAGTAACCTTTAAGTGACCTTGAGTACTTTCGTCATGAACAAGAAATGGAACTGGGAAGGAATGCAAAAGTAGACATTTATACCAAAGGAACTGCATGTACAATGGTTGTGAGAATAAAAGCATGTTTTGACTTTGCTGCACTGTGAGTGGTTAGTGCAGGTGTTTGGCTATTTATTTGTCTATATGGGAGAACATGAGTATTGGGTGAGTTAGATAGAAAAGGGAAATTGAACTTTCCTAGTGGTCCACTTGTTAAGACTTCACACTTCCATTGCAGGGGGCATTGGTTTGATCCCTAGTCTGGGAACTAAGATCCTTTATGTCACAGCCAAAAAAAAAAGGGAAGGCTGAGAAACCACATTTTAGAATGACAAGTGGAGGGTTTGAACTCTGATCTTCTGCTAGTGGGAAGCCATAGAAGAGTTTGAGGGCACAATAGAAAGATGAGCACATGTCTTAAGTAATTAATACAGAGAATGATTCCAGGGGAGAAGATGAAAATAATGGCAATGACTATCGCCAAGGAATACTTGTAGGTTTCCTAGAAGGAAACATAGGTTTTCAGAGAAAAGGTAAAAATGGAGGCAGTTGCAGCATAAAGCCATCTGAATTGAGCTAACATAAATTTCAGGATATTTTTTCCATACATATGTTATGCTATGCTAAGTCACTTCAGTCGTGTCCGTCTATGTGTGACCCCATAGACGGCAGCCCACCAGGCTCCCCCGTCCCTGGGATTCTCCAGGCAAGAACACTGGAGTGGGTTGCCATTTCCTTCTCCAATGCATGAAAGTGAAAAGAGAAAGTGAAGTGGCTCAGTCGTGTCCGACTCCTAGTGACCCCATGGACTGCAGCCTACCAGGCTCCTCCATCCGTGGGATTTTCCAGGCAAGAGTACTGGAGTGGGGTGCCACTGCCTTCTCCATTTTCTATACATATCCTATGTAATAGTTTCGACGACACATAAAATAAAATCTTGTCAACATGGGGATCTAATTGTTAGATTAGATGGATGAACTTCCTGATGTTCAAGCTGGTTTTAGAAAAGGCAGAGGAATCAGAGATCAAATTGCCAACATCCGCTGGATCATGGAAAAAGCAAGAGAGTTCCAGAAAAACATCTATTTCTGCTTTATTGACTATGCCAAAGCCTTTGACTGTGTGGATCACAATAAACTATGGAAAATTCTTAAAGAGATGGGAATACCAGACCACCTGATCTGCCTCTTAAGAAATCTGTATGCAGGTCAGGAAGCAACAGTTAGAACTGGTCATGGAACAACAGACTGGTTCCAAATAGGAAAAGGAGTACGTCAAGGCTGCATATTGTCACCATGTCTATTTAACTTATATGCAGAGTACATCATGAGAAATGCTGGACTGGAAGAAACACAAGTTGGAATCAAGATTGCCGGGAAAAATATCAATAACCTCAGATATGCAGATGACACCACTCTTATGGCAGAAAGTGAAGAGGGGCTAAAAAGCCTCTTGATGAAAGTGAAAGTGGAGAGTGAAAGGGTTGGCTTAAAGCTCAACATTCAGAAAACGAAGATCATGGCATCTGGTCCCATCACTGCATGGGAAATAGATGGGGAAACAGTGGAAACAGTGTCAGACTTTGTTTTTCTGGGCTCCAAAATCACTGCAGATGGTGACTGCAGCCATGAAATTAAAAGACGCTTACCCCTTGGAAGGAAAGTTATGAGCAACCTAGATAGTATATTCAAAAGCAGAGACATTACTTTACCAACAAAGGTTCGCCTAGTCAAGGCTATGGTCTTTCCTGTGGTCATGTATGGATGTGAGAGCTGGACTGTGAGGAAGGCTGAACGCCGAAGAATTGATGCTTTTGAACTGTGGTGTTGGAGAAGACTCTTGAGAGTCCCTTGGACTGCAAGAAGATCCAACCAGTCCATTCTGAAGGAGATCAATCCTGGAATTTCTTTGGAAGGAATGATGCTAAAGCTGAAACTCCAGTATTTTGGCCACCTCATGCGAAGAGTTGACTCATTGGAGAAGACTCTGATGCTGGGAGGGATTGAGGGTAGGAGGAGAAGGGGACGACAGAGGATGAGATGGCTGGATGGCATCACTGACTCGATGGATGCGAGTCTGGGTGACCTCCGGGAGCTGGTGATGGACAGGGAGGCCTGGCGTGCTGCGGTTCATGGGGTCGCAAAGAGTCGGACACGACTGAGCGACTGATCTGATCTGATCTGATCTGATTTTGATTGAAATTAAATTGGCTATAAAATAATTTATGAATTGTGATTTCAGCTTTAACTGAAAATCACTAGACTCTTTTGCATATTAAATGGAGGAGCCTGGTGGGCTGCAGTCCACGTGGTCCTGAAGAGTTGGACATGACTGAGCAACT
The DNA here is from genome assembly GCA_935064755.1 of Tragelaphus eurycerus. Classification (NCBI taxonomy): domain Eukaryota; kingdom Metazoa; phylum Chordata; class Mammalia; order Artiodactyla; family Bovidae; genus Tragelaphus; species Tragelaphus eurycerus. The sequence continues at coordinate 44,650,401 of CAKXYN010000002.1, forward strand.
TCACTTTCACTTTTCACTTTCATGCATTGGAGAAGGAGATGGTGACCCACTCCAGTGTTCTTGCCTGGAGAATCCCAGGGACGGGGGAGCCTGGTGGGCTGCCGTCTATGTGGTCACACAGAGTCGGACACGACTGAAGCAACTTGGCGGCGGCAGCAGCAGTCCAGCTAATATGGTCAGATAAAGTGAATGTAGTAAAAAGTACTCACATTACATCTTTCTTTCTTTCCAATAGAGCCACAGTAAAATGGATTTTAGTGTTAGTTGCTTGGTTGTGTCTGACTCTTTGCGACCCTATGGACTGTAGTCCACTGGGCTCCTCTGTCCATGGAATTTTCCGGATAAGGATGGTGGAGTGGGCTGCCATTTCCTTCTCCAGGGGATCTTCTGGACCCAGGGATCGAACCCAGGTCTCTCACATTGCAAGCAGACTCGTTATGGTCTGAGCCACCAGGAAAGAAAAATGGATTTTAAAATCATAGTTATTTTATTGAATCATCAGAATTTTATTAACTGTAAACCAGATAAAAACTAAAGTGGATCAAATGGATGCTATGTAATCAGTGATTACTCATATTATTTATAAATATTTCTCCTTAATGGTTTGAATTCCGTTAAATAAATAAATGCTGAGTATAGAGTCACTTACATGGCTTTTTTATTGTTATCCCCAAGAATGTTTCTCTCTCTACTATGTCTGTTTCTAAATTTAAGTCACAAATCCTGTTAGTTGCTCCTTGTAAGTCCTTTGAAGTATGAGAAGATTTTTTCTTAGAGAGTTTAAATTATGTACCCAAAGCAACTACATTTTAACAATTACAAACTTACAATGATACATTCATCACTACTAATAATATTCACTTTGTTATTATGTATTTGGTTTACAAATTATTTGTTTGCACAATGTCATTTATATTATGCTTATGTAAATGTTATATGGAGTACTTTTTAAAATTATATTAAAAATATGTTCCTACATAAATAAAGTGACAGTAGAAATTAAAAAAAATAAACATAAATATACTTAGTTGTCAATTGATTAACATTAGACTGGGGGGATGAGGGAAGAAACTGACATTTATAAGTTGTTTACCACATTCCAGGCACATTATCACCTTAGTGCCTCTGGAAACTCCTAAGAAATAGTGATTTATATTTCCATTTTACAGATGGGGAAATAAGCTCAGAAGTTGAATGTAACTTGTCCAAGTTCACACAACTATTAAATAGAAAATATATTATTTAACACTAGGCCTATCTAATTCTAGTGTCTACTCCATTCTCAACATATTTCTACTTTTAAAAGTGAAAGTGAATGTAGCAGATAAGCCATAACTCTATTTTTAGAAGAACTTCCGTATTTCCGTATTTCATCCTCTGATGAATTATACAGATACTATTTCAAAAAGATTTTGATTCCTTGGAAGTACAACAAAAATAGACAGGTCTTAGGAAACAGTTGTTCAGTTTTTCTAAATTCTTAATGGACTAAAATGTGATGTGACAAACATCTTGGTTAATAGTAAAACTTCATGACATTAAGTAATATTTGTTCAAATACCCAAGTTGACTTGATTCTTTCATGAGTTAACAGGGATAACTAGGGCTCTACTGGAGAAATAGCAATTTTTTGAGGATGAGTGTTTTTAAGGTTGTATTTCCACATGGAGAAAGCATAAAGTTACAAATCATTTAGTCCCTCATAAAGCCTTCAAACATTCAGATCAGATCAAATCAGTCACTCAGTTGTGTCCAACTCTTTGTGACCCCATGAATCACAGCACGCCAAGCCTCCCTGTCCATCACCAACTCCTGGAGTTCACTCAGACTCACGTCCATCGAGTCAGTGATGCCATCCAGCCATCTCATCCTCTGTCATCCCCTTCTCCTCTTGCCCCCAATCCCTCCCAGCATCAGAGTCTTTTCCAATGAGTCAACTCTTCGCATGAGGTGGCCAAAGTACTGGAGTTTCAGCTTTAGCATCATTCCCTCCAAAGAAATCCCAGGGCTGATCTCCTTCAGAATGGACTGGTTGGATCTCCTTGCAGTCCAAGGGACTCTCAAGAGTCTTCTCTAACACCACAGTTCAAAAGCATCAATTCTTTGGCACTCAGCCTTCTTCACAGTCCAACTCTCACATCCATACATGACCACAGGAAAAATCATAGCCTTGACTAGACGAAACTTTGTTGGCAAAGTAATGTCTCTGCTTTTGAATATGCTATCTAGGTTGGTCATAACTTTCCTTCCAAGCAATAAGCATCTTTCAATTTCATGGCTGCAGTCACCATCTGCAGTGATTTTGGAGCCCAGAAAAAGAAAGTCTGACACTGTTTCCACTGCTTCCCCATCTATTTCCCATAAAGTGACGAGACCAGATGCCATGATCTTTGTTTTCTGAATGTTGAGCTTTAAGCCAACTTTATCAATCTCCACTTTCACTTTCATCAAGAGGCTCTTTAGTTCCTCTTCACTTTCTTCCATAAGGGTGGTGTCATCTGCATATCTGAGGTTATTGATATTTCTCCCGGCAATCTTGATTCCAGCTTGTGCTTCTTCCAGCCCAGCATTTCTCATGATGTACTCTGCATATAAGTTAAATAAACAGGGTGACCATATACAGCCTTTATGTAGTCCTTTTCCTATTTGGAACCAGTCTGTTGTTCCATATCCAGTTCTAACTGTTGCTTCAAACATTACATGTACCTAAATGATCTTTGAAGACAAATCCCCAAAATAAAATTATGCCTCCTTGTCATGACTTAAATATTTAACTGCTTATCCTTTTTCTGGCTGAGACTTTCATAGACCATTGGCTGTATTTAAGGGGAGGTGGTAAGCTATAGAAATAGATAGCCCATTGATTCTCTACAATAGAAGATGTGAGGAACATGGGGAAGAAATGTCACCTGTTCTTATTTCAGAATTGACTGAATCCAGTAGATGGTGGATTTGCTGTAAAACGCCTTTCTTCTCAAATTTTTGGCTTGTACTAAATTATGTTTTCCAATGAAAACTAAAACTGGAAACACTGGCCATTTTCTTATGGAGATTCATTATGATTAACTACGTTAGTTGAGAAAGAAATCATATCAAGTAATTCAGACATTAGTTATTCCTAGTATTAATAGCAAACACAATCCATTAAAATGAATCTCAGGAGAATGATGGAGGTGGGGATGCAGTGTAAGTGGTTATAAAACAGCACATTGTATAGTGCTAATTGAGGGAATATTTGTGCTAGGAGAGTTTGACGTGGGCCCTGGACACCCAAGAAGAGAGAATCATTGAAGTTGGAAAGATAAGTCTAAAACTGAGCCTAACCTCTAGCTGATGACTGATTTTTATCTTTATCCTCAAATGTTCTTCTGTATCAATAAGCATTTTTATGGGCAATTTTGTTTCAGGAACTAAGCTCTGTAGGTCAACCTGGGCTCAAAATCTTGGAAAAAAAAACAATAACAACAACACTGGAGTTTTCACATGTACTATTATAAATATAAATATGCTGTCTTCACAGTTTCAGAAAAGTCCCTCTAGGTACCTGGGAGTAAGACCCTGTCAACGTTCCAGTTTCAACAAAACTTAGATAAATAAATTTCTGAAGGTTGTTCTCCAGGTTTGCAGAAAATTATATATTGAATCAAACATGCCAAGTTTTTGTTTTGTTTTGTTTAAGTTGGCCTTTTATTTTAAGAAAAGCTAGTAAATTTTTACTTGTAGCCATTCTGGTGGGTTTATTTTACAGAAATAAATATACAATTCAAGCATCCTATATTCAGAAAGAAATATTTGTGGATATTAAAGTACTAAGCTTGTCCTGAAGCTGTATGACTTTCTCTTTCTGGCTTAATCATGTGCTTAATACTTGGATCAACAAATGCAAACATCTGCATGCTCCTCTCCAACCATGCTCCAGTGAGACCAGCCCTCTGCACTATAATTTGACCCCACAGCTACATCACCTTCACAATGACTTCACCAACTTAATCTGCCAATAACTCATACCTTGACCATAACAGAGTCAAAAAATAGATTAACCAATTTAATGACCACAAGAATACTTTACTGTTACTTTTTTTGCGGTGAGCAAGCACTCAGGGAAATTAGATGAACTATCCAAAATCACACAAGAGGAACATGTACACATGCAACTATATGTAAGTTTAACTTCAGAACCCCTGCTCTATCACATACCACTCCCTGAGGTATAAACAAACAGATTCTCTAAAAAGTAGAATGAGCATATCTTTCATTTATATACAGGTACAGGTAATAAGTAGGTAGAAAGATAAACAAATTTTATATATAATTTATGTTCATAACTTATATATGAAAGCTCTTCCTATTATTTAGACTCAGTATCAAATGAGACCACTCAAAATGAGTGGTCACTAGAGTACTGAAGGGTTCTAGAGCAGAGAAGGTAAAGAGACGTCACATGGCCCAAAGCATGAAACGACTCAGAGGGATGGTATGGGGAGGGAGGGAGGAGGGAGGGGGGTTCAGGATGGGGAACACGTGAATACCTGTGACAGATTCATGTTGCTGCTAAGTTGCTTCAGTCATGTCCGACTCTGTGCGACCCCATAGATGGCAGCCCACCAGGCTCCCCCGTCCCTGGGATTCTCCAGGCAAGAACACTGGAGTGGGTTGCCATTTCTTTTGCCAATGCATGGAAGTGAAAAGTGAAAAGTGAAAGTGAAGTCGCTCAGTCGTGTCCGACTCCTAGTGACCCCATGGACTGCAGCCTACCAGGCTCCTCCATCCATGGGATTTTCCAGGCAAGAGTACTGGAGTTGGGTGCCATTGCCTTCTTCAAGATTCATGTTGACGTATGGCAAAACCAATACAATATTGTAAAGTAATTAACTTCCAATTAAAATAAATAAATTTATATTTAAAAAAAAGACGTTACATGGGTCTCAAAGAGTCGGACACGACTGAGTGACTTAATTGAACTTATTCATAAAAAATGACTTTATAATATGAAATGCATATTCACAACAAGCCAATATACTCCTTCCAAAATTTTGTGAAATAATGACTAAAAACATTCTCACATAGTAGAGTAATGGCCTGAAACTTTATTTAGTTGCAAGAAACCCTTTTGTCCCCAAATAAATCTTAAACAGATCTCAATATATAAAGCAGACATGAGTCAAGTCTCTGTGGTTAAAATGTGAAATGCTGAATACCTCTGTGGGACTTCAGGCCCATCTGAGATATGGATGGGAAATCTTAAGATAGAACACATGAAGAGTTTTTGAACAAATACCAAATAAATCTTTTTAATGATATCAAGGAGATTAAACTACTTTTAAAAAACAGAAAGAAAGGTCAAGTTAGAAATAAAAGTTACTTGATAGTGGATTAAAATTTATTTTTAATTATTACTTTAAATTTTCCAAAAGCAGTTTAATAAAATTTTTTAAATATATGCCTGGGCATTAATTACAGATTTAATCTAGTTAGGCTGCCCTTAGCACTACACTTAAATCTGCCTATGACAATCAATAATACTCTTATATGTAAAGAGAATCTGTGCAATGCATTTAGCATTCAACCAACTGGAAAAGGGCCTTGATTTAAAAACTTGAAAGTCAAGTATGTTCTCTATCAAAATTACAAACTACTGTTCTGATATATCATTGGGTCATTTCACCAGCAGTAGACCACAGATATAAGCTTTATAAAAAATGGTGGCATGCTCTAAATGTCCATTAATGTATATTTAATTATAATGGAATATCTATAAATGTCCATGTGACATCTGCATGAAGATCAAAACAATTAATTATAATCAGCATTAACTAAATGGATAGACGATTAGAAAGAAAAGAAGGTCCAAAAGAAAAAAAATATACATGTAGAAAGTTTGAATATTAGTGATAATAGTGTGTTTATCTTTTAAAAATTTTTTTGATTTTATATGCATTTGATTTATAAATAACTTTAAAAAGTGTATATTTTTATCACTTGCCAAAAAATCCAACTCACTGAAGTACATGAAGAAAGAATATGCATTCATTCATTTGTTTATTGACTCAGCAAATATTTACTCAATGTTACCAGACATTATAATAGTAAAATATGATACCTAGTTATAAGTTGTTCATAGTTGACAGTTTAGAGAGGCATACAAATTTTGTAATCATAATTTAACGTAATAGGAACTATTATTATATAATTACATACCAAAAAAAGAGAGAGTAGTAAGTTCTATAGAACAGAGGTTGATTAGCAAAATTGTGAGAAATATAGAAGCATCAGATCAGATCAGATCAGTCGCTCAGTCGTGTCCGACTCTTTGTGACCCCATGAACTGCAGCACGCCAGGCCTCCCTGTCCATCACCAGCACCCGGAGGTCACTCAGACTCACATTCATCCAGTCAGTGATGCCATCCAGCCATCTCATCCTCTGTCGTCCCCTTCTCCTCCTGCCCCCAATCCCTCCCAGCATCAGAGTCTTCTCCAATGAGTCAATTCTTCGCATGAGGTGGCCAAAATACTGGAGTTTCAGCTTTAGCATCATTCCTTCCAAAGAAATTCCAGGATTGATCTCCTTCAGAATGGACTGGTTGGATCTCCTTGCAGTGCAAGGGACTCTCAAGAGTATTCTCCAACACCACAGTTCAAAAGCATCAATTCTTCGGTGCTCAGCCTTCTTCACAGGCCAGCTCTCACATCCATACATGACCACAGGAAAGACCATAGCCTTGACTAGGTGAACCTTTGTTGGCAAAGTAATGTCTCTGCTTTTGAATATGCTATCTAGGTTGGTCATAACTTTCCTTCCAAGGAGTTAGCGTCTTTTAATTTCATGGCTGCAGTCACCATCTGCAGTGATTTTGGAGCCCAGAAAAAGAAAGTCTGACACTGTTTCCACTGTTTCTCCATCTATTTCCCATGTAGTGATGGGACCAGATGCCATGATCTTGGTTTTCTGAATGTTGAGCTTTAAGCCAACCTTTTCACTCTCCACTTTCACTCTCATCAAGAGGCTTTTTAGCTCCTCTTCACTTTCTGCCATAAGGGTGGTGGTCATCTGCATATCTGAGGTTATTGATATTTCTCCCAGCAATCTTGATTCCAACTTGTGTTTCTTCCAGTCCAGCATTTCTCATGATGTACTCTGCATATAAGTTAAATAAACATGGTGACAATATACAACCTTGACGTACTCCTTTTCCTATTTGGAACCAGTCTGTTGTTCCATGTCCAGTTCTAACTGTTGCTTCCTGACCTGCATGCAGATTTCTCAAGAGGCAGATCAGGTGGTCTGGTATTCCCATCTCCTTCAGAATTTTCCACAGTTTATTGTGATCTACACAGTCAAAGGCTTTGGCATAGTCAATAAAGCAGAAATAGATGTTTTTAGGAACTCTCTTGCTTTTTCCATGATCCAGCGGATGTTGGCAATTTGATCTCTGGTTCCTCTGCCTTTTCTAAAACCAGCTTGGACATCAGGAAGTTCACGGTTCACATATTGCTGAAGCCTGTCTTGGAGAATTTTGAGCATTACTTTACTAGCGTGTGAGATGAGTGCAATTGTTCAGTAGTTTGAGCATTCTTTGGCATTGCCTTTCTTTGGGATTGGGATGAAAACTGACCTTTTCCAATCCTGTGGCATAAAGGCAAGCTAACTAATTTGGGCTTATAAGCTCTGAGAAGAAAAAGGAGTTCAGAGCAGGTGAGTAATACAAACTGTTTTACATTTTTAAAACCATGGTATTTACAGATAGTAAACATAAACATGACTGCTATGCTTACAGTAAATATTAGTGAATATTAGAAGAGAATCAGAGTTAAAGACAGAAAGCTACCAAAGCTGAGAAGATGAGGTCTTCAGTTAAGTCAGCAGCAAGGAAGCACAATGATCTTCCCAGTTGGCTCCACAGTATGCCTGCCAATGCAGCAGACTGGGTTTGATCCCTGGATGGGGAAGATCCCCTGGAGAAGGAAATAGCAACCCACTCCAGTGTTCTTGCCTGGGAAATCCCATGGACAGAGGAACCTGGTGGGCTACAGTCCATGGGGTCACAGAGAGTTAGGCCTTAGCAACTAAACCACAGCAACAAACATAAACATGAGTGCTCTGCTTACAGTAAATATCAGTGAATATCAGGAGAGAATCAGAGTTAAAGATAGACAGTTTACAGAAAGCTACTGAAGCCCACAAGATGAGGTCCTCAGTTAAGCCAGCAACTGGGAAGCTCAAAAGAAGGTGAGAAGCTCCAAAGTAAAGTGACTTGAGGTTGGGGATGGGGAGGGAGAGGGAAGGTTTCAGATTATAGGGTGACTCATGTTTTTGACTTGGTTATTTGTTAGATTGTGGTACATCTTACTAAAATAAGAAATACAGGAACAGAAATGTCTAAGAATAAATAATAAGTTCAGTTTTGGACATTTGAAATTGATGTGCCTCCAAGACATACATGAAATGAGCTCATACATCAGTTGCATATATAATTGTGGGGCTCAGAGGAAAAGAGCAGAATCAGAAGTTTTGCATTAAAGACATTGTGTCCATGGTTTGAAATGTTTGATTTGTATACACATATATTATGCCACTATAGATAAAGTTGAAAGAAGCACCTGTGGCAAGTTTCATAGGCGTAGCAGAGAACTCCCAACATGGTAATCAGAAATTTGGGTAGATCTATGCCAACACCCCGGAGAAGGCAATGGCAAGCCACTCCAGTACTCTTGCCTGGAAAATCCCATGGACGGAGGAGGCTGGTAGGCTGCAGTCCATGGGGTCACTAAGAGTTGGATATGACTGAGTGACTTCACTTTCACTTTTCACTTTCACACAATGGAGAAGGAAATGGCAACCCACTCCAGTGTTCTTGCCTGGAGAATCCCAGGGACGGGGAGGCCTGGTGGGCTGCTGTCTATGGGGTCGCACAGAGTCGGACACAACTGAAGTAACTTAGCATGCCAACACCCATGGACATGGACAAATAAGTCTCTAGCTAAGTGTTCACATATAGACCAATCTAACATGTCTGAAAATAAAAATATAAAAATATATCAAATCAAAGATTGGCCATTTACTTCTCTACCTTCATTCACATATCCATTCCACTATTTTCATTGTTTAGGTGCTATTTATCTTCTAGAAATTTAGCAACAAACAAGACAGAGAAAGTCCCAGGCCTCATGGTGGTGGCAGTGGTCAAGATTCACTGCAAATACATGCACAAATAAATAGGTACCTTTATTTACAATGTTTATAAGCACAATGAAAAAAAAAGAAAGCAGAAGAAAGAAACAGAGAGTGAAGAATGGTATTTTGAAAAGGATGTTCAGGGAAAAATTCTTTTTTGAAGGAAAGTCATGAAAAACACAGGGGAAAACTATTCAAGCCAGAAGGATCAGCAAATTCAAAGACCTTGAGGCAAGCAACTTTCCTCACTGAAGGAAGTAAATGTTGTCTTGAGCAGAGCAGGGTGAGGGAAGGAGAAATGGTGGGGTACGAGTTGGAAAATACGCCAAGGGTGGAGGCAGTGGAGAAGTTGAGTGGGGATGGAGAGCAATACGGGTTTCATTCTAGTCTAAGGATCATCTGGATCCACTGGAGGGTTGTGAATAGAGATGAAACCATCTGACTTCTGTTTTTTAAAAATTAACTCTGGCTGCCACGCACAGCTATGACTGTAATGTTACCAGGAGTCAAGTTTGGGAGCAGGAAGACCATTAGGAGCAACAACAATGGTTCAGGTGACTGACAGTCAAGCTGGGCCAGGATAGTAGGCTGGAGTTGATGGCAACAGTCAGCTTTAGAAACACATTGAATGCAGAGACTTGAGACTTGCTGATGCCTTTGAAGGAATCTGCCCTGATAAGCTACTAACCAAAAATAACACCTGAGAAAGCTGTATGTCAAATAACTGCTAAGAAGTTGGCAGTTTTTTGACAAAGCTTTTTGTCTGATTTTACCAAACTACTTTGATGAGTCAACATATTTAAACAGGTTCATAAATCTGGATATATTCTTAATATAGAATGATCCTTTCTGAATGTTACACATAAGGCTGCTACATTATAAGTGTGGATATATTTAAATAAAATCTAATTTTCAAGGAATCCCCTACAGAAAAAATGGAAAATAGGACATAATGCTGATATCTATCTCTGATCCTGGCCTTATTTTCATCATGTTTCTTAATATGTGAAAAAGATTCATTATAATATCTAAGGAGTTTCACAGAGAACTATGACACCAAATAAAGACACAAGCTTAACAAATATTTCAGTCTTTAAAGAGTAACATGCAGGTGTCATTTATGAAATACTATGCAACATGATGGATTACTGTGAAGAGGATTTTCATATATCCACAAGCTAAATTTTATTAGACTCATTCACTTTCAGAATGAAGAAACATTTTGTTGATTTAATATAAAATGAATGTTCTCTCTCCATATATATTTACATATATATATTATATATATGTATATATTGAAGGCCACTGAGTTCCTTTCTGTAGCTTAGACCAGATGAGTCTTACGGAAAGAAGTTTTAAAGTCATGAAAATCGGAGTTTACTCAGGAAATACTGCTAGTGTTTTAATGAAAGTGCCACACATGCCCCTTCTGAAATTTAACACATGGAATGAACCTTCCCACATCTGTGGCAAACGCAGGCTTTGCTGCCTTAAGGGCTTGGCATTTTCAGATAAAAAAGAATCAATGTCATTATACAGTATCTCTCAAGAGCATCGTAATTATTCTGCATGCATACAATATTTATTTAAAACCTAAAATTAAACTTCAAGATGTGGTCATTTGAAAGCTGGCAGTGAGTGAACGGATCCTGTATTCATGAAAAAGAGAATATTTCTTCTAAAAGTTGAGAAATAGATCAAAACGGTCTTTCCAGTAACTGGCACTTTAGTCATATAGATGCTTTTTATGTGTCAGATTTATTAATCAAGAAGGTCCATGGGAACGAGAGAAGGAAATCTTGAGGATGTGACTGTAGGTTTTTGATATGTCAGGTATAATTTTGTAACTGTGATTTTTGGATTGCAGTACACACAGAGCATTGTACTGATGTTTGTGTATCTCTTTATACTCATCATTTGTGATGACTGGAAAAGAAGATAAGGCGGAGATGTTTTGATACGGGATTGAAACTTGAAACTACAGTCCTTCAATTTGAACGGTATTCCTGTTTCATCTTTCTTTTCATGTTACCTTTTTAACTTTTGCCACTGATGTAAAAGGAAAAAAAAAAAAGAAAGAAAATTTGAAAAGATGCCAGATGTTGGTTCTTATCTAGGTGAAGGATCACAGAAGTAGAGGATAAAATATAGTTTGTAGTTTGTCACAGCAGCAGACTTATGAAGATCAAACACTTGTCAACAACAACTGTTTGTCCTCCTATGGCCATCACAGAATTATTAAGATGTTGACATCTCTTCATAGTTGGTACATTTTGCCAAGATTGTAGTGTATAATGTTCCAATTAGTTTAGCAGGGTATATTCTGCAGGGATGAATACAGTCTTCCTTAATTGCTTTTGGCTGCTTCCTCAAATAAAAGTCTCTTCGTGGTACAAACACATTGGTCACTGTGAAATTCAGGATGGTATGCTCCCTTTTAAGTCATCAAAAATAACATTGAAACAGGAATTTCCAAAAGTTGAGGCGAAGCATTTTATTTTTACAACGTTTGAACTGAGAGTGCAACAAAACTGTAAAGTAAAAGAGCTGAGCCAAATTTTTGGTTATTATTTTACTACATTTGCCAGATAACCAGTTTGATGTTTTTCTCTGTTGGTTTTTGAGAATAGAGCAGCTGCTTGTGTGTACTTAGATTTCATACTGTATGACACAATTCTTGGTGAAAATTCTCATTTTTGACCAAAGTTGAGTGACTGTTTACTCTTTTTTTTTTTTTTTCCCTCTTCAACTCCTGCAGACATCAAGTCCATACTGAATGCCTACCAGCTTTGGTCCATATTCAACTCAGACTATTTCTGGGAAGTTTATCTTCATGAGGTCGAGAGCCAACAGCGCCTTTCAGAGTTTACAGTGACTAGTGCTTTGCAGCATTTCTCGAAGCTCTTTTCAGCTTAGTCTTTTAGCCATAATTGCCCTCAGTAGCTACATGAGGTCCAAAAGAATCCTGAGAGCCTGGGAGAAATTTAGAGTCGCTGTGTGGGCAAAAAGGAGCAGGATTCAAAAAGGAGGAAGAAAATTTGAAGACGAAAGTCTTGGGTAGAGATGTGAAGCCATAAAATATAAAGACATAAAGCTTCAGATAAACAATAAACCTCTGACATACTGTCAGAGGTTTTATGTGGTTTTAACTTTTTAAACTGAGACTTATATTTCTTTATATGCCAGACAAAATCACTTGAGGAAACCAAGTTAAACATATTAAATTCTGTGCATATAAACTAATAAAATGATATCATATTTATAAAAAGCACTTTACAAATTGTGACCTAATCTATGTAACTATTGTAACTACAAGTAAGTAAGTCTTAATTTGTCCAGAAGGTTCTACTTAATGGCCAGTTCCCAGAAACATTAAAAAAAAAATAAAATAAAATACTGACTTGTCAAGAGAAAAAGGTAATGACTTACCCTATTCAGTTGGTTTGACTGAATTGAGAAGAACTCAATATAATCTTCTAAACTTACTTATTCCTTTTACTATTTATGATTTTAATTTTCTTCAACTCTCTGAAAATAATAAATGCATGTAGTGCTAAAAGGCTTACAACACACAAGCCAACAATCCTTACTCTAACTCCTAATTATTCTGCTCTATAAACAGTGCCTAAAGGTGCTTCTCCTGAAGCTCCCATGTATATGTATGATATACATACAAGTATATCCAACATTTATATTATATATCACACACATATATATATACACACCAGAATACATATATTCCTATATTAATATCTATCTCCATAAATAATATGGCCATTTCTCAATTTAATAATTATAGAAATAGTAAATTGACTTTTTGATTTGGAAATATAAAATTCACCTTCTCTTATGATCTCTCCCAATCTCTCAATATACTAAAATTATAATTTTCTGGTTAAGGCAACAGTCAGTGTTTATACAACTATTGTTATACAAATAGTTTTTCACTCTGGGGCCAAAAAGAATGACTCTTGATTATAATTTTTTTCTAATAAAGATTCTTTTTTTTTTATGGAATTAATATTAAATCATTATTTCCTTGCTTCTTTTTCAATAACACTATTTTTCATTTATGTTTGGTTTGAAGTAGTTTATAAACTAAATTTATTAAAATAAAATACTCCAAAAATATACCAAAGGCCTATTAATATTTTTTCTAAGTGTTGAAACATACTAGAACACTAAGCAGTTCTATCCCACCCCCATTGCCCAACCAGCCCTCCACCTCTCTCTCTAATCCACATTCTTTTTTTCTTATAAACTTTTTAGTTTATATTGGAGTATAGTCAATTAACAATGTTGTGATAGTTTCAGGTGGACAATGAGGGGATTCAGTCATACATATACATGTATTCAGTCATACATATACATGCAAATTAGCCTCCCCCAAACTCCCCTTCCATCCAGGCTACCAGACAGCATTAAGCAAAATTCCATGTGCTATATAATAGGTCCTTGTTGGTTAACCATTTTAAATATAGCAGTGTGTACATAACCTTCCCAAACTCCCTAACTATCCCTTCCCCCCGGCAACCATATGTTCATTTTCTGTGAATCTCTTTCTGTTTTATAGATAAGTTCATTTGTATCATTTCCTTTTGGATTCCACATATAAGGGATGTAATATGATATTTCTCCTCTGTCTGATTTAGTTCACTCAGTATGACTTACTTTACTCTCCAGGTCCATCCATATTATCCATCCAAATAATGCAAATGGCATTATTTCATTCTTTTTAATGGTTGAATAATAGTCCAGTATATGTGTATGTGTATGTGTGTGTGTGTGTGTGTGTGTGTGTGTGTATAACACATCTTGTTTATCCATTCCTCTATTGATGGACATTTAGATGGATTCCATGTCTTGGATATTGTAAACAATGCTGCAATGAACATTAGGGTGCATGTATCCTTTCAAATCACACTTTCCCTGCATATATGCTCAGGAGTAGGACTGCAGGGTCATATGGTAGCTCTCCACATTCTTTCTAGAGCTGACATATTGATCTCTGCCACTGCTGGTTTCCTGTACTTGAACACTTAATTGTTTTTTCTCTTGGCTTTCTAAAGCACCTCTAGCACTTTCCTAAGAAAGAGTACATAGGAAACACGTTTATTCATATTACGCATTGACCATATGAAAATGTCTTTTTTCTGCTTTCATATGTGATTGATAACTTTGAAACCGCTTCATAAAGAAATTATGTAGGCACTGAGTCACAGTCATCTGGAAATTGGGGTTGCTCTTAAGAATTTCAATATAATGTCTTATTCCTAAGCATTTCTTCATGAGTTGCTTCTATGCTTTAAGAAGATCTTAGGACTCAACCTGGACTTGTACCACCATTTCTTATTTCTGTATTTTATTTTAATCTCTTAGATATATTCTCTACTTTTTCCTCTCCTATAGTATTTGTCTCATTTTTCGTCTTTGAGCATTTCTTTGACACTATTTTCCAAACCTTCTGAGAATATTTTCCAGTAATCATATTTTAAATTCTAATAGTTAGGTGTTGTTGTTTGATTATTTCTTTTCATAATAATATCCTGTTTCTTCCAGATGTGATATCTTCTCTCATCAATCAGGATAGTAATAATAGTTTATATATATATATATATATATATATATATATATATATTTTAAGTTTTATTTGGTGCTTTATGTTGTCTCTCTTTTTCTCCCAGTTTATTCTTCTTGTTTATGTCACTCTGTATTTCATAGCTGGAGACTCCTCAATATTTGAAGTTCCTTGGCTGTTTATTCAAACTGAAGAGTAAAGTAAATTTACAAATTGAAAAAGAAAAACTGGATGACATCTCCCAGTATACTGGAAACATTTTCAACATACATATTTACATGCAAGAATCTTTAAATGTCAGAGTCTATGGGTCCTTTTTTATTGGAGTTTATTTATGTCCATCCTAAAGGAAATCAGCCCTGAGTGTTCATTGGAAGGACTGATGTTGAAGCTGAAACTCCAATACTTTGGCCACCTGATGCGAAGAACTGACTCATTTGAAAAGACCCTGATGCTGGGAAAGATTGAGGGTGAGAGGAGAAGGGAACAACAGAGGGTGAGATAAATGGATGGCATCACTGACTCAATCGGCATGAGTTTGAGTAAACGGGAGTTGATGATGGACAGGGAGGCCTGGTGTGCTGCAGTCCATGGGGTCGCAGAGTCAGACGTGACTGAGCGACTGAACTGAACTGATTTATGTTCTCCAGGGGGAACTACTCTATATCTCTCGGGGGCGGGCATGTGGGTGTAAGACTGGCTGTCTGCATGACATTCTGGAGCTGCCAGGGAAGGGAGCTGGTATGGTTTCATGAATCATGTGGCACCCATGCCCTTCATTATCTCTACCCTCCAAAATACTAAATATCCTGGACTGTCACATTTCTGGTGCTTTCCCCAACTCCCACCCCTACCAGAGACTAAAGCTCTGGTATTTGAGGGTAAGGTCAATAGGGAGAAGTAGCCTGGAGGTATGCCACATGTCTCCCCTGTTCTCTAAACAGCAAAGAAGGCCACTTTTTGTATTACTGTGCCTGATATTAGACTTCAAAAGCTTTGGTAGGCACTTTATTAGGTAAAAGGTTTTAGTTGTCTCAAAAGTTCTTTATTCATAAGATAATTGGAATTGCATTTCTAGGTAAAACTTTATTGAAAGCTTTATGGCTGACCAGGTGCATTAAACTAAATACTTTTCCTTCACCCACTAATTTTGTAATTTTGCTAAAGAATGGAGGACTTAAGTTTTTTGAGTGATTTTTTTCTCCCTCTAATATCCCATGCTGCTTATTGCTCATGTTTCTATTATCCCATATAGGCTGTAGGGTTTCTCCTCCCACCCAGGGGCCTCACAATAGACTTGCCAAATTGTAATTATCATGGCAAATCTTTTTGTTCTGACAAATAATACCTACATGTTTTATTTTATCCCATTTTATGGAGCTACTTAGTTGAGTCTAAGTTTTCAAAAGTAATCACTAGTCTTTTTGAATCTTGGGAGTGTATTTCTTTAGGCCTTGTAATATGCACAGTGTAAAACCATTTAAAGTTATGTTAATTTTTTCCTTAGAAATACTACTTCAAATAATCATGTAGAGGAAAAAAAGTGAAAATGACTATTTATATCAACTGAGGACCTCAATGAGAGTTGTTAAAGTGTTGAGAAATAGAAGCTATAAAGGAAAGTTTAAGCAAAGGAACAAGATTATTAGGCTAAGAGAAAGGTCTAACTACCCACCATTCAAGAGCAGCATAGAAAAATCATGACTTGCTGTTCTCTAGATCTAGGGAAGATGTAAGAAAAGGAATTAAGCTTAAAGGGAAATGTGAAAATTATGAAACTTTATGAGCTGCTTCAAGGTTGAGTTTCACCAGTACTTAATGAAAGGAAATGAAAGTCCAGGTGAAGATAAACTAGATACTGAGGTTAAAAACAATATGATTCTGAACAATCCCTACAATTGAATTATTACTTAGGACCCTAAGACTACGCCCAAAACAAAGACTTTCACTTATTCATAAAAAATTATAAAAGGGACCAATTAATGCATTTGGCTTGACAAAACTATTTAGTTAAATGTTCATCTCCATTTTTTAATAAAACAAGGAAAAAATCTAGGGAAAGAAACAAGACGTGTGGGCATGTGTATATGTGAGTGGGCGTTTGTGGGAGTGTGTATGTGCTGTGTCCACACTATGAGGGACCCATCTCAAGGCAGAGCATATAGACTGTATAGGTTCCAAGACCAGCATCACTACATGTCTCTCGTCTTCTGGAGTCTCCTCTTTAATCCAGGGACTTCTGGAGGGAAATGGGCCTTCAGTCCAGATTCCATGCATGATGGAAGGCCCCTTCAGTATTCCTTCTTCTAGAGACACAGAGCAGTTTGGCTCCACTAGGATAATTGTATAACAAAGCAAAGACTGACTTTCTTAGTGCTCTTCATACATTTTTATCCCTGAAATACAATTTAAAAGCAGTAGAATTTTTTACTTAGCTTTCTCATATACATATACATAATTTACCCATTTGAAGAATACAGTTCAGTGGTTTTTAGTGTGTCCATAGAATTACTCAACCAGCACCATAACCTAATTTTAGAACATTCTATTATTTCAAAAAGAAACCTAATAATTTTTCTAAGGATTCTATAGAAGTTTTCATGAAGTCCTTTAGTTTCACCAAAAATTATTGTATTTTTTTTAACAGACATATCTACTTTAAAAAATGAGCGCTGTCTTTCAAGTTGACAACATGAACTTGGCAGGAAATGTAATTAATATAAATACCTGAATTTATACCTTTGGTAGCTCCATATCTATCACAAATTATGACCAAAACTAATTCGACTGCAACAGATCACACAAAGAGTTGTTATACAGAAGATGAGACTAGAATTTCTAAGCATTTGCCTATTCAAATATAATTAGATTAGTATTAAAAGGGGTTAAAAGACATTCAAAAAGAGATTCAGGAAAGATGATGGATGACCTGTTCTGTTTTTTCTCCCAGGAGAGCTGTAAAGTAACAGAAAGATCCTTTCGGCTCTTTCCTTTCACACTCTGTTAGGATACAGCTGCTGTGACAAACACAGCCGATAACCCAGTGGCTGAGACATTACAGTCCTGAGAAGGGTGAGTGGTCCAGAAAGGTTACACACCTCTATTTCTATGTTAAGAAATCATTTAGGACCCAGATGTTTTCCATCACGATGCTCCACTATCAGCCAGGGGACTCAAAGCTGGCTCCTATGGACTAGTATTCCTCCCCAAAATCCCATGTTGAATGTCTAACCCCTAATATGATTACATTTGGACTCTGGGCCTAAAAAAGGAGGTGCCCCTGTGCATCATCAGTCACTCAGTCGTTTCTGACTGTGACCCCATGGACTGTAGCTCACCAGGCTCCTCTGTCCATGGGATTTCCTAGGCAACAATACTGGAGTGGGTTGCCATTTCCTCCTCTAGGGATCTTCCAACCCAGGGATCAAACCTGTGTCTCCTGCATTAGCAGGCGGATTCTTTATCACTGTGCCACCTGGGAAGCCCCCTAAAAGGAGGTGTGTGTGTGTGTTGACCCTTTGTTGACCTTTCAGTCATGTCTGACCCTTTGCAACCCTATGGACTATAACCTGCCAGGCTTCTCTGTCTGTGGAATTTTCCAGGCAAGAATACTGGAGTGGATTGCCATTCCTTTCTCCAGGGGATGTTTCCGACCCAGGGATCGAGCCCAGGGCCTCCTACACTGCAGGCAGATTGTTTACCCTCTGAGCACCAGGGAAGTCCCCTAAAAAGAGGTAGTAGAGGTTAAACAAGAAAAGGCTTTAATCCCTTAGGACTAGCACCCTTAAAAAAAGAGGAAAAGACACCAGAGAGCTCTCTTTCTTTCTCTCTGTGCACAAAGGTGTAAGGGCAACTAACTACAAATGAGAAAGAGAGGTTTCACCAGAAACCACAGCTGACAGCACCTTGATCTTGGACTTCTAGCTTCCCAAATTGTGGAAAAATACAGTTTTGCTCTTTAAGACATTCAGCCTCTGACCTTTTGTTAGGCAGCCCTAGCAGACTAATACCATAGATTAGCAGTACCGTATCCTTGTTACTGTATACAGGAAGGGGGAAAGAGACACAATGGAGAAGAAGAAGCTTCTTTTAAAGGGTATGGTATAGAAAATGCAAACATTACCTCTGTTCGCGTCTCATTATCGAGAATTTAGACACTTGACTATAAAAGAAGGCAAAGAAGTATCCAGTATATTCACACATTGCTGCTAAAACTGTGCACGCGTGTGTAACCATAAGGCAGAAAGAGAAATACATACTGAGGACTTAGTAGTCTCTGTAACAAATGCTCTTCCTCCCAGTTTTAGCATCATTTTCAAGGTACTTCTTCGTTACTCAACAGCTTCCAGAAAAACTATTGTAGATTTGGTTTGTTGATACCACCCTGTGCCCTCAACTTTGATATTTGATCCAGATTTTCAAAAATTGCATTTGCAATCCTGTTTTGCTTTATGTTTTTATAGAGAATTCTGATCTTACTAATTCATACTAAAATATTTATGAGTGATAAGTATGTGGTACTGGATGGTGCTTAGCAATTTGCAAGCCTATAATTGGATAGTTTGTGTCTCTGTTTGCATGAAGAATTAGCTCTTGTCTCTAGCAGGTTGTGCTGTTGAGAGGTCCAAGAGGGAAGAGAACTCAGGAGATTACAGGGAACACATGTGTTTCCTCTATCCATGCTTATGCACCTTCCCTTTGAAGGTTACTTTCTATGTACTGTCAGTGACTGAACCAAGGCCCAGGGGAGCCACGTTTGAACAGCTGATTCACTTGAAGCATTGTCCTGATCTCATATACCCTCAGACTGTGTTGGCCCCCTGCTTGTCTGTCCATACTTTGTGATTCGTTTATAATCATTGTACTCTTAGCGGCCGATGAAAACATCTAGCATATAGCAGACGTGAATGAGAGGACCTTCAGAACTGATATCTTTAATTAAAATCATAACACTCCCCAGGTTCATATCTGAAGACCACATAACACACAGTATTTTGATAATGAAATTCAGCCGGTACTTTCTATAATGGCTCTTTTTGGATAGAAGCCAAGTGGATTCAAGTTATACCAAATTTGATTATGTACCAGGAGGTATTATCATGAAGCCTTAAATATACAATTCAGCTTCTGCACTTCTATTAGGAGAGCCAGAATTGATTTAATTTTGTGAAGGTCAAGGGGCAATTGCAGTGGATGTGTGTGGGGGGGCTTGGATAGGGAGTTCAGCTCCCTGTCATCAAATATGGCATCAGTGATGATCCTCAAGCTTCCTCAACTGATAGGACGAGGAGCCAGCGGTGATTCCATGAGCAGGAATTGGTGAGAACACAGAATTCCTGGGGTGGACTTGATCCTCTGAGAGCTTCTCTCTTTGGCAGCAATAGCCTCGTCTCAGGGTCAGCAAACATTTTCTGTAAATATCAGTGTCTTACTATTCTGTAAATAGTAAATATTTTAGGCTTTGTAGGTCCTAAGATCACCTTTACAACTCAGTTTCGTCTTTGTAGTAAGAGAACAGTCAGAGAAAATGTGAATGAATGTGAACACAAGCCAATAAAACTTTATGTACACGGGACTTTGAATTTCCTACACTTTTAGTATGCCATTATTCCTTTGATTTTTGTTTTCAACCAATTTATAGATGTAAAAATTATTTTGCTCCTAGGGCAAAGCCAACCTCTGGCCTGGTTTCTTCTTCATTCAATGAGCAATTATCCAGTGACTCCCTATGCCAACCACTGTTCTCAGTGATAGGAACGCTACTGTGAACAAGCAGGAAATACTCACTGCACCACAGAGCTTACACTCTACATTCATCCACTGACAGTGCTCATCAATCCAGAAAGAGTCACCAGAACAACGCTGGGTTATAGTGCATGACACTCGTATAAGACTCCATGTTCAAATACTTGTTGAGCCACTAAGTAATTGCAGTGACCATTCTGCAAGGTCAATTTCAAGCATGTTCATTGTACCTAACTTTATTATACTCCTTTGACATTATATTACATCTCAGTTACTCCTCATTCCTTGCACAGTGCCTGGCACAGAAGAGGGATTCAGTTCCATCCTTAATTGAAGCTAAGATGCTATCAGCATTATTTTATGGAAAAAAAACCCAAAACATTATCTTAAGAAAAAAGTTGCTAGTGAACTCTAGGATGGTCATCATTGTGAGAGGCACTTACATTTCAGAGCTGTTCAAATGGGAAAAAAAGAAATGTGAGACAGACTCTATGAAACAGGGTAAATGTTTCCTAAACAAACTGTGTCCCTATCCCCCTTCATTCTGAAAAGGTACAAGAGTAATTTATAGCGAGGCACAGGGAAAGCCAAAATCAAAACTGAGGGCTGTGAGAGGAATGTGGCGTGAGGTTGCCACCCTGCATTCTTGTGACTCTACCGCCTCTGTGTGCTGGAGATGGAGATGCTTGTTCCCTCCTCACAGGCCTTGCTTGCCTTCCTGACGGTTCCAGAACGCTCTCATAGGCAGCCTTGCCTCCTTCTTGCCAGTCTGGTGGCGAGTGGTGCAGAAACATTTTAATTAATGGTGAACTTCTCAAAGTTGAAGTGCAAACAATTATAGCTTAATTTTACTTTCGGCCTCATTTTCGTCATTTACATTCTCTCCTCCCTCCCCATTAGATGACTTCTTTCACAGTCTGTAAAGCTGTCTAATGGTTCTGCTCACGAAAAAAGGGCGTTGTTTCTCTCTCCCGCAATTAGAAGCTTCAGAGAGACAAAGAGCTCTTCTGATAAATATCTCCAGACAAGTCCTTCCAAAAGGCCTCACTCTGGAGAATGATACCCCCTTTTTTTTTTTTCTTTTCCCTGAAAGGTGCATGTCTTCCCCATAACAACTGTTTGCACACAAGACTCTGAGAAAGTTCATAGCACACATCACAAGTACATCTGATATGTAAGTGAAGTGATCTGTAGCGCTGCTAATTAGACCTAAATTCTTGATTTACTATTTATAAAACAAAATTGATTATTACTTCATCAACAACATTTAAAGCATCATTAAGAGAGGTCTGCTTCAGCAGCCTCAGGTTAAAATTTTTAACAAGCACTTTAGTTGCTAATCTGTGTTATTGCCAACATATGTAAACTTCCTAATGCTAATTGCATTCAGCTGTGAATCAAACAATGTCTAATTCTCTTCAGGATTAATTATGCACATGTGCCGCTTGCATTCCTAAACATGGTTCTCATAAATAATAAGAGATATATCTAAGCAGATGGGATTTTTCCAACTAAATGATCTGTTTATCATGAATAAAACAAATGACACATACTAGACTTCAAATGCAGAGTCACTGCAACTTCAAATATTTTTAGCATTAATAATTATCCCAACAATCATTGGTGTGAATATTTTTGAACAACCTAGCAGCAAGCAATGTTTGCTCACATGCTATATTTATCTCTTACAACATTTAAAAAAAAAAAAATTTTTTTTGAACAGAGAACCAGAAACAGGGTTGTTTATTTTATGCACTGACTGGAGGAAGATAATTGTACATTGTAAAGATTCAAAGTCTACCAGTCTACCTTCCCCAGGGAGTTCTGTTTAAATGGACTTGGTAATTAGGCTGACAAAACGTTACACATTTGTCTCACTTCCTAGAACAGAACAGGTTGGTGAGCATCTTTTCCTAGCATTACAGGGCTAGAATCATTTCAACAGTTTCATTTGGTTCTTTGTTCTGGCAACAAAAATAATTTTGAAAGAAAGTGTACTTCTGTAAAGAAAAAAAGAGGAGAAAGAAATATAGGAAAATGTATAGAATTCTTAGTAATCTATCCTATTTCTATGGGGTTATTTTTTGTTCATTTACATAGTGTACCCATAGTATCTGCATATTAATGTGAACCAAAGTTGAATTGGAAAGCCTTGGCATTCCAGAGAAGATTAGAATATTTTTAAGGAGGGAAATCCTAGCAGCTTCTTCTAAGAAAGACTGAAAACTTAATACGAATCCTGGCACTTTCTCCTCTTCTCTTATATCCTTTCTATCTCATAGTGACCAAAAATGCATTTCTTATCTATGACCATTTTTACTGGATTTTACTAGGTAGCTAAGCTGATTGATAAATTATTTAAATTATGGCTCTAAAGCTAATAAGTGTATGTAAACTCAGAATACAAAAAGACTCAAGTTTGAATCATGTCTCTACTACTTGACAGCAGCATGAACATAAAAGTTACTTAACCTCATCATGAAATTTCTTTTCTTCACCCCGAACACAGAGAAATACCACCGCCTTTACAGGCTGTAGTGAGGATCTGAAAGATATTCTCAGTTCCTAGGTCTAACTAGTCGAAGGTGTTCAGCTAATGTTAATTTTTTCCTCTTCTCCTTTCCCAACATACTATTTAACCATGAGCATTCCCAAACAGACCCTTAACCAAAAGAGGATCTATGGAATGTTCAGTGGCAGATAGAATGAGCAAGAGGAGACTTTCTGGTCCCTAGTCAACTGTTTCCTATTTGACCTGTACAAAACCTCCTTTGTCCTATATTATACAATTCTTAGCTTAATCACAGTCCACACACTGCTTAAAAGCACAAAATCTGTGCTTCTACTGGTGAAATAATATAACAACACCATGCGTTTCACAGGAACATTCAACAACACGACCGAGATAATACAGTGATAAATTAAAACACTTTGATTCAGTCATCAAACCTGACAAATTAGGGTAATGGAACTTGTGGCAATGACCATTTGAATTCTGCTTACAATCAAACATTTTTGGCTAAGAAATCAGCCAAACCCCTTCCTTATGGTTTCAAGAAGACATCCTTGGATTCTGAAGGAGCAGCATCTCATATCGCTGCTTTGGAGGTGATGATGTGAATGTGGTTAAAGGCAGAAATAGAATGTAGAGGAAAGTGTTCTTTGGCACAAACCATCTTGTCTCAGACCTTTCACATAACCTCACCTCTCCACATCATTTATATTGCACTGGGACTCCTCATCTCTGTCTTCCTCACTTCAGTCACTAACTTGTGACTGACTTTTTAACGACCCCATGTACTGCAGCACACCAGAATTCCCTGTCTATCACCAACTCCTGGGGCTTGTTCAAACTCACGTCCATCGAGCCAGTGATGCCATCCAACCATCTCATCCTCTGTCAGCCCCTTTTCCTCCTGCCTTCAATCTTTTCCATCATCAGGATTTTCCCAATGAGTCAGTTCTTTGTATCAGGTGGCCAAACTACTGGAGCTTCAGATTCAGCATCAGTCCTTCCAATGAATATTCAGGACTGATCCTAAAGGATGGACTGGTTGGATCTCCTTGCTGTCCAAGGGACTCTCAAAAGTCTTCTCCAGCACCACAGTTTAAAATATCAATTATTCAGCCATCAGCTTTTCTTTTGGTCCAACTCGCACATCTACAAATGACTACTGGAAAAATCATCAGATCAGATCAGTCACTCAGTCGTGTCCGACTCTTTGCCACCCCGTGCATTGCAGCACGCCAGGCATCCCTGTCCATCACCAACTCCTGAAGTTCACTCAGACTCATATCCATCGAGTCAGTGATGCCATCCAGCCATCTCATCCTCTGTCGTTCCCTTCTCCTCCTGCCCTCAATCCCTCCCAGCATCAGAGTCTTCTCCAATGAGTCAACTCTTCGCATGAGGTGGCCAAAATACTGGAGTTTCAGCTTTAGCATCATTCCTTCCAAAGAAATCCCAGGGCTGATCTCCTTCAGAATGGACTGGTTGGATCTCCTTGCAGTCCAAGGGACTCTCCAGAGTCTTCTCCAACACCACAGTTCAAAAGCATCAATTCTTCGGTGCTCAGCCTTCTTCACAGTACTACTCTCACATCCATACACGACCACAGGAAAGACCATAGCCTTGACTAGGCGAACCTTTGTTGGCAAAGTAATGTCTGTGCTTTTGAATATGCTATCTAGGTTGGTCATAACTTTCCTTCCAAGGAGTAAGCATCTTTTAATTTCATGGTGGCAGTGATTTTGGAGCCCAGAAAAATAAAGTCTGACACTGTTTCCACTGTTACCCTATTTCCCATGAAGTGATGGGACCAGATGCCATGATCTTTGTTTTCTGAATGTTGAGCTTTAAGCCAACCTTTCACTCTCCACTTTCACTTTCATCAAGAGGCTTTTAGTTCCTCTTCACTTTCTGCCATAAGGGTGGTGGTCATCTGCATATCTGAGGTTATTGATATTTCTCCCGGCAATCTTGATTCCAGCTTGTGTTTCTTCCAGCCCAGCATTTCTCATGATGTACTCTGCATATAAGTTAAATAAACAGGGTGACAACATACAGCCTTTATGTACTCCTTTTCCTATTTGGAACCAGTCTGTTGTTCCATGTCCAGTTCTAACTGTTGCTTCCTGACCTGCATACAGATTTCTCAAGAGGCAGATCAGGTGGTCTGGTATTCCCATCTCTTTCAGAATTTTCCACAGTATATTGTGATCTACACAGTCAAAGGCTTTGGCATAGTCAATAAAGCAGAAATAGATGTTTTTCTGGAACTCTCTTGCTTTTTCCATGATCCAGAGGATGTTGGCAATTTGATCTCTGGTTCCTCTGCCTTTTCTATATGGGGCCTTTGTCGGCAAAGTAGTGTCTCTGTCTAATATGCTGTCTAGGTTGGTCAAAGCTTTTCTTCCAAGGAGCAAGTGTCTTTTAATTTCATGGCTGCAGTCAGCATCTGCAGTGATTTTGGAGCCTAAAAAAAATAAAGATTACCACTGTTTTCATTGCTTCCACATCTAATTTTCATTAAGTGATGGGACCAGATGCCATGTTCTTGCTGCTGCTGCTAAGTCACTTCAGTGGTGTCAAAAACAACTCTGTGCACCCCATAGACTGCAGCCCACCAGGCTCCCCTCTTTATTGTGCTCATGTTTGCATGAAGTATTCCTTGGTATCTCTAATTTTCTTGAAGAGATCTCTAGTCTTTCCCATTCTATTGTTTTCCTCTATTTCTTTGCCTAGATCACTGAGGAAGACTTTATTATCTCTCCTTGCTTTTCTTTGGAACTCTGCATTCAAATGGGTATATCTTTCCTTTTCTCCTTTGCTTTTCACTTCTCTTTTCTCAGCCATTTGTAAGGCTTACTCAGACAACTATTTTGCCTTTTTGCAGTTCTTTTTCCTGTGGATGCTCTTGATCCCTGCCTCCTGTACAATGTCACGAACCTCTGCCCATAGTTCTTCAGGCATTCTATCAAATCTAAAAACATGAATCTATTTGTCACTTCCACTGTATAATCCTAAGGGATTTGATTTAGGTCAAACCTGGATGGTCTAGTGGTTTTCCCTACATTCTTCAATTTAAGTCTGAATTTGGCAATAAGGAGTTCATGATCTGAGCTGTAGTCAGCTTCCAGTTTTGTTTTTGCTGACTGTATAGAGCTGCTTCATCTCTGGCTGCAAAGAATATAATCAATCTGATTTCAGTGTTGACCATCTGGGGATGTCCATGTGTAGAGTCTTTTCTTGCGTTTTTGCTATGACCAGTGCATTCTCTTGGCAAAACTCTGCCTTTTCCCTGATTCATTTTTTTTTTTTTTCAAGGTAAAAAAAAAATGTTTTGCCTGTTACTCCAGGTATCTCTTGACTTCCTACTTTTGCATTCCAGTCCCCTATAATGAAAAGGACATCTTTTTTCTTTTTCTTTTTTTGTGTTAGTTAAATGGTCTTTAGGTCATCATAGAGCCGTTCAACTTCAGCTTTTTCAGGATTACTGGTCAGGGCATAGACTTGGATTAATGTGATATTGAATGGTTTGCCTTAGAAATGAACAGAGATCATTCGGTTGCTTTGAGAATGCAGCCCAAATACTGCATTTTGGACTCTCTTGTTGACTATGAGTGCTACTTCATTTCTTCTAAGGCATTCTTGCCCACAGTAGTAGATATAATGGTCATCTGAGTTAAATTTGCATATTCCAGTCCACTAGAGTTCATTGAGTCCTAAAACGTCAATGTTCACTCTTGCCATCTCCCATTTGACCACTTTCAGTTTTCTTTGATTCATGAACCTAACATTCGAGGTTCTGTGCAATATTGCAGGTTCTTATTCAATTCCAGTTTCCTATGTATAATACATCCTCCTGGTGTTGGACAATTTTTCTGTCCTCTTTCAAAATGTGACTCATCTTAGATTAATTGGAAACCAACTTTTCAGATTTTTGAAGTATCATCTTTCTATCTATCTCTCTATTTTCTCCGTAGTCAGTTTTATAGACTGAGATTTCACTGAAATAGCCACTAGAAACCAAAACTAAAAACAAAGTTAAAATGAAACAAAACAAAACAAAAATCTGTACTTAGTCCTGCCAGTATTTTCCTTTACCTGCCCATAATTTCAGTATAGTTATCATTCATATTTCAAAAAAAGTAATGTAGGCATTCATGATATTGAGACATTTTTAAAGTGCAATTACATTCAAAAGCTACAGTTCCTAAGTCAAGAAAGTATTTCAATTTTCATCAATTTAAAACTAAAATAGTTATGAATTTCACCCTGCTTCAGTCTCCTCATTTGTAAAATGGAGACAAAATTTGTAAGTATCTTATGATTTGGAAGATTAAATAAAATAGTAATTGCAAATGCTTAGAATAGTGTGTGGCAACAAGTGCTTAATAATTGTTTCCTTCTGTTATTATAATTAATAACTTACAAATTCAAGTAACCTGAACCCTGCCACAGTTTTTTGACCTTAATATGAGTTTCTCACTAATCATGAATTTCAGTTAGTAACCTAAGAACTAAACATTGCATATGGATTTTTAAAAATCTAGGTGTCCTTAAAATAGAAAAGCAACCACAAACACAAAAGGAAGAAAAGGAATAAGACACTGGATTAGTGAAGGAAATGATGCTATTGGAGACTCTGCTACTGCTAAGTCGCTTCAGTCGTGTCCGACTCTGTGCGACCCCATAGACAGAAGCTCACCAGGCTCCCCCGACTCTGGGATTCTCCAGGCAAGAACACTGGAGTGGGTTGCCATTTCCTTCTCCAATGCATGAAAGTGAAAAGTGAAAGGGAAGTCGCTCAGTCGTGTCTGACTCTTAGCGACCCCATGGACTGGAGCCTACCAGGATCCTCCATCCATGGGATTTTCCAGGCAAAAGTACTGGGGTGGGGTGCCATTGCCTTCCCCGATTGGAGACTCTAGTGGCTACACAATATATCTGCCCCAGGCATTGAGCTCGAGGCTGTTTTTATGTTTTCTTCCATCACTTTTCTCTGGGTTTATGCCCACAAGTAAATGCAAGCTCAGTCCATTCTCCTCTCCATTAGTGTCTTGACAGACTTGATAAGGCTATTCATGCTGTTCCCTAGAGTTTAATAATTGCCAAAAGATGCATTAAATGATAACACTGATTGTGAAGTACTTTAAGTCACTCAATTCTCTCATTTTTTAACAATTAATTTCATATTCTTCCAAAAACAATTTCAATTGCTTGGCACAGAGCATATGGTACTTAATATTTTACTGACATTTAAACAAGTCTAAATTTTCTGGTTTCATTAAATAGCTTTACACTGAAAGTGAAAGTGAAGTCGCTCAGTTGTGCCCAACTGTTTGCGACCCCACGGATAGTAGCCTGCACCAAGCTTAAAATTCATTTAATTTCAAAAACGTATGTTTGGCAACGAATATGCTATCTTATGTAACCTAAAGGGTACATGGATAGTAGGCTGTGGTCCAAACATATTAGATATCTTGCTAATGGATGCTGGAGAAATTTCTGCTCTCTAATATCAAAATTTTAAGTATGGAGGCTTGAAAGTAAAAATGAACTTAGATGAGAAACAAACTAGTTTCTATATGGCCTATTTGATATATAAAAAGGAAAAGCAAATAAAATTTTCTCTACCCCTTTAGCTTTAATTATAAAAAATATTTTCCAACTCGTCATGCTGCTGCTGCTGCTGCTGCTGCTGCTAAGTCACTTCAGCCTTGTCTGACTCAGTGAGATCCCATAGACGGCAGCCCACCAGGCTCCCCCGTCCCTGGGACCCTCTAGGCAAGAACACTGGAGTGGGTTGCCATTTCCTTCTCCAATGTATGAAAGTGAAAAGTCAAAGTGAAGTCGTTCAGTCGTGTCTGACTCTTAGCGACCCCATGGACTGCAGCCTACCAGGCTCCTCCGTCCATGGGATTTTCCAGGCAAGAGTACTGGAGTGGGGTGCCATTGCCTTCTCCACCAACTCCTCATAGATATTACTAAATTACTATTTGTGAGGTGCCAGTGAAATGAAACAAAAGACAATCTTCAGTTCAGTTCAGTCCCTCAGTCGTGTCCAGCTCTTTGCGACTCCATGAATCACAGCACGCCAGGCCTCCCTGTCCATTACCATCTCCCGGAGTTCACTCAGACACATGTCCATCGAGTCAGTGATGCCATCCAGCCATCTCATCCTCTGTCATCCCCTTCTCTTCCTGCCCCCAATCCCTCCCAGCATCAGAGTCTTTTCCAAAGAGTCAGCTCTTTGCATGAGGTGGCCAAAGTACTGGAGTTTCAGCTTTAGCATCATTCCCTCCAAAGAATTCCCAGGGCTGATCTCCTTCAGAATGGACTGGCTGGATCTCCTTGCAGTCCAAGGGACTCTCAAGAGTCTTCTCCAACACCACAGTTCAAAAGCATCAATTCTCTTAAATGTCTTTAAAAATTATTTGCAGTTTTGAGTCATCAGATAAATGTATATTTTCTTTTATCTGCCTCAATGGATAGTATTCTATGATTTCTAAGATTTCTTCTAGTTTAGAATCTTTGATTCCTATTTCTTCTAAAATATTAAACTTGGACATACATTATTTTGGTCAATATTTAATATAACTAGTATTAAGTTGACATTCCAAATCAGTGGGAAAATAGAGATAGATTGATTAAATTTTGTGAAAATATAGACTAGATACCAAACTGTATTTTATAATGCTTGTCTAATGTAAGAAAGTTATAAAATAATTAAATGAAATTTAGAATAATATTCAGATAATATTGGGGTAAGAAGGTTTTGCCAAACCCAATTTCAAAGGCAAAAGTAGCTAAAAGAAAAATGACTAGGTATAACTACATAAAAATAAAAAGTTTCTATTTATCAAGAATGATAAATGACTAACTTGATGGACATGAGTTTGAACAAGTTCCTGGAGCTGGTGATGGACAGAGAAGCCTGGTGTGTTGCATTTCATGGGGTCATGGAGTTGGACACAACTGAGTAATTGAACTGATAAGTGACTTTAAGGAAAAGTTATTTGTTGGAAAAAAGTTAAGATTTCTGTTATATAAAGAATATGCAATATTTATAAATCACTAAGAGAAACAAGTGAGACAAACCCCCTATAGAAGAATAGGCAAAATACATAAACAAGTAATTAATGATAAAAGAGAAGAAAAACGGTTACACATATATGAAAAAGATATTCAGCTTCACTTGTAATATAAGAAATAAATATATAAGGAAAAAATGTGTATTGTGGTTTTCAGATTAGAAAGATGAACAGTATTAATGTTTATATTAATAATATATTAAAAATGGACATTCTTATATGCTATTTTTCTCAGTACAAGCAACATTATTTGGAGGGCTATTTGGCTGTGAATATCAATAACCACAAAAATGTCCAGAAAAAAAATGACAATGGGGAACTGCTCCAGATTAAAGGAAACTAAATAACAATGAACACAATGTGAATCCTGGATATTTGTTGGAGCAAGGAAGTAGTACATGGGTTGAGGAACTCCAAAGAACTTTGCTGGGAAAGTTGATAACATTTAAACGTCGATTCTGTGTAGTGTGTGTGTGCTTATTTGGTCCTGTCCAACTCTGCAATCCTCTAGACTGTAGCCAGCCAGTCTCCTGTGTCCTTGGGATTCTTCAGGTAAGTAACCTGAGTGGGTTGTCATTTCCTCCTCCAGGGGATCTTTCTGGCTCAGGGATCAAACCCACGTCTCCTGTGTCTCCTGCATTGCAGGTGGATTCTTTACTGCTGAGCCATTTGGGAAAGTCCTGAATTTGGTAATTTTATTGTGGCCCTGTAGCAGAACCTTATTGCCCTTGGGGAAAAGAGGCTGGAGTATTTAAATGGTAACAGAGTAGAATTTTACCAACTTATTCGCAAACTGGAAAATGTGTGTGTGTAAAGGATGGGGGTGGGAGGGGGAGGAGGTGAGATTCAGAGCACAAAGCAATGGAACAAAGGGCAAAACGGCTAAATCTGGGTAAAAGTATAGAGTTCCTTGTATGAGTCCTGCAACTTTTCTGTAATTTGAAACTATCAAAATTGAAAGTTAACAGAATAATTTTAAAGTGTATACCCAATGAACCAATAATTTCACTTTGGGAGTTTCTCTGAAGGAAATAATCATGAATTTACAGCAAGGATATTTATTTATCACAATGTTATTTATAATGGTAAGAACTGGAAACTAAACCAATTTGCTCAACAAATTCATTGAAGGTACTTATCTTATGAAGTATTTCATATAGCCATTAAATCTTACTTAAAGCAAATGTTCATTAACATGGTAAAATATCTACGAAATGATGTTAATTTTAAGGCAGAATATACTAAGGCAGAATACTTTGCTTTAAAATGAGTTATTTGTTAAAATCGGTAGCTGCTAAGTCACATCAGTCGTGTCCGACTCTGTGCGACCCCATAGACGGCAGCCCACCAGGCTCCCCCATCCCTGAGATTCTCCAGGCAAGAACACTAGAGTGGGTTTCCATTTCCTTCTCCAATGCATGAAAGTGGAAAGTGAAAGGCAATCGTTCAGTCGTGTCCGACTTTTAGCGACCCCATGGACTACAGCCTACCAGGCTCCTCCGTCCATGGATTTTCCAGGCAAGAGTACTGGAGTGGGATGCCATTGCCTTCTCCGAGGTATATATTAATTGTATGTAAAAAAATCTTTATTTTTATCAAGTTCTTTTTTTAAGAGGTGCAATTTATATCCTTTCTGAAAAACATATCAAATAATTAACAACAGAGATAAAATAGAAGATGCTTTTGAGGCAACTGTCAAGGATTTCTTACATTTTGAAAGTGTTGTGTTATTCATAAGGCTAAAGAATGACTTCTTGGGTTCTCGGAAGTTTTGCATTCCTGGGTCACTTTCTCCATAAAAAATCATATGAATCCAGCAATTCTACTTTGGGATATTTTTCCAAAGAAAACAAAAACACAACTTTGTAAAGACATATGCAGCCCTATGTTGGCTGTAGCATTATTCACAATAGTTAAGATATGGAAGCAACTCAAGTGACCAACAATAGATGAACAGATAACAAAGATGCAATATGGATAAGCAATGGAATATTACTCAGCCTTAAAAAGAGAATGAACTCTTGCCATTTTGTAACAATGTGGATAAATCTAAAGGGTATTGTGCTAAATGGAGTGTCAGAAAAAGATAATTACTATATGATTCCACTTATATGTGGAATTTAAAAAACAAAACAAATGAACAAATAGAACAAACCAGAAACAGAGTCTTAGATACAGAGAATAAACAAGTGGTTGCCAGAGAGGAGAAGGACAGAAAAATGAGTAAAATAAGTGAAGGAAATTAAGAGGCACAAACTTTTAGTTACAAACTAAATGAATCATAGTAATGAAATGTACAATGTAAGAAATATAATCAATGGCAATTTAACATCTTTGTATAGTGACAGATGGTGGTAATTAGACTTATCAAAAATCATAAAAATATTATTGTATACTCATACTTTTATAAAGCTGGATATATTAAGATCATATATTAAAATATTTTCTATTATGTGAAAGTTTATTTTTTAATTCTTATTTTTTAAAAAATTAAAATGATTTCATGAGCTCCTTAAAGTACTGTGGGTTCTAGGCACTGTGTCATCTATTGTGCTTAATGGGTAAGTTGAACTTGATTTCATCTTCTCTACTTGGTGTATCTGCTGGCTTGTGAGGCATCTAGAGTAGTACTTCTCAAACTTTAATGTGACTGAAAATCAGAGAAATATTGCTAAAATGTAGATTCTGATATAATAAGTACAGGGTGAGATGAGAGTCTGCATTTCTGACAAGTTCCCAGATAATGCTAACACTCCTGGTCTGTGGACCATCTTTGGAGTAGCAAGGTGCTAGGATATGGTTATGGTCACCATGCCTGGGACCTCCATACATTCATATATTATTTCTCAGCATTTGTGCTGTCTTTAAGTGCTATCTTTTAACCATGGTCATTTTTTTCTTATGCATGCAAAAATATCCTTTCCTGCCTGCTTCACATGTACCTATTTATTTAGGGACATAGATTCATTCCCAGATGCATACCTATATCTAATTCTGTGCCCGGATGAAGGCATGAAAACTTATTAGCAGAGATCATTTCTTTGTGGTGGAAATCTAGATGATATTAAAGTCATTTGTGTACCTTACTCTTTTGCCAACTTCTCTTCATTGAACGTACATCAATTTTACAAATAAAAATACTGTATATCATAAATAGACATGTCTACTATAAATATAGTAGACAGACTTGCCTATGAGTGTCCAGGAGTTTCCAGTGGAGGAATGGGTCGGAAGTGGCTTGCTACAGGGTTGGCAGGACTGAGTGCAGGAGTGTGAGCACAAGATCTTTTGAAGAAGGTCACCATTATCTTCATTACCTCCACCATAGTTTGGAGTCTGGTCAAACAATAGGGAGGGAATAGAGCCCCACCCATCAACATAAAATCTGATTTAAGACTTACTGAGCATGTCCCCGCCCATCAGAGCAAGACCCAGTTTCTTCCACAGTCAGTCTCTCCCATCAGGAAGCTTCCATAAGCCTCACATCCTTAACCCTCAGAGGGCAGACAGAATGTAAACCACAGTTGCAGAAAACTAATCGAACTGATCACAGGGACCACAGCCCTGTCTAACTCAATGAAACTATGAGCCATGCCATGAGGGGCCACCCAAGACAGACAGGTCATGGTGGAGAGTTCTGACAAAACTGGTCCACTAGAGAAAAGTGAAAGTGAAGTCGCTCAGTCGTGTCCGACTCTTAGCGACCCCATGGACTGGAGCCCACCAGGATCCTCCATCCATGGGATTCTCCAGGCAAAAGTACTGGGGTGGGGTGCCACTGCCTAAGGAAATGGCAAACCACTTCAGTATTCTTGGCTTGAGAACCCCATGAACAGTATGAAAAGGCAAAAAGATAGGACAATGAAAGATGAAATCCCCAGGTCAGCAGGTGCCCAATATGCTACTGCAGATCAGTGGAGGAATAACTCCAGAAAGAGTGAAGAGACAGAACCAAAGCAAAAACAATGACCAGCTGTGGATGTGACTGGTGATGGAAATAAAGCCTGATGCTGTAAAGAACAATATTGCATAGGAACCTGGAATATTAGATCCATGAATAAGGGTAAATTGGAAGTGATCAAACAGGAGATAACAAGAGTGAACATCGATAGTTTAGGAATCAGTGAACTTAATGGAATGAAATGGGTGAATTTAACTCAGATGACCATTATATCTACTACAGTGGGCAAGAATCCCTTAGAAGAAACGGAGTAGCCCTCACAGTCAACAAAGAAGTCCGAAAGGCAGTACTTGGGTGCAATCTCAAAAGCAACAAAATGATTTCTGTTCATTTCCAAGGTAAACCATTCAATACAACATTCATCCAAGTCTATGACCCAACCAGTAATGCTGAAGAAGCTGAATCATTCTATGAAGACCTATAAAACTTTCTAGAACTAACATCCCCAAAAGATGTCCTTTTCATTATAGTGGCCTGGAATGCAAAAATAGGAAGTCAAGAGATATCTGGAGTAACAGGCAAGTTAGACCTTGAAAAAAAAAAAAAATGAAGCAGGGCAAAGGCTAACAGAGTTTTGCCAAGAGAATGCACTGGTCATAGCAAACACCCTCTTCCAACAATACAAGAGAAGACTCTACACATGGACACCACCAGATGGTCAATACCAAAATTAGATTTATTATATTCTTTGCAGCCAAAGATGGAGAAGCTCTATACAGTCAGCAAAAAGAAGGCTGGGAGCTGACTGCAGCTCAGATCATGAACTCCTTATTGCCAAATTCAGACTTAAATTGAAGAAAGTAGGGAAAACCACTAGACCATCCAGGAATGACCTAAATCAAATCCCTTAGGATTATACAATGGAAGTGACAAATAGATTCATGTAATTAGATCTGATAGACAGAGTGCCTGAAGAACTATGGATGGAGGTTTGTAACAAGGTACAGGAGGTAGGGATAAAGACCATCCACAAGAAAAAGATCTGCAAAAAGACAAAATGGTTGTCTGAAGAGGCCTTACAAATAGCTGAGAAAAGAAGAAAAGTGAAAAGCAAAGGAGAAAAGGAAAGATATACCCATTTGAATGCAGAGTTCCAAAGAATAGCAAGGAGAGATAAGAAAGTCATCCTTGGTGATCTATGCAAAGAAATAGAGGAAAACAATAGAATGGGAAAGACTAGAGATCTCTTCAGGAAAATTAGAGATACGAAGGGAATACTTCATGCAAAGATGAGCACAATAAAGGACAGAAATGGTATGGACCTAACAGAAGCAAATACCATTAAGAAGAGGTGGCAAGAATACATGAAAAGGTGTATACAAAAAAGATTGACATGACCCAGATTACCAAGATGCTGTGATCACTCATCTAGAGCCAGACATCCCGGAATGTGAAGTCAAGTGGGCCTTAGGAAGCATCACTACAAACAAAGCTAGTGGAGGTGATAGAACTCCAGTTGAGCTATTTTAAATTCTCAAAGATGATGCTTCACTCAATATGCGAGCAAATTTGGAAAACCCAGCAGTGGCCACAGGACTGGAAAAGGTCAGTTTTCATTCCAATCCCAAAGAAAGGCAATGCCAAAGAATGCTCAAACTACCACACAATTGCACTCATTTCACACGCTAGTAAAGTAATGCTCAAAATTCTCCAAGCCAGGCTTCAACAGTATGTGAACTGTGAACCCAGATGTTCAAGCTGGATTTAGAAAAGGGAGAGGAACCAGATATCAAATTGTCAACATCCACTGGATCTTTGAAAAAGCAAGAGAGTTCCAGAAATACATGAACTACTGCTTTATTGACTATGTCAAAGCCTTTGACTGTGTGGATCACAACAAGCTATGAAAAATTCTTTGAGATGGGAATAACTGACCACCTAACCTGCCATCTGAGAAATCTATATGAAGGTCAAGAAGCAACAGTTAGAACTGGACATGGAACAGTGGACTGGTTCCAAATTGGGAAAGGAGTATGTCAAGGCTGTATATTGTCACCCTGCTTATTTAAGTTATATGCAAAGTACATCATGCAAAATGCCAGGCTGGATGAAGCACAAGCTGGAATCAAGATTGCTGGGAGAAATGTCAATAACCTCAGATACATAGATGACACCACCCTTAGAGCAGAAAGTGAAGAACTAAAGAGCTTCTTGATGAAAGCAAAAGAGAAGAGCAAAAAAGTTGACTTAAACCTCAACATTAGGAAGACTAAGATCATGGCATCTAGTCCCATTACATGGCAAGTGGCTGGCGAAACAATGGAAACAGTGAGAGACTATTTTTTTGGTCTCCAAAATCACTGCAGATGGTGACTTCAGCCATGAAATTAAAAGATGCTTGCTCCTTGGAAGGAAAGTTATGACCAACTTATACAGCATATTACAAAGCAGAGATATTACTTTGCCAACAAAGGTCCGTCTAGTCAAAGCTATGATTTTTCCAGTAGTCATGTATGAATGTGAGAGTTGGACTATAATGAAAGTTGAGGGCCAAAGAATTGATGCTTTTGAACTGTGGTATTGGAGGAGACTCTTGAGAGTCCCTTGGATGGCAAAGAGATTATATCAGTCAATCCTAAGGTAAATAAACCCTGAATACTCATTGGAAGGACTGATGCTGGAGCATTTTGGTCACCTGATGGGAACAGTCGATTCACTGGAAAATCCCCTGATGCTAGGAAAGATTGAAGGCAGAAGTAGAAGAGAGCATCAGAGGATGAAATGGCTGGATGGCATCAGCGATGCAACGTACATAAACTTGGGCAAACTTCAGGAGATGGTGAGGGACAGGGAGGCCTGGTGTGTTGCAGTCCATGGGGCTGCAAAGTTGGACATGACTGGGTGGCTGAACAACAACTATGATAAATGAAGTGCCATCTTGGTGATCTTGGTCATAAAAGATGGGGAAAATGAAATCTAGTTATTAAGGAGGTAAAACAATATTTCAACATAGAAACATTTCTAACAGAAATCATAGTTCTGTGTTTATTACTAAAATGAAAGCCAATTAAGATTTAAAAACATTCTTTCAATAGACAATATGATTCTCAAGATTATATGACTTATCTTGTCTTCTGGGACAAATACATTCTAAACAGTTAATATGTTGTTGTTAGATCTGCTTTTTAGTGAGTGGTGAATAAATACATAAAAAGTCTATTTACTTTGATATTCTTGGCAATGACCAACATAATCAATAATAGGCAAATCCATTAAGATGGCTGAAAATGCAGGGTCTCTTACAGAGATCATTATCATAACTTGAAAGACATCTCCTCCACTTTTCATTCCAACTCTTAAATACCACTGGCACTTAAACTTTAAAAAATTCATCTTTCGGGATCTACAACACTGCTCCAAAGTTTATTTTTACATTTTTTTAAAAAGTTAAAACATTGCTCATGAAATGTTCAGTTTATCTGAATAGCATTAATAGTATTCCTTCACTTTTTCCATGAAAACTTTTTATCACCTCAATTTATTATACAGTGTTGATTTTTTCTCCAAACCCTCATATTTTAATGTATAATATGTGAATATTTTTCTGTCTTTGTCTGATCATTCATCAGGCTTTGATATTTATAAATGTTAGCTTAAACCTAAATAATCTGAAGAGAAAAGAATAAAAATCTGTAGTTTCAAATTGGACAAATATATTTTTCTTGGCAGTTGAGATTCAGTGTAACTGAATAATACAGTATTTCATTGCAACATAACAAATATAGTGTGTGTGTGTGTATAAAATCTTTGAAGTTTTAATGCTCTCTTTGTGCTATACCTTTTAAATTTTTATTTATAACCAGTATATGACATATAAACAATGGAAAGCTTTCAAAGTTGAATTCATTACAGGTATTAAATGCACCCATAATTATACCTTTCTCTATTCACTTGAGATGACCTGTTATTTGGCACTTTTTGGATGGAAATATTCTTGTTCAATTCATGGAATGTTTTCAACTATATTAGTGCTAGTATGTAGTGGCTGCCTTATCCAGACATATAATTCTTACAGAAATACTGGAATGGAACTCCATGAAATTAATATTCTGTGTTTCCCCTGCAGACCCTTAGAAAGAGGAATTTTATATGTTTTTTGCAGAAATCTGATATAAGCCTGTATAACTTAAAGATCACATTCACGTTATTTCCCATAATTACTTAGCACTAGGCCAACACCCTGTATACAATGGCATATTTATTTTAGGTGAACTATAGTTTCGAGGTTTTATACTTTCTTTGCGTAATGTGTATATTTGGAAAACATATACATACAGTTGACAGACATTATAACTATTCCTGCTATACAATATAACCATTGAGCCTTTGTCTATGAATCATATAAACATAATGTTATGAAATGTTTTAAACTTCAGGAAATAGATTACTTTATCCTGTATTTCAAATTTAAAATTTTTATGGCAATATGTATATTTAGAAAATTTATATATGTGAAAGAAATTCATAATCGCCTATGTAAGTCTGTCTGAATTAATTTATTCATTTATTTCCCCTGAAAGTCTTCATTCACCAATGGTCCTTCAGTGGTAAAAAAATATGATGCCAAAGAGGGTCATTGACCTAACTACTAAAAACAGATTAACTTCTATAAAATAAAATCATCCAGGGATGCAGTGATATTTTTTTGATTGTTTAAAATTTGAAACAAAAAAATATTAAACATAATAAGAATCATGATCCCCGTGATTCTACCACCCAACTTAAGAGCTGGAATATTATTAATAGTGTTTCATCTACTTCTGTGTTTCCATTCTTCTTCCTCCCTCAGAAGTAACTATTATACTGAATTTTGTGTTTATCTTACTAATTATTTTAAAAATAGTTTTATCACAACAAATTATGTTACTTAGGTTTGTTTGCTTTTGAGTTTTATAAAAACAATGTATTTATTACATGATCATTAGTTTTCAATGTTACATAGCAGGGATTGGCAACCTGTCATCTGGGGGTCAAATTTGACCTGTGAATCAAATGTTACATTTTACATAATAAGAAAAAAAAAAAAAAAAAACCTTGCAGAACTTTTAATATGCCTTATTGTCTGAAACAGAGCTTCCAATAATAAATTACTAGAAACTAGTAATTTGGAGATTGTCATCAATCACTAAAGAACTAAAAATTCTTTCTAAATTCTAAAGGACTAAAAAGTTGTTTCAAATTTACTGTCTTAGCTAGAGCTATGACTGTTGTTTAGACACTAAGTCATGTCCAACTCTTTTGTGACCCCATGAACTGCAAACCACCAGACTCCTCTGTCCACAGGATTTCCCAGGCAAGAATACTGGAGAGGGTTGCCATTTTCTTCTTCAGGTGATCTTCCCAACCCAGGGATCAAGCCTGGGACTCCTGCACTGGCAGACAGATTCACTACCACTGAGCCATCAGGGAAGTCCATAATAAAATAATCTGCTTAAAACAAAAGGCATTTATGATCTCATAGCTGTGCAGGCTAGAAGTCCAAGGTCAACATGACAGAGGTTTCTGGTGAGAGCTCTTCCTGGCTTGTAGATGACTGTCTTTTCACTGTTTCCCCATATGGTGGGGAAGGGGACAGGGGAGGAGAAAGAGAGAAAAGAGCGAGGGAGTGAGAAAGAGAGGGAGGGAGGGAGAGTGAAGGAGGAAGGGGGCATGTGCAAGCTCTCTGTGTCTCTTCTCATAAAGGTCCTAATCCCATCCCGAGGATCCCATCCTCATGACCTCATCTAAATCTAATTACCGCCAAAAGATTATCACTTCTAAGTATCATCACATTTGGAGTTCAGGGCTTCAAGAAATTTTAGAGGTATGCAGTTCAGTCCATAACATTTATGTTTGAATTTTGTAGTTTAAATTCAATATATTCATATACTATATAGTTAAATATATATTAAATATATATATATATTTGACCAAGCAATGCAATGCATCTAAAATTCTGTGACTGGTCTTTGCATCCCTTTGAACATCTGGAACCCCAAATCAACACACTATCTGATTGAAGCACTCTACAATATTTCAGTGATGCCAACTCTGCTGTGGTTGTGCAGATGTAATATTTAAAATACATCTTTTAGCATTGGATATTTTTGTTGCATAGAGTAATAAAAGCAGAGCCTATTATCCCTGGATCACATATTTTTGTTATGAGTAACCTAATCAGTCCCCCCTCACCCCTTTAATCACTCCATTCCTCACCTTCTCTACTAAGTACTTAAGATTTCCTAAAATAACAACCCTTTACCAAAACACACTCTAAATTCATGAATTCTTTCCTCTGTTCATTCAGTTTCCTTTGACCAAGTCATTCATTTCGTAATATATACTCCAGACACACTAAGAGGCTTATGTTGTGTAAATACATTTTATTTCCATTTTTAAACTATAAATTCACCTTGTTATCTTTTTTTCCAATGTGCAATTTAATAAATTAATTTCTGGGTCTCACTCTCAGAGTTTCTAACTCAGAAAGCCTTTGGTGGAACCCAAGAATTTGAGTTCCTAGTAAGTTTCCAGGTGATGGTGGTGCTGCTAGTCTAGGGTCCACACTTCTCAAGCCAATGAAGTATTTTTTTCTTTCATAAACCCAAGTGATGTCTTTGGAATAATCTAGGTCATAGAAAGCTAAACCAGATTATATTGGCTGATATCTAGATTTGTGAGCCCTTGCCCCTGTGGCAGGCCACTGCTGAATCACACCTCTGCAGGAGACACTCAAACACAGATCTGCCTCAGTCTCTGTGGGGTCTCCTGGTGTGCATAAGGTTTTGTTTGAGCCCTCTGAGTGTCTCTGGTGGGTATGAGGTTTGATTCTAAATGCAATTTTGCCCCTCCTACCATCTTGCTGGGGCTTCTCCTTTGCACTTGAGCATGGGCTATCTTCTTTTGGTGGGATCAAGTATGACCTAAATCAAATCCCTTATGATTATACAGTAGTAGTGACAAATAGATTCAAGGGATTAGATCTGACAGAGTACCTGAAGAACCATGGACAGAGGTTTGTGACATTGTACAGGAGACAGTGAGATGATCCCTAAGAAAAAGAACTGCAAAAAGGTTGTCTGAGGAGGCCTTACAAATAGGGGAGTAAAGAGAAGCTAAAGACAAAGGAGAATAGGAAAGATATAACCAACTGAATGCAGAGTTCCAAAGAATAACACAGAGAGATAAGAAAACCTCCCCAGTAATTAATGCAAAGAAATAGAGGAAAACAATAGAACGGGAAAGACTACCAATCTCTTCAAGAGAATTAGTGATACCAAGGGAACATTTCATGCAAAGATGGGCACAATAAAGAACAGAAATGATATGTACCTAACAGAAGCAGAACTTAAGAAGCAGTGGGAAGAATACATACAAGAACTATACAAAAAAGACCTTCATGATGCAGATAACCATGATGGTGTGATCACTCATCTAGAGCCAGATATCCTGGAATGCAAAGTCAAAAGGACTTCTGGAAGTATCAATACTAACAAAGCTAGTGGAGGTGATGGAATTCCAGCTGAGTGATTTCAAGTCCTAAAAGCTGATGCTGTTAAAGTGCTACACTCAATGCCAACAAATTTGGAAAACACAGCAGTGGCCACAGGACTGGAAAAGGTCAGTTTTCATTTCAATCTCAAAGAAAGGCAGTGCCAAAGAATGTTCAAACTACCACACAACTACACTCATCTCACATCTTAGCAAAGTAATTCTCAAAATTCTCCAAGCCAGGCTTCAACAGTATGTGAACCATGAGCCTCCAGATGTTCAAGCTGGATTTAGAAAAGGCAGAGGAACCAGATATCAAATTGCCAACATTCATTGGATCGTCGAAAAAGCAAGAAAGTTCCAGACAAATATCTACTTCTACTTTATTGACTATGCCAACGCCTTTGACTGTGTGGATCACCACAAACGGTGGAAATTCTTCAACAGATAGGAATACCAGACCACCTGACCTGCCTCCTGAGAAATCTGTATGCCAGTCAAGAAGCAACAGTTAGAATTGGACATGGAACTACAGAGTGGTTCCAAATAGGGGGAGTACATCAAGGCTGTACATTGTCACTCGGTTTATTTAACTTAAATACAGAATACATCATGTGAAATGCCAGGTTGGATGAAACACAAGCTGGAATCAAGATTTCAGGAAGAAACATCAATAATCTCAGATACACAGATGACACAACCCTTATGGCAGAAAGCAAAGAAGAACTAAAGAGCTTCTTGATAAATGTGAAAGAGGAGAGTGAAGCATTTGGCTTAAAACTCAACATTCAGAAAACTAAGATCATGGCATCCCATCCTATTACTTCGTGGCATTAAATAGCAAAACAATGGAAACAGTGAGAGACTATTTTGGGGGCTCCAAAATCACTGCAGATGGTGACTGCAGCCATGAAATTAAAAGACGCTCCTTGGAAGAAAAACTTTGACCAACCTAGAGAGCATATTACAAAACAGAGACATTACTTTGTCA
The DNA here is from genome assembly GCA_935064755.1 of Tragelaphus eurycerus. NCBI lineage: Eukaryota > Metazoa > Chordata > Mammalia > Artiodactyla > Bovidae > Tragelaphus > Tragelaphus eurycerus. The sequence continues at coordinate 44,692,916 of CAKXYN010000002.1, forward strand.
AAAAATGTCCATCTAGTCAAAGCTATGTTTTTATCAGTAGTCATCTACGGAAGTGAGAGTTGAACTATCAACAAAGCTGAGTGCAGAACTGATGCTTTTAAACTGTGGTGTTGGAGAAGACTATTGAGAGTTCCTTGGACTGCAAGGAGATCCAATCAGTCAATCCTAAAGGAAATCAATCTGAATATTCATTGGAAGGACTGATGTTGAAGCTGAAACTCCATACTTTGGCCACTGATGGGAAGAACTGACTCATTGGAAAAGACCCTAATGCTGGGAAAGATTGAAGGCAGGAGGAGAAGGGGATGACAGAAGATGAGATGTTTGGATAGTATCACTGACTTGATGAACATGAGTATGAGCAAGCTCTGGGAGTTAGTGATGGACAGGGAAGCCTGGCATGCTGCTATCCATGGGGTCGCAAAAAGTTGGACACGACTGTGCAACTGAACTAAATTAGACTTATTTGAGCAAGCCACATTGAAGCTTTTAAGAAAGTCATAGAAAACCGGACTTTAGATTTATTATAAAGATGTTGGTAGCACATGGTAAGCATTGACTGGCTACTTTCATACCTTGGTTCATGGTCTCTGTCTCAAGAACTCGTGAACTCTACATGAGTTCTTCCTGTACATGAACACCTAGGACAGAAATTTCATCTGCCTTCAATGATGTATTATGCCTATTTTCATTTTTTTAAAATTATGCATTAAGTAATTGACAGGGCTCCTCTCTTTGGGTTGATTCCTAGGATACTCAGATACAAATACATAGCCAATTTCTAACAGAGCCTATGAGAAATTATATTTAGTATTGGGGCATTAATTTTACACTTGGCTTTATCTTATAGCACTTATGCTGATTCTTCCTATTCTATCAACTTTCTCTTATTTTTATATTTTCTTTTTTATAACTCTATAGGTTACCTTGATTACTTTGGGGAAGAGAGAAGCAGTAAAGATTACAAAATCAGTGACTAGCTAAGCCAGTAAACAAATAAGTGCATGATAGTACTGAAGACATCAAAATTACTAAAATGAGGTTCAAACCGATTCACTTAGTATCGCATAGATGACCTGGTGATCTGTTCTGTTTTTCTCTGGAGTATTATCCTTCCTTGTTACTCATTGATATTCCTACTTATTCTTTAACAGTCAGTTTTGCTGTACTTCATCGTTCACTGAGGTTTATCATGAGTTTCACAGAGCGTAAACTGCGATTGTTTTAATACGAGGGCCTAACCCACCGGGTTCAGGATTTTTTTCTCTTTTGCAAGGAAACTTGGGAGAGTACTTCATAAATCTAAGCAATTCTGTTTTTGTTATATGTCTGGAATGTCATATTTATTATTGTAGAGAAATCTCAAAAAAATGGCAGGAACACTATTCATGATAGATTATTTTTACCAAGTTTAATTAGCAGAAGGAAAAACTGCCAAAACAAATGGGAAGGGAATTGTTTTCTGTTGTTGCCCAAGGCCTCATTGTTAACCACAGAGTCACTGAAATATCCCCCATATCCTGCTGCCATCTTGTTGATTCTTTTAAACAAACACTGAGTCAGAGAGAAATCATTTCTGTATTTCATGCAGAAAATACGTATGTTTTCTATCAAAAATTTGGGGAGATTATTTTTGTTTGGTTAAGAAGATTAATTTGCTAACATGTACAATGTTTCTCTACACTGTAATTTGTTTTTAATTACACATGAATACCATATGTAGCTCACTGACACTCTTCGTTAATTCTGGAAAGTAAATTTACTCACCACTCATGTCATTTGTGTGGTGTGTGTGTGTTCCTTGTTAAGTGATTCCTTTCTAATTTCTAAATAATTAGCTAATTAAGGGCATGATCCTGGGGTTCTCCTGCAAGAATAACACCCACTGGCTTGAAGACAGCAGGGTCTGCTTCAACTGTGGATCACAGTGCTGCCTAGTCTCACCCTGTTGTTTTTTTCTAATTAAAATCATATTCAGTTTTGCAAATGTTTACCTGTGAAAATAAACTTGTTAAACAAGTTGTTCATTTCTGTACTATGAAGATGGCTAACTCACTCTTGGTAGATGGATTCTATTTAGCTTCATGATAAACAGTAATCACTGCATCCACACTCCTGGCCAGCCACCTTGCAAACATCTGTAGTTGATCACAGGAGCAGCATCAAATCAGAACAAACACCCTTGCCCAGGGACACAGACCCTGCTACTAATAACAAAAATGAGAATGATAATAATAGCTCATACTTTTCTAGCACCTACTATATGCCAGACAATACTACACATACTATATATAACTCAGTTAATCATCACAAAAAAACTATCAAAGTTTATACATATCTTAATAACAGTGGGCTAAAAAGCTCATTATTTTATTTAAAGGATATCACCTTTTCCGAAAATAACAGAAATATTTAAATATACTAGAAATACCAGTGTTGCACACTGATATGCCAAAATGTGTTTGGTTCTGACCTGTTTTTTTAACAAAGTATTTGAAAAGCAATAATGCAGCTTCTTCAATTATTTCATCAGTTGGTACGTTTTTAGTAAGGTGGACACAATGCTGCATTGCTCAAAGTCAACAAGCTGTCAGGTGTAAGGGGAGAACGTTTCCCCTTGTTCAATTGGGCCGATATAGAAGTGTCTGTGTTTATCCCCTGTGAAAAAGACATGCTGTGCTAGTTAACTTTTGAGTCCGTTATTTTACATTGACATTATCATTTCTTAAGTTCAGGCCATTTTTGCTGCTTCTCCTTTAAACCAATATATTCTTGCGTGAGCTGGTCCTCCTTGTCTCTAGCCTCCCCTCCTTTCCTGGTTCTCTGTAAGAGGGTTCTTCCAACAGCACTTCTCTGAGCAAGCAGCTCCTTGAGAAGAAAACCACAGGTAAGGACCAGAGTTTCCAGTTAAAAGAGCCCATGCCCTACTAAGATAGGACAGCTCCTTCACAGCTTGGCTCTACCCCGTTGCAGGATTTTTCTCCCTCAGTCCCATGATAGCACCCTTCAAGTCATCTTTACTGGACTGTATTAAGTTCATTAAATTGAGTTCACTATTAGGCAGTCCCCCTCCTCCCATCCTTGTAGTGACAGGCTACCACCTCCGTGATTATCAACACCTCCTCCAGGAAGTCCTTCCTGAATACCACATTAGTGAGACTCTTCCTGCTTTGTGCTTTGATTCCCATATCTCAGTACTTACTGTTTTGTGATATATTCATTTATTGACATAAACAACCCACTATGTAATTAAGAAATCTTTGAGAGCAGGAATTGCCACAACCCCACCCACATAACACCTGTACTTGGTCTACCATTGCCTTATTTTTAAGGGAGACCTCAGGACCATGTGTGGATTAGAAGAGCTGTTGCCTCCCATGTGGACCATATCCTCTCATTTTTATCTTTTTATGTCTTTTATCTTTTAATTTCCCTTTATTTTACTTATAAGCAATTCTCAAGTAGTACATTAGTAGTACTACATTATTCTGCTTTTAGATAATAGCCAAACCTCAATAAAATGTAAACTTTTTAAACACAGAGTCTTATCTTTGTTATCATTTATTTATTTTGTGCACTCTGCATACCAAAGTGCCTAAGAGTGTCTGTGGAGCCAGACAGTCTGGCTTCCAATCTCAACTCTGCTTGTCCTGAACTGTGTCATCATATTTAAGTTCTCTGACCTTTGTAGGACATCTGTACAGTGAGGGGAAAAAAAAAAAACAACACTTCTACTTCACAGGGTTGTTGTGAAGTGAAATAAGGTGTGGACAACAGTTAGATCACACTGGGAGCAGAGTAAGCCCTTTGAAAAACAGCTGTTTCTGATTGTGATGGTTGGGACCACTTTCTCGTCCTTTCTGCACCCCCCATGCTCCCACACATCCTGTCTGGTCTGGGGCTCCTCATGGTCCAGAGGTAATAAAAACTCCCTGATGGCCTGACTAGAAGCTCCCAGAAGACATTCCCTATCAGTTCTAGATGAAATGTATCGTGTGTTCAGTAGATCTCCTGAGTGTTCAGAAGCACTTTTTCTTATATTATTTCTTAAGCTGCCTCCATTCAATCTCACTCTATCCCTTCCATGTTGCTCATGCAAACTCCAAGAAAAGCCTGAACAAACAGGTAGGCCTTTCAACTTGTACCCTGAATGCACAACTAAATCCAAAGCTAATGAAGTTCATTCAGATTAAAAGCACTTCATATGCCTAGGACAACTCTTTATATAATGCAGTTAGGGGTAGAAAATTCATGGTATTTCATGCCTACTTATATGCTTTTCATGTGAAAAGATACAGTATAATAAAAGTCGAGGATTACTCATGTTAATTTATTATATTTTTCTGATATAGTCACATCAAGGGCTTAAGAAATATACTTCAACAGCAGTACAAATGAAGGAAGGATGGTTTAAGACATGGTGCATAAATGCTCTCCTTTCTGCTGCTTTTAATGACACTTCATTTAGAAACACACCCTCTTTCACATGGATAACACTCTATTTTAGAGTCAGACTTCTAGAAAAAGAAACTATAAAATGCATAGAGCTGATTGTTTAGTAAAAGAATTTAACAAAATTACTCTCATACAAGTGAATTGAAATGTGACAAAAATAAAAGGTAGATACTCCATAATTCTCAAGACTATTAAATTTTAGAAGAAACCTATTAGACACACCAGTTTAATTTAACACATTTTTTCCGTAACAGGTAAATAAGAGCTCTATTTAATTCTAATTGGGTGAGTTTGGTGCTTTGAAATTATAATTGGAGCAATTTATATTTAAATAAAATCAGTTATAAATTTATACTAATATAAATAAAATAGATTTATTAAAGAAATTAAATTAATACATATTAAAATAAAAACAAAAATATACAATGTCTTCTCACTAGAGAAAACGTTCTTGGAAATATCTTCAATATGAACCAACACAAGGTACTGAGCACCTATTTACACAAAATACTAAGTTGGGTTGGGGGCAAGTGTTGGGAAAGAACCAAAACCTAGGAAATTGGCAATAAAATTATATATTTTATAAAATCATATATGCAGGTCAACTTAACTATATAAATCAGTACATTACACAGATTAAATTAGGAGTGCAGATAATAAGTGCTAGAAGGACTCAGAGGAGAAAAACACTGCAGTGGTCTTGCAACAACTGCCAGTCTTCACAGAAGAATTATTCTTTGAGCAGAGAATAGGTTACATTTAATAAGCCTTGGAGACATACAAAACCTTTGTGACTGTGTACAAATCACAGCTCCATCTCCAACTGACTGGTCTTAAGCTAGTCTCACTTTCTGTCTATCTCACTTTCTCAATTATAATGAGGAGTAAACAGAATGAGCCATGGAAATTTTCATAGCGCAGATGATGCTGTTTTAGTATTTGTAGAGGTAATCATTTTGCAGAGGACCAGAACAGTAGGAGTGAAGGAGAGAAAGACAGAATGAGATTAAGACTGAAATTTGAAGGAACTGATTCATAAGATCTTAGAGACTGGAAAAACTGAAATTTGTAGGACAGATCAGCAAGGTAGTTTGTAGGGCTGAATACAGGCAGGATTAGTATGTTAGAGCCTTGAGGCAGAATTTCAGGCCTTCAATCTTCCCTAGGAAACCTCAGTTTTCTCCTCAGATTTTGCTCCTCAGCTCAACTGATTGGATGGGACCCATCCACATTAGGGATGAGGATAATCATACTTACATATCTTCACAACAAAATCTAGACTAGAGTTCGACCAAAAAACTAGACCTCATAGCCTAGCCAACTTGATACATAAAGTTCACCCTGTTAGTATTATTACTAAGGAGTAGATGTGACTTCTTAGCAATTACTTGAAAACATGCTCTTCATAACTCTGTGCTGTTCATAGACCACCTCTCCCTTTATGCTGAAATAATATACCTCTACTTACCTGAATGCTAACTTGTACTAATCGAGATTTCAGGTAATTCTTGACTGTGTTGACAATTATTGACAATTCTTGTGCGTGCTCAGTTACTTCAGTCACGTCCATCTCCGTGCAACACTATGGACTATACGCTGCCAGGCTTCTCTGCCTATGGGATTCTTCAAGGCAAGAACACTGGATTGGGTTGCCAATCCCTCTTCCAGGGGGTCTCCCCAAACCGGGATCGAACCTGCAGCATCTCCTGCATCTTTTATATTGCAGGCAGATTCTTTACCACTGAGCCACCCATGAAACCCAATTCTTGGAAGCCCAATTCTTGACTACCAGAAGGAATTACCTTCAACTAGACTGTCCTTACTACTCCAGGCATAATCTATCATATCCCCTGTATTCAAATCATGCTTTGTGCAATCCTCTTGAAAGCAATGCAATGTTCCTTTCTATCTTTGTATTCTCAGCATACAGAGTATAGAGTAAAAAAAAATTGAATGTTTGAATGAAACCTCAGTGAGTATTTAAATAAAAAGTGATGGAAAGAAAAGGGGAAGAAAGGAAGCAAAGAAAGAGTAAAGAAGCAAAGAAAAAAAGAAGTTCAGTTCAGTTCAGTTGCTCAGTCGAGTCCGACACTTTGTGACCCCATGAACTGCAGCACGCCAGGCCTCTTTGTCCATCACCAACTCCCGGAGTTCACTCAGACTCACGTCCATCGAGTCAGTGATGCCATCCAGCCATCTCATCCTCTGTCAACCCCTTCTCCTCCTGCTTCCAATCCCTCCCAGCATCAGGGTCTTTTCCAATGAGTCAACTCTTTGCATCAGGTAGCCAAAGTACTGGAGTTTCAGCTTTAGCATCAGTCCTTCCAAAGAACACCCAGGGCTGATCTCCTTTAGAATGGACTGGTTGGATCTCCTTGCAGTTCAAGGGACTCTCAAGAGTCTTCTCTAACACCACAGTTCAAAAGCATCAATTCTTTGGTGCTCAGCTTTCTTCACAGTCCACCCCTCACATCCATACATGACCACTGGAAAAACCATAACCTTGACTAGACAGACCTTTGTTGGCAAAGTAATGTCTCTGCTTTTGAATATGCTATCTAGGTTGGTCATAACTTTCCTTCCAAGGAGCAAGTATCTTTTATTTTCATGGCTGAAGTAAAAGATTAATTTCTTTCTATGATCTGCTTTTGGACATCTTTGGTTGCCGACAACATTTTTCACCTTTCCCTCATGACTGGGACTGATGAAAGATGATAAGGTATTTGTATACAATCTTCTCTGTCATGAAAATTAAGCAATATATGCAACATACATATGGGCATATGCAACATAAGTATTGCATTTAAAACCACCACAGAACTGAAGATTTTGTGTTGGAATCTGACATTGAGATAAAAATTGATTGAGACTAGAATTTTTATAAACAAATTTCTGTTATCAGTCTTCATTAAAATTAGGCAACTCTAAAATATTTTGTTAGTTATCCCATCCTGTGTCACATGTGTTTATCATGTGTAATGTGAGAGTCAACATCAGGCCACAATATCTATCTTGTCAATGCCTTCATGAAGATAATTCTTGGATATCCTACAAGTAAGAGGTCATTAGAACCATTTTCTGAAATGATGTTATTATGTCTCACGAGTCTGAGTGAACTCTGGGAGTTGGTGATGGACAGGGAGGCCTGGCATGCTGCGATTCTTGGGGTTGCAAAGAGTCGAACATGACTGAGTGACTGATCTGCTCTGATGGGTAGATAATTCATACTGCTGCCTTCTGAATATCTAGGGCTCCTCAGCAATCAGTTTAAAACATGATGCTCTTGGACCCTATGTAGTTGGTTACGACACAATAGGAATCAAAAAACTCTGCATCTTTTTTATTTCCACAGGAGGTAGCCCAACATGAAGAATGTGGGCTCTACAGTGAGAAAGTATAGAGTGCCCTTATTTTAAATTATTATTCCACATCTGCAGACAAATGATGGACTAAACACTTTGAGAATTATACTGGAGAAGGGAATGGCTACCCACTCCAGTACTCTTGCCTGGAGAATCCCATGGACAGAAGAGCCTGGCAGGTTACAGTTCTTGGGGTCATAAGGAGTCAGACATTACCGAGAGACTAAGCATGTGTGAACACACACCCAAGATGGATGGGTCATGATGGACAGTTCTGACAAAACATGGTCCACTGGAGAAGGGAATGGCAAACCACGTTAGTATTCTTTCCTTGAGAACTCCATGGACGTATGAAAAGGCAAAAAGATAGGACACTGAAAGATGAACTCCCCAGGTCAGTAGGTGCCCAATATGCTACTGGAGAAGAGTGGAGAAATAGCTCCAGAAAGAGATGGAGCCAAAGCAAAAACAACGCCCAGCTATGGATGTAACTGGTGATGGAAGTAAAGTCTGAAGCTGTAAAGAACAATATGGCATAGGAACCTGGAATGTTTTTCCATGAATCAAGGCAAATTGGAAGTGGTCAAACAGGAGATGGCAAGAGTGGTCGTTGTTTTTTGGAATCAGTGAACTAAAATGGACAGGAATGGGCAAGTTTAACTCGGATGACCATTATATCTACTACTGTGGGCAAGAATCCTTTAGAAGAAATGGAGTAGCCCTCATAGTCAACAAAAGAGTCCAAAACGCAGTTTTTGGGTGCAATCTCAAAAACAACAGAGTGATCTTTGTTCATTTCCCAGGCAAACCATTCAACATCACACTAATCCAAGTCTATGTCCCAACCACTATTACTGAAGAAGCTGAAATTTAATGGTTCTATGAAGACCTACAAGACCTTCTAGACTAACACCCAAAAAAGATGTCCTTTTCATGCATACACACACTACCATATAATTAAAGATGCAAGTTTAGTCTTAAAGAAAAAGAAATTAATGACAAAGGCAACAAGCAAACAGAACTTTTGTTTTTTTTTTCTTTGAAACTTAGAATTAAGCTCTAGCTTCAAGTGTTATTTTCAGCCCAGTTAGCCTATTAAAAAAAAAAAAAGGTAATGCTCTCTCCTTTATTATTTTTTATAATATTCTGAATTCTGTTGAGGTGACTTAATAGAACAGTTATACAGAGAGCTAAGCCCCGAGAAGTCACCAAGAACATGGAAAACACACACAATGGGAGGGGAGAGGGACAGATCATTTCCCTTTCTGGGACCATGGAAATAGCATCATAAATATATTACATTTCGCTCTATTTTTTTCAGTCACATTGGTCCTTTTACACTATTTTTTTTAATCTGAAATGAATTCATGTTTTAATTGTTGATTTTTTTTTTTTTTTTCATTTTTGATTGGTTGGCTTTCTTCCTTTACATGGGACTTCTTTATTTGTTTTAGAATTTGGGTTTTCAGGGGCATTTTGTGTAGGATTTTTTTGGTTTGTTTGGTTGGATTTAGTTTTTGGTTTTTTTTTTTTTTTTTTTCTTTCTCTTGGCTTAGTTCATGGTCACAAAATTTGTTTATCTTTCTGCTTCCTTAAGCCCATCATTTGCATAAAACCATCATTTGAGCAGCCTGGATTCTAGCCTCCTGTATGAGCTGAGCTCTGAGCTTGCCCTGTTTCAGGCAGTAGTGGGGGACCATGAGAACTGAGCCCCTACGTCTACAGCCAGCTTCTGACTCAGGAGCCCCAAACTCATTGACATCCAGCCACACTTTCCAATTTGAATTCATTTTTCTTTTCTGGCCCAAGATGATGTTTGCTTTGCTTTTGAGCCAAGCTTTGTGTTTCTGTTTTTTTTTTTTTTTTTTTTTCCCATCTTATCTTTCACTGTCAAATGTTAAGAGCAGAGACATTCTTCAAAACATCTACTGATACTGCCACTGTGACGGGATGTCCCAAGGGTTCTTACACTATCAAGGGTTCTTGAATATTGAGTCAGAGACTGAAAACAGTTAAACACCCTTCAATGATTCAGTGGTTCTCAAATTTTCATACTCCCAAGGGTCACTACAGGACTTTGTTATAAGGTAGATTCCCAGACTCCATCTCTAGAGATTCCAATGCAGTATGTTTGGAGGTGGGGGCTACACACTTACAGTCTTAATAATCAATCTAAGTGATCTGGTCTGTTCCAACAGCTGGATAATTGATAGATTCTCAGAAATCAATAGCTAGAGTACATTACAACACAAGTATAAATAGGATTGGTCACAGTGGCAGAGAACTCTCTTCCTGGGCACTGGGTATCTGCTTGTGTGAGCCTCTAAAACTCACATCATTCTTTGAAGATAGGGAAGACAGAATGTTCTAATGAATGTAGGTCTGATGGGAGAGGAAGAGAGGAACATGACCAGCACATCCACGAGAGTTCTATGTAGCATGGCTCCCAGGAGGAAATCTCAGGTCAAAGGTACAACAGAAAGGTAAAAAAAAATTATCGGTTTAATGTGGTGTGTCCTATTAATTAAGCATCTTACTGCTACTGTACTTAAGAGTGTTTATCTTATATTCTGGAAATTTCCATGAGTACTGGAAAAGCAGGAAGGGAATGTGCCACTGAACAGTATTTTGTGAAATAATTCATTTGTGGGAATTAAAATTGGATGGATTATGGCATTAAATTTATACTAAAAAGAAGTTGGCTAAGAAATGGCTAAATTACAGTGATATATTTATGAAGAAACAGGAGATAATAGGTGGCTGATGATTTCTTAACTGCACTGATATCAAAGTTCTTCACTACCATGAAAATAGCAAAAACTTTTTTAATCCATTTGCACATCACTTTATATTGCAAAGTGGCCTAGTGTACTGCAGTCCATGGGGTCACAAAGAGTCAGACACGACTGGGCAACTAAATAATAACAACTATATTGTAAATTATGAAATGAGTAACTAGTGTCTCAGGATCTTTTGGCTTGCAGCATGAAGCGGTTCCAGTGCCATACCATGAAACATTAGTACAGAGCAATGGCACTTTACTTTGACAAGTTGAGAATTGACAAGTTAGATAATTTTGCATGTTTGTGTGTTTAAATATGCATGTATCCCTTCGCCAAAAGATGTGTCAAAGTGTTCTAAAGTTGAGCACACTGTGATTCCTTCACAAAACAGACCTTAACTGCTACAAAAATTCCACTATGGCTTCTACTCTCTAAATCATCTTTCTACTTAAATGGAAGAAAAGACCAAAAACTTGCTTGCTTTTTCTACTGCAGGCTTGGGGGCGGCTTGCCATTTATGGGAAATGTAGAGCAGTTCTTCCATAGCTCTAGCTGGAATCTCCACTGGGGCACAGGTACACTTCAGATGAATGAAACTATGATCCTATCACAGAAGTTCAGACTGCAGAAAGATAGGGCAACAGGTATTTTATAACTTGGCTTTATATTTTTTCTTTGTGATACTCCCAGCTGAAAGAAACTGAACATGGCCACGTGTAAAAGGAAGATCTGAATGAAAGGAACAGTTTATGTAGTGAATCTACATTGGGAGAATTTCAATTTATAGAAAGATATATTTTGAAGACTGCTCTCCAGGAATATGTAGTCAAAAAATTGGTATGAAAGATTATAGACTTTTTAGTACAGTCAACACAGTGCTTAAGATAGGGAAATTTTACCTGATGCATTAAGAAAAATGTATCATCTTTAACAAGAAAAATACTATTTGCACTCCAAAACAATTTTTTAACCAGCAGTATACTTCTGATAACTTAAAAAAAATGAATATAGCAATGTTCTAAGGAAATTTCTGTTCAGTAACCAAGAAAGTGAAAGTAAAATTAGAGAATAGAGCCTATCTTTTGAGAGACTAATTTGAAAAATGTGGTGTCCAGATATAAACACGTCAGGCTAAAATACCAACATTCATGAGTGTAGTGTGAGAGCAATGTCAATGGGGAGGCAATACAGCTCAGCAGCTAATATATGAGATTTACAGATTAGATCTTGGATCAACTGGGTTCAGGCTCTATCCTTGTACTTACTATATGACCTTGGACATCATAGCATCCTTTCTCATCTGCATAACACAATTTTCCCAAATAACCAGCACAGAGCTTTCCCTCTAGCTCCCTCAGAAGTGTTGAGGGGCAGGGGGTTGGGTAGTGAAGGGTAGGAGAGGTGGTTGTGGTACAGAGCAGAGATGAGAAGGCTGAAGAAATTAAACACACCATGTTGTGTACAAGGCCCTATTCTATGTATCAGATACCAAAATACAATTGGTGAATGGTCAAAAACTCAGTAGATATGAGATACATTGTGGTGGACAAGGGGATTCACTGCCTAGATCCTCAACAAAACAGTCGTTGCCCAGATGCTAGGCATGCTGTCTTTAGGCAACCTCCAGTTGTCAAGACTCAAGGTTTACCTTTCCTGAGGTAGCCCATATCCAGTGACTGAGGAAGGCAGAAGTACGGAGGTCTGGCCTGTCCAGCTTGGGACGTATACACCAGGGTTGACCCAAGCTTTGGTAGCCTTTAATATACTTCAACTTCTCCCCTGCCCAATGCTACTTCCTCCTCATCCCTTCCATGGTTGTTGACCCCTAATAAGCATTCTGTACCCTAAATTCATCTCAATCTCAAATTCTGGAGAAAGAGCAAGATCTCTGACACAGAGTACACTTTCTTGCAGCAGCCCAGCTATCTGAGATCCTGCAAAGCAAGCATATGAGACACAGACCACATGCAGCTCCAAAGGAGAAAGTTTGTGAGGTTCATAAAGCAATGTAATATTATAAAAACTCTTGTGAATCTTTGTCCAAATGCTCATGGTGCAGAATTTTTACAAGGTGATGTCTCTATGTGCAGGTTATACAAACAGTGGCTAGAATCACAAACAAAAGGATGGTCCTGAGACAGAGATGAATGGATGCTATTGTTGTGGCAATCATTTTGAGAAATCTTTCCCAATAGCAGTGCTGGATTTGCATGGGCTCATTACATCTCATTTTTTGTCTTCTGCCATTGCATTCTTTTCCCGTTTTCTATTTCCAACTTAAGCATTTGCTGGGAGGCATGCTGGACTTCACTGGCAGCTTAGACAGTAAAGCGTCTGTCTACAATGCGGGAGACCTGGGTTCGATCCCTGGGTTGGGAAGATCCCCAGAGAAGGAAATGGCAATCCACTCCAGTACTATTGCCTGGAAAATCCCATGGACAGAGGAGCCTGGTAGGCTACAGTCCATGGGGTCGCAAAGAGTTGGACACGACTGAGCAACTTCACTTCACTATGCTGGGCTGAGGGTGTAATCTCTGATCAAGGAACTTAGTGATAACTGATGACCTATTTTGTAATTATCCTTCGGGGTGAGCTAATCATAGTTGATGGCACAGCTATGCCAAAAATGTCCCCATTGAGACTTTTTATTTTGGAGATTCCCTTCCAGGCTGTGGCAGAATATAGTAACTGTTACTAGTATTATATAAATTATGAAAATTTTAACAAAACATATGTGTATCCAGCCAACAGTGTGACCCAAAAGGACTTGGACCTCTTCTACTTATTTAATATAGCAGAATACAATCCAAGTCAGAGTGCAATATAGGACCAGGAGTACTAAGGTAAATCATCAAATATCAGAAGTCAAGGTTGGGTAGTCAGGCTGAGTTTAGCAAGGTAAATATCTTTTTTTTTTTTCCCCACAAAGCAGAAGATAAGAAGCAAGATCAGGAATCTAAAAACTAAATTAGGTCACCAAAGCAAATTCAAGGTTGAGAATCCGGGGAGGTAAGTAGAGGGATGGGGAAATACTGTATCAAATATCAACAGGCAGGGCAAAGTAGTTATAAGAGTAATATGATAATAATAATAATAAGGATGGCATCTAAGAAGCATTTGCTATGTGCTGTCCACTGAAGTAAGCAGTCTACATGAAGGAGGTAACAAGTATTACCCTTATTTCACTAGGTTTGGAGAGGTTAAGAAACTGGCTCAGTCATACAACTAATGAGGAGTAGAAGCAGGATTTTAATCCATGATCATATTCTAGAAGCCATGCCATTAACTATTATGAATCATTGTCTCTTCATGGAGCAACTCAATAAATAGAACACCAGGAGAGAAAAGAAAGTTTGCTAGGGAATTTCTAACAGTTGATTCTACCTGGTAGTGTTTTTCTCATCCAATAAGTCTTCACAAGCTAACTCTTTAATGCTCGGTTAACTTACCCAGACAGAAAATAGCTCTAAATTGGTCAGTATTAAATGATACTTTAGTCTGCATAATAACAAGTACCACTTTTATAAAAAGTGTCCCTGGTCAGGTAACTAGATCCCACATCAGATCAGATCAGTCGTTTAGTCGTGTCCAACTCTTTGGGACCCCATGAACTGCAGCACGCCCTCCATCACAAACTCCCGGAGGTCACTCAGACTCACATCCATCGAGTCAGTGATGCCATCCAGCCATCTCATCCTCTGTTGTCCCCTTCTCCTCCTGCCCCCAATCCCTCCCATATCAGAGTCTTCTCCAATGAGTCAACTCTTCGCATGAGGTGGCCAAAATACTGGAGTTTCAGCTTTAGCATCATTCCTTCCAAAGAAATCCCAGGGCTGATCTCCTTCAGAATGGACTGGGTGGATCTCCTTGCAGTCCAAGGGACTCTCAAGAGTCTTCAACACCACAGTTCAAAAGCATCAATTCTTTGGCACTCAGCCTTCTTCACAGTCCAGCTCTCACATCCATACATGACCACAGGAAAGACCATAGCCTTGACTAGGCGAACCTTTGTTGGTAAAGTGATGTCTGCTTTTGAATATGCTATCTAGGTTGGTCATAACTTTCCTTCCAAGGAGTAAGTGTCTTTTAATTTCATGGCTGCAGTCACCATCTGCAGTGATTTTGGAGCCCAGAACAATAAAGTCTGACACTGTTTTCACTGTTTCTCCATCTATTTCCCATGTAGTGATGGGACCAGATGCCATGATCTTGGTTTTCTGAATGTTGAGCTTTAAGCCAACCTTTTCACTCTCCACTTTCACTTTCATCAAGAGGCTTTTTAGTTCCTCTTCACTTTCTGCCATAAGGGTGGTGTCATCTGCATATCTCAGGTTATTGATATTTCTCCCAGCAATCTTGATTCCAACTTGTGTTTCTTCCAGTCCAGCATTTCTCATGATGTACTCTGCATATAAGTTAAATAAACATGGTGACAATATACAGCCTTGACGTAGTCCTTTTCCTAATTGGAACCAGTCTGTTGTTCCATGACCAGTTCTAACTGTTGCTTCCTGACCTGCATACAGATTTCTCAAGAGGCAGATCAGGTGGTCTGGTATTCCCATCTCCTTCAGAATTTTTCACAGTTTATTGTGATCTACACAGTCAAAGGCTTTGGCATAGTCAATAAAGCAGAAATAGATGTTTTTTCTGGAACTCTCTTGCTTTTTCCATGATCCAGAGGATGTTGGCAATTTGATCTCTGCTTCCTCTGCCTTTTCTAAAACCAGCTTGAACATCAGGAAGTTCATGGTTCACATATTGCTGAAACCTGGCTTGGAGAATTTTGAGCATTACTTTATTAGCGTGTGAGATGAGTGCAATTGTGCGTTAGTTTGAGCATTCTTTGGCATTGCCTTTCTTTGGGATTGGGATGAAAACTGACCTTTTCCAATCTTGTGGCCACTGCTGAGTTTTCCACATTTGCTGGCATATTGAGTGCAGCACTTTCACAGCATCATCTTTCAGGATTTGGAATAGCTCCACTGGAATTCCATCACCTCCACTAGCTTTGTTCGTAGAGATGCTTTCTAAGGCCCACTTGACTTCACATTTCAGGATGTCTGGCTCTAGGTCAGTGATCACACCATCATGATTATCTGGGTCATGAAGCTCTTTTTTGTACAGTTCTTCTGTGTATTCTTGCCACCTCTTCTTAATATCTTCTGCTTCTGTTAGGTCCATACCATTTCTGTCCTTTATCGAGCCCATCTTTGCATGAAATGTTCCTTTGGTATCTCTGATTTTCTTGAAGAGATCCTTAGTCTTTCCCATTCTGTTGTTTTCCTCTATTTCTTTGCATTGATCTCTGAAGAAGGCTTTCTTATCTCTTCTTGCTATTCTTTGGAACTCTGCATTCAGATGTTTACATCTTTCCTTTTCTCCTTTGCTTTTGCTTCTCTTCTTTTCACAGCTATTTGTAAGGCCTCCCCAGACAGCCATTTTGCTTTTTTTGCATTTCTTTTCCATAGGGATGGTCTTGATCCCTGTCTGCTGTACAATGTCACAAACCTCATTCCATAGTTCATCAGGCACTCTATCTATCAGATCTAGGCCCTTAAATCTATTTATCACTTCCACTGTATAATCATAAGGGATTTGATTGAGGTCATACCTGAATGGTCTAGTGGTTTTCCCGACTTTCTTCAATTTCAGTCTGAATTTGGCAATAAGGAGTTCATGGTCTGAGCCACAGTCAGCTCCTGGTCTTGTTTTTGCTGATTGTATAGAGCTTCTCCATTTTTGGCTGCAAAGAATATAATCGATCTGATTTCGGTGTTGACCATCTGGTGATGTCCATGTCTAGAGTCTTCTCTTGTGTTGTTGGAAGAGGGTATTTGCTATGACCAGTGCATTTTCTTGGCAAAACTTTATTAGTCTTTGCCCTGCTTCATTCCGCATTCCAAGGCCAAATTTACCTGTTACTCCAGGTGTTTCTTGACTTCCTACTTTTGTATTCCAGTCCCGTATAATGAAAAGGACATCTTTTTTAGGTGTTAGTTCTAAAAGGTCTTGTAGGTCTTCATAGAACCGTTCAACTTCAGCTTCTTCAGCGTTACTGGTTGGGGCATAGACTTGGATTACTGTGACATTGAATGGTTTGCCTTGGAAACAAACAGAGATCATTCTGTCATTTTTGAGATTGTATCCAAGTACTGCATTTCGGACTCTTTTGTTGACCATGATGGCCACTCCATTTCTTCTGAGGGATTCCTGCCCACAGTAGTAGATATAATGGTCCTCTGAGTTAAATTCACCCATTCCAGTCCATTTTAGTTCGCTAATTCCTAGAATGTCGACATTCACTCTTGCCATCTCTTGTTTGATCACTTCCAATTTGCCTTGATTCATGGACCTGACATTCTAGGTTCCTATGCAATATTGCTCTTTACAGCATCGGATTTTGCTTCTATCATCAGACACATCCACAGCTGGGTATTCTTTTTGCTTTGGCTCCATCCCTTCATTCTTTCTGGAGTTATTTCTCCACTGATCTCCAGTAGCATATTGGGCCCCTACTGACGTGGGGAGTTTTTCTTTCAGTATCCTATCATTTTGCCTTTTCATACTGTTCATGGGGTTCTCAAGGCAAGAATACTGAAGTGGTTTGCCATTCCCTTCTTCAGCGGACCACACCCTGTCAGATCTCTCCACCATGACCCACCCATCCTGGTTTGCCCCACTGGACATGGCTTAATTTCATTGAGTTAGACAAGGCTGTGGTCCTGGTGTGATTAGATTGACTAGTGTTCTGTGAGTATGATTTCAGTGTATTTGCCCTCTGATGCCCTCTTGCAAGACCTACCTTCTTACTTGGGTTTCTCTTACCTTGCGTGTTGGGTATCTCTTCCCGGCTGCTCCAGCAAAGCACAGCCATCACACCTTACCTTGGATGAGGTGTCTCTCCTCACCGCCGCCCTTCCTGACCTTGAAGGAGGGGTATCTCCTCACCGCCGCCCTTCCTGACCTCGGTTGTGGGGTAGCTCCTCTCGGCCGCCCAGCCGGCGCGGCGCTCTTAGTGCGCTAGTAATCCCACATATTACAGTCAAAACTCCAGATGCTGCAACTAAACATCTGAATGTTGCTAATAAAACCAGGCATAGCCAAATAAATAAATATTTTAAAAAGTTATTCATTGCACAAAATCACTATTTGCATCATTCACATTCAATGAGTTAAGGGATTTCAAATAATATAGGATAGTTGTAGATAATATATATTGTTTTATATATAAGAGATGCTAATAATATAGTCTTATATTGGAGAGTGAAAAGGTTGTTAAAGCTCAACATCAGAAAACGAAGATCATCCCTGATGGGAACTAGATGGGGAAACAGGGAAACAGTGTCAGACTTTGTTTTTGCTCCAAAATCACTGAGATGGTGATGCAGCTGATTAGCCTGGAGGAAAGTTATGACCAACCTAGATAGCAATCAAAAGCAGAGACATTACTACCACCAGTAGTCAAGGCTATGTCTTTCCTGTGGTATGAGGAGGAGTGGATTGAAAGGGAAGATATGTTGAACTGTGTGTTGGAGAAGACTCTGAGAGTCCTGGACTGAAGGAGATCCACCAGTCATCTGAAGGAGATCAATCCTGGAATTTCTTTAGAAGGAATGATGCTAAAGCTGAAACTCCAGTATTTTGGCCACCTCATGCAAAGAGTTGACTCATTGGAGAAGACTCTGATGCTGGGAGGGATTGAGGGCAGGAGGAGAAGGGGACGACAGAGGATGAGATGGCTGGATGGCATCACTGACTCGATGGGTGCGAGTCTGGGTGACCTCCGGGAGCTGGTGATGGACAGGGAGGCCTGGTGTGCTGTGGTTCATGGGGTCGCAAAGAGTCGGACACGACTGAGCGACTGATCTGATCTGATCTGATACTTCATGAAAATAAAAAATTTATTTATAAATGATATACTAAACTATACTAAGAAATAACTATATACCATCCATTACAAAATTACTATACGCATATAAAACAAGTTAAAATATATAGGGTGGGATTCTACTGTGATATTTGATATTTTCAATATCAAAGTGGATAAAATTCTTCACCAAATATAGTTTAAAAAATTTCTCTAAAATAAGTCTATTCTAGAATTTCCTTTTCTCTTGGACCAACTGTGTTCCATTGATCCGCTTTCTTACAATTTACAATGTTCTTTCCTCAAGCACCTAACTCCAGTACTGTTTTATCATGGAAAGAAGTGATGGTATTGTCTAAAATGAAATTGTTCCTCCATTAGCCAGTCAGGCATTCACACAAAGTGTAAAAAGCACATACTAGGATGACCTTAATTCAGGGTCAGGTGATCTATTCCAACCCACACAGACTCTTTCTGTGTGTGTGTGTGAGTGTGTTGGGGGTGAGAATGAAGTTTCAGAGATGCCTTCATTATTTCACTTCACTCATCCCTTCTTTTATTTGAATTCCTGGGGTCCCTCTAGGGATTGCCTCTTGCAGTGATACTCAGCCTCCCTGGTCCCTTCTGTTCCCACTGGTCCCCACTCCATGGCCCCTCAGTCTTAACGCCCATTTGTCTTAATCCCCACCTTCCCACATATACATACATTCCTCGCCCCACCCCAGTCACCACTGAAGAGTTGTTGACATGCTTTACTGTGTTTTACTTACTGCCTCTTAGCCACAGAGGTTCCAGATCCTAACCAGCAGTTCTCTGATGAGCTGTTAACACCCAAGCAGATAGCATGGCTCCAACAGATTACTACTAATAAAAGAGCACCTGTCTTATCAAGCTCAGCACTGTCTCTGCCTGAGCTGTGCCTGTGATATGGGTGTCTTAAATATTGTATTGAATCACTATAAATAGGCTCTGTACTAAGTACCAATCATAACAACTGCTTAAAAACAAATGAAGAGTCTCCATGAACTAAAAACTCAGGGAGATTACTGCTTAATTATTTTATAATCACCTGTAGGGGGGCCTAAGGGTGAGTGAGGTCTACACTTACACACTGTAAACTTTGTGCACAAGTTAGCTTTAAAAATAGATTTAAAAGTAAAAATAATGTTTTAGATTCAAAAATCAGTAGAATTGTTTTAATTAGAGAAAACATCATATAATCATTATCTTTAGATTCACTCATCTGCAAATGGAGGAAAAAAGAAAAGTTGGTCCATGAGGTCATTGATATTCTTTCTACTGCTAAGACCTTATGATAATAAAATGCTTTGTGAGTGTTGCTTAAATACTAGCAAAAAAGAAATTCAGAGAACCTAATGTATTTAGCCTATTCAATTTTTTTTTCAATTATTTTCTATTTTGGAACTGTTGAAATGAATTACTATGTAATAGCTTTTTGTATTATGTAATAGCTGACTTTATTAGAAACCACCTTATGGTTTCTGGTGAACATTTGCCCATATTGTGAAGTCATCATATAATCTGGCACAGTGGACACCTTATAGTTAAAAAAAAATTTAGGACTACAGGCATATTACAGCTCATAACTAATATATTTTGGCAAAGAAATGTTTAAATGTTTATTCTTGTTTTATTAAAAATCATATATTTACAGCAGACCAGCAAGGTGTTGAGACTGTATTTGTTTTATAACAAAAAGTCACCACAGTGCCATATTTTTCTCAAACTAGAGTATTAACTTAGAAGGTTATATTCACAAGAACATAAATATCTTATGGAATATTTCTAATGCAAATTTTACATTAAAAATAAAATTTTTGCTATCAGACAATACTGTCTTGCACATTCAAATATAAAATTGAAAATTAGATCTTTATGCTATCAAGAAGCTAGTGATAGCATAATGAAAACTCAGCTATAATAGTACAAAACTTCATAATTGTGCTGATACAAACATGATAATAAAAACATACTAATATTATATAAACATTATAATGTTTACATGCCTGGGAACAAAGTGTACTGTACTTACTCTTGGATGTATGTTTTAGAAGAGTATCTCATTATGTTCAATGAGAAGTATACAGTTAAAACACTGTACATCATTTTGAAAATTATCCCAGAGTTCTCTAATATGTTTATGTCTTGCTCACATGAATTATTTTATTTTCTGATAGCTCTTCAGTGTAGGAGAATAAGGTCCATGAATTTGCTTTAAACATGAAATCTTTAAAAAATAAGAGGTGCCTAAAGAATATCTGAGATAGCTGACTTATGATGGGATTCTTTTACTAAATTTCTAAGTTTATGTGAATCAATCTTTAATATGAAAGTGAAAGAGGAGAGTGAAAAAGTTGGCTTAAAGCTCAACATTCAGAAAACGAAGATCATGGCATTTGGTCCCATCACTTCATGGCAGATAAATGGGGAAACAGTGGAAATAGTGTCAGATTTTCCAAAATCACTGCAGATGGTGACTGCAGCCATGAAATTAAAAGACACTTCCTCCTAGGAAGGAAAGTTATGACCAACCTAGATAGCATATTGAAAAGCAGAGATATTACTTTGCCAACAAAGGTCCATCTAGTCAAGGCTATAGTTTTTCCAGTGGTCATGTATGAATGTGAGAGTTGGACTGTGAAGAAAGCCGAGTGCCGAAGAACTGATGCTTTTGAACTGTCGTGTTGGAGAAGACTCTTGAGAGTCCCTTGGACTGCAAGGAGATCCAACTGGTCCGTCCTAAAGGAAATCAGTCCTGGGTGTTCATTGGAAGGACTGATGTTGAAGTTGAAACTCCAATACTTTGGCCACCTGATACGAAGACCTGACTCATTTGAAAAGACCCTGATGCTGGAAAAGATTGAGGGCAGGAGCAGAAGGGGATGACAGAGGATGAGATGGTTGTATGGCTGACTTGACTGAGATGGTTGATGGCTGATCACTGACTCAATGGACATAGTTTGAGTGAACTCACGGAGTTGGTGATGGACAGGGAGGCCTGGCATACTGTAGTCCATGGGGTCGCAAAGAGTCAGACATGACTGAGTGACTGAACTGAACTAAAGGGAAATATCAATAAAATTTAAATATGAATATCTGAAAGAAGAGGAAGAATTCAAGTATGACAATAATGAAATAAAGATGTAATACACTGAAAAATGAATTCCATTTAAGCATAATGTTTCAATTCACAATTTTTCCTTCTCTTTTTAACTGGTACAGAAATTATTTGGGGTGGTGAAACTTTCCACATCATTGCTGTGTTTGTTTGCATGCTTTGCACATTCACATTTTAAGAAAACTAGAAAGCACTCCCTGATTAACACTGGTCCACACCATGGGAAAATGGGGAGCATGAAATAGTGGCAGCCATTATAACAGTCTAAAAGCGACAGGAAGGTGATATATTTGATGAATCGAATTAGGCATTTACCAGGAAAAAAAATTTTTTTGTTTTTATTTTTCATTATTATTTACAATCATTCGCAAATTTTTGTCGATATAAGAAGCTGTACATTACACGCCTTCATGTTTTTTTCATCCTTTTGAGTGCATTGTCCATTTTTAAATGATTGATAAAAATTGTTAAATAAGGCAAATACTGTACATGCTGTAGTGTAATGAGGCTTATCAGGCAGGGGGAATACTGCTCATCATGATATTAAAATTAAATGTAGCATTTTTTAAATCCTTGACATAAATAAAGAAGTTATTTCTCTGGACCACTGCTTTTTCCATAAACTCAATGTTCTGTATAAGTCATTGTCATAGGATATATTTTATTTTGAGGCAACTCAGTCATTTCCCCCCATAAATAAGTACCAAATCAAGTATCATTTATCTAAAAATTATGTCTTGTAAAGTCTATGATATGTTAAAGATACTAGTTAGAGGGGGCCCACTGCAGTTCTGGTAATTTATATCTGTCTTTTTAAATGACTTACTTTCCTTTAGGTATACAGATGATGTCTTCAGTTTAAAGATTAGTTGGGATGCTACATATTTATTTTTAGGAACAATTCAGATGTTATCGTTTGAAACTACAGCTTCTGGCTAGGGTTATGGAAAATATTTATTTTTTAAATAACTATTTTGGCTGTGCTGGGTCTTTGTTCCTGCAGGGACTTTCCTCTAGCTGTGGCAAGCAGGGGCTACTTTCTAGTTGCAGGGCAAGGGCTTCTCACTGCGGTGGCTTCTCGTTGTGGAGCACAGGCTCCTAGGGTGTGTCGGCTTCGGTAGTTGTGATGCCCTGGCCCAGTAGTTGCAGTTCCTGGGCGCTAGAGGACAGGTTCAATTGCCATGGCACACGGGTTTAATTGTGGCACATGGGCTTAGTTGTTCCGCAGCACTTGGGATCTTCCGGATCAGGTATCAAACCCATGTCTCCTGCATTGGCAGGCAGGCTCTTTACTAATGAACCACCAGGGAAGCCCTAAAATATTTCCTTGGGAACATACGGGAAAGGGAAAATGAATGAGAAACTTTCAGAATCAAGAAGCCGATAAATAATGATAGTATAAGGATAACAGTTGTTCGTCTTAGTAATCACATAAAATATTTTAAGAGAGTATTATTTGTGTATCATGATTTGACATTCTGTCTCACATTTCGTTTGTTCAATAAACACTAATATAAAACAGGTAAGACTACTGGCAGTACTTTCTAATCCTTTCCCTTTTTTCACTTGAGCCCATCATATCCATAAGGTAAGGAAGAGATGGAGATACTTTAATTACAGGAGGAAGATTGAATTATAAATCTTGGTAGCATATCTAAAGAAATGCTTTTAATATCTGATGAAGGCAAAATTCAACCTTATCTCTGCTGGTTCTCAACCTAGTATTTTTTGTGTCAAACTCTTGCTGAGGAAATGTGAAACTAGAGTGTTTTATCATGCTATATAATATATATAGTATATGCCCCCATATACTAAAAATAATGTTTTAAAGAGATTGCTTTAAAATCACCATCACTATTGTTAAGCAAGTTTGAATATATCCAATGTATGGAGAATATGCTGAATTTCAATTAAGAAAAAGTACAGTTGCAGGTAATTTTGTTTACTTATTTTTACAAAACAATTAAAATGATATTTTTTTAGTTTATTCCAATTATAAAACCATTACAGATAAATTGAAATTGTGAGCAATTAAAAAGCATGACAAGAAATCTAAAAATCAATAATCTTACTGCTATGAGTCATCACCCCTGGTGGCTCAAACGGTAAAATCGTCTGCCTACAATGCGGGAGACCTGGGTTTGATCCCTGGGTCAGGAAGACCCTCCTGAAGAAGGAAATGGCAACCCACTCCAGTACTTTGGTCTGGAAAATCCCATGGATGGATGGAGGAGCCTGGTAGGCTACAGTCCATGGGGTCGAAAAGAGTCGGACACGACTGAGCGACTTCACTTTAACTATCTATGTGTTATAACTCTATTCATTTCTTCCATGTATCCACATATATACATATTTTTAATATTAGATAATGCATCTTTTAATACAGGTAAAATAGGACAATTAAAAATTTTTTAATGTGGTCAATTTCATCTATCTTTCATTTTGTTTCTTTCCCCTTTTCTTTGGAAATTCCATTTACAAGCTAAAAAAAAATATTTTCAATGTGTATAGACAAGGATTAATATTTTCAATTTATCAAGACATTTTGTAAGCCAGTGAGAAAAATAGGAGCACAAAAATAGGAAATAAAAATGTTTAAAGATCATAGACAATTCACAAATGAAGAAATACAGATAGCCAATAGGGATATTAACACATGATTAGTATATTTAGTAACTATAGGAATGCACATTGAAAGAATAAGCAATAAAACAAAAACAAAGATAAAGGTAGGGAGATCAAGGGCAAGAGCATAGGAAAGAAAAGGAGGAAAGCTGGGTGTGCCTGGTGTTAAGGACAGTGTGAGAAACATTCCATAAACTGTTGGTAGAAGACAGTGAGCAGTGGCATGAGAGTGATAAATAGAAGACAAGTTGGGAAGAAAAAAGAGACCAGAGTGATATAATCAGGAACCTCATGCAGGATAGCAGCAGGGGCAACAATGGAAAGGGAAAAAAAAAAACATAATAATTAACAGACATTTTATTTGATGATTATCCCCTCCTCTGCATATACTATTTTATTTAAGCTTCATAAGAACCTTCTGGGACCTTCCCGGTATGTTGGACAAGTAAAGAATCTGCCTGCAATGTGGGAGACCCAGGTTTGATCCCTGGGTTAGGAAGACTCCCCTGGAGAAGAGAATAGTTACTCACTCCGGTATTCTTGCCCAGGAAATCCCATGGACAGAATACCCTGGAGGCTACAGACTATGGGGTCACAAAGAGCTGGACACGACTGAGCAACTATCACTTTCATAAGGACCTTCTGAGGAAGCTTCATTTTACTGGTAGGAAATCAGACTCAGAATTTGCCCCATGTAGTACTCCTGTAACATTACAAAGCCAGGAATGTCTTTGATCTTAAATCTTTGTTTACTAGCTATTCCATCTTATTGGGTAGGATGTTGGATGTAACAACATGAAAATATAAGTTCTAAGGACAAGTGTAAGTTATACTATTTTTTGTCATTTTTTTTTTCTTAAAAATTCTTAATTCTTGTTTCTATGGCTATAAACACAAGTTTGGAAGCCCCAAACCTGAAAGAATAGCAACTTGAGCAGAAATTACAGTCTTCAAAGAGAATATGGATGGTACAAGTGTAAAATTGCTATTCTGAATTCAGGTCTTAATTTAGGAAGAGACATGAAGGGTGAAACAACTTCCTAGAGTTGATGAGAAAGATCTGAGATGAAAGATAACCAAAGAAGAGTGTAGACAGGGAGAGAATAGAGTCTGAAGACCATATCTAATAGAAAGTCCACGTTTTAAAAACATTAATTTAAAAAGGGACAGCTGGGACTTCCCTGGTGGCCCAGCAGTTAAGCCTCTGTGCTTCCACTGCAGGGGGCACACGTTGGATCTCTGTTCAGGGAACTAAGATGCCACATGTCATGTGGTGCAGCCAAAAAGTAAAATAAATAAAAATTAAAAGAGACAACTATGGCTAAATGGGGAGCTTCTCAAGTGGCACAGTGGTAAAGAATCTGCCTGCCAGGACAGGAGACACAAGAAAAGTGGGTTCAACCCCTGGGTCAGGAAGAACCCCTGGAAATAGAAATGGCAATCTGCTCCAGGATTCTTGCCTGGAAAATTCCATGAACAGAGGAGCCTGGTCAACTATAGTCCACGGGGTTGCAGAGTCAGACATGACTGAGTGACTGAGCACACACACACACTCAGTTAAATGATATAGGAAACCTTTCATGCCTTCTTGGTGGTTTCCTCCATCATCACCCCAATATTACCCAATTTCATTTCTTTTAAATTCCAACCAGCTTAATGATCTTGCTCTTCTTTGTCCTAGTTTTCTTAATTTTATAACATTTTTATGCTATTAGAATATTCTACTGAATTCCCTCACAATTAAGGCTTATGGAATGAATGCTTACGGGATGTTGTTGTCAAACAGGGGGAGGTGGAGGGTCTTTGTGCCCCCTGGGGGCAATTGTCAATGTCTGGAGAGGGTTTTGGTTATCACAGTTCAGGAGAGGGAGGTGTCTGCTTCTAGTATTTGATGGATAGCAGCCAGAAATGCTGCTAAAATCTTACACTGCACAAGATTGCTGCCCACAAAATAAAGAATTGTACTTCCCAGAATAACAGTAGTACCAAGGTTGAGAAACCCTGGCTCAGATAAAGACATGTCAAATAACTCCCAGTTGGGGTACTGTTTTCCTAAGAACAGAAGAAGATAATAGGTTAATAGGTGAGGAAAGATCCATGAAGAGAATTAGTTTCTAGTTTCAATAGCACCAGAGCTGGCTAGTGAGACCCATTTAACAAACACATGAACTATGGGGATGTTCATAGAGTGATGCATTGCCTAACCTCCTCTCATGAAGCCAACCTGTCATGGATTTTATTTTACTCCTTTTTTGTTTTTACATTTTTTTTTAAACCTAAGCAGGATTGACTTTGAAATAAAACCCAACATGTTTTCCAGTTGATTTTGATTTAAAGGAAACCTTTGGTAGAGTGCCTCAGGGTATACTGGCTACGGCTATTTATCTTTATCCTAGAAGTTTATATATTTTAAGAAAATGATGAATGGAAGCTTTAAAAAAAAACTCATTATGGTAATTGATTATTATAGAAAAACCTTGGGAACTTTACAAAAGAGAACTGAATTCTCTTGGTATCTTAGTTTTAAACCAGACGTGTAATTAGAAGAATCCATAAACATTTGTCACAGTAAGAGAAGCCTGGTCACTAAGTTTAGAAAGAAATTCTGGAGTCACTTTATTGTCCTGTATTTAGATGACACACAGTAGTGGCTGCCACGTATGACAGGAGATTAATATGCCCTGTGAAATAAAAGACCACCCACGTGGAACCAGTGTGAAAGCAGTGATAGCAAAGCTTGGTTCATTTCTTTAGAAAGGGTGATGTGTGATTCCTTCCTTACAAAGCCTCAGCAGTTGTGAAGTGAGAAAAAATTTAGTTAATATGTCATTTAAACAATTATTTTTTTTTAATTTTTATCTCTTGTTTTACTTTCTCTAAAATCTTAAAAAGAGGTAAAAACATGAACTAAGAACACTATGAAAATGTACCCATATCCACACACATTCCTCCTCACATACACAGTCACTAACACACCACAAAATGGAAATCCAGACAACTGTATGGAGAGTTCAATGGTTGATTTTGCTCGTAAATTTTTGTCTCTCTAAAGGATTAAGAGATGGCTATGGAGAAGAGCCAATTATTTCAGCATTGGAAAAGAAAAAGTATAATAATGTGATCATCTTATGTGATAGTATTTGTTGCTATTGTTCAGTCACAAAGTCAGGTCCAACTCTTTGTGACCTCAAGGACTGCAGGACGCCAGGCTTCCCTGTCCTTCACTATCTGTGATAATATGGTTTTGTGTATTTTTCAGTCTTTAAATTTATACTCTGTAAGGTGGGTTGGAGACCATGGCCTCAGTTTCTTAGCCATCTTAAACCAATATGACTCCTCTTAAAGGGAAGTAATTCCAACCATACACAATCCTGCCCTCAGCCACTAAATGAAAATTCTTTCCAAATGACTTCAGGGCTTCCCAGTTTTAAGATTCAAAACCTCTGGACTTGCCACCATCACTTACTGCTATAATCCACCAAGTAGCAAGCATATGGGATCCTGCAAATCTCATCTCCTACTGTCTGTGTAGAACTCTTTTCAATGTGCATTTTCTCCCAGATCTAAGAAGCGCTTCAAGTTAGAATATTTAGAACATTAGGCCTCTTAGCAAACTCTGGACATTTTGTTAGGTTTTGAGTAGAGAAATCTGGTACTCAATCTTCTAAGCTCAAAGATCAGCAAATACAAGAGACTCATAGTATATCTTCCAAGACCCATGGGAAAAACCATGGATTGGAGAACTGCCTTCAAAAGATGCCAAGAGAACTCGGGAACACAACCACTTAAATGCTAAGCAACTAATGTAGGGGTTGACAACATCAGGATTCTCATACAATTCAGGTTCTCAATCCACTAGTTTCAAGCAAAGTCATTACAACCAAACTCCTTACATCTATTATCTTTGGCTACTTCTCTAGATGCAAAACTCCCTGTACTGATCAAACCTCTGCCATAGCTGCTTAATGCCCGAAATTTCCTCTTCTCACCTCTAACCTCCTTCCAGTGACTATTTCTATTGACCTTTCTGAAATTATCAGTCCATTAAAACCAAATGCCCCTACTTCCAAGCCTATTCCTTCCATCCATTCACAACTTTTTTTGTAAGTCAAAAATTGGCTCTCAGTCAAAGATAACACTTCTCATGAAGGCTTCTTGAGCACAGACTGATCATTGCATCAAAACCTACATTTTATCAGTTTCTTAGGGTGGTAGAGACAATATCCTACTTTGATAATATCCACCTAGCCTGATGTTACTCATGAATTCCCTCAAAACTTCACAGGTTTGTGTTTATTGATCAATGTACATAATTTACATGTTCTGTTGTTGAATTTTGTTGCTTATACATTTTGAAAAGCAGTGTCTATGAAGCTTTTAAGAGTGGTCAGGCATTGATTCAGGTTACAGCTTTCCATCATTTGCACAACTAATACATATGAAGTACGTAGCACATGTGAGATCCCACTCTAGGTATTGAGCGTACAGTGGAAACAGTACTGAAAAGACGCCCTGGCCTCATGGAGCTTATTTCCTCGTGAACTTATTGGGACGTGTCTGACATCCACATAACCTCCCTTGTGCCTCATTCACAGAGACGCAGAACCATGTAGGTCAGTAAAGAGTTCTACTTACGTTGTACTTGGGGCTGAGGAAAGATCAAGGGAACGTTCTATGACTTTGGACCCTTTCATCGACACTGTGAGACAGCTCTGCCGCAGATGATTGCGGTGCTTTAATCTCTTAGTCTCATCAGGTTTCTGCCAATATTTTAGGATTTGAGAATGGCCAAGAATATATGAGATGGCACCCCACTCCAGTACTCTTGCCTGGAAAATCCCATGGATGGAGGAGCCTGGTAGGCTGCAGTCCATGGGGTCGCTAAGAGTCGGACAGGACTGAGCGACTTCACTTTCACTTTTTCGCTTTCATGCATTGGAGAAGGAAATGGCAACCCACTCCAGTTTTCTTGCCTGGAGAATCCCAGGGGCAGGAGAGCCTGGTGGGCTGACGTCTGTGGGGTCACGCAGAGTCGGACACGACTGAAGTGACTTAGCAGCAGTAGCAGCAAGAATAAATGAAATGTTGGAAATCATTGTCCTTGCCTACTTTTTGTACTATTTGATTATGACACTTTTCAGGAAAATCTCTTCTTTCTTTGAGGTTCATGTCATGAATCTTCATCTCAACTTGGATGAAACATCCTAAGAGAGATGAATATTGCTTATTCATAAGCAATAAGCAAGAGAGAATATTGCTTGAGAGTATCAAACAGCTGTGTGAACTTTAGCCAGGAGTTAACTTCTCTAAGCCTCGGTTTCCTCATCTTTAGAGGGATAAAACTAGTTCCTTCCTCCAGGGCTGTAGTTAAATGAGTTAATCTGTCTCCGATTAAATGAGTCAACCTCTCTCCAAGTGCTAAAAATTCTTCCCAGCTTATAAAAGTTTTCAATAAAGACCAAAAGGTTTTGAATTCTGTTCCCCTGTATCTCCATCTTCACAAAGGCAGCACAATACACTCAGTTGCTTAGGCCAGAAACCTAAGCATCCTTGACTCCCTTTTCCAGAAAACTCCCATTCCCCTCCTTCAGCAAGACTCATGGCCTACCTTCAAACTGGGTTCTGTATCTGAGCACTCTTCCCACTGCTACCATCCAACCATCATTGATATGCCCTTAAGAAATGACATGCCCTTAAAATCAATGACACCACAAAACATTCAGAGAAATGTATTTAAAATATAAATTAAATTGCATCATTCCTTTCAAAACCATACAATTGGTGTCCAGTTACAGTCAGCCTTTGCCAGAGCCATCATTCTTGCAGAATTGCATCCTTGTATTTCTTTAAAAAAATTTTTATTGGATTGATTTATAATGTTATATTTAATTTCTACTGTACAGCAAAGTGACTCATTTATACATATATATGGTGAGGAAGGGGGTCTGGGAGTTTGAGATTAACAGACACAAACATATGTAGGACAGAAAAACAAGGTCCTACTGTATAGAACAGAGAACTATATTCAATATCTTGTGATAATTCATAATGAAAAAGAATATAAAAAGATTTCTTTTACTTCTTTAATCAAGGGTCTATGAGGGGTAAGCTCTGTCTATTCTGCACATCTTCGCTTTGAACTGGGTATGCTGTAGTTTCATTATGTCATATTTTTCTCTTCATTTCTCTTCATGGGAACTTAAAGCTTCACAGATGTGAGGAATCACATTATTAATTGGAGAAAAAAATTCTGTTATCTCTGTAAAAGGAATAACGCTGGTATCTTTTTTTTATTATTATGTTGTCTCCTTCAGGAAGTGCATTTATGCCTAGACTGGGCTTATTTTGCATTCATGTCTCAACTTCTCCTTGACATTTTTTTTATCTCTATGTACTGCTTTCTGACTGATTTACTCAAACATTTTTTAGTTTACTACATCTTTTCACATGTGTTCAATCTATGTTTCATGTACACACTTAGTTGTTTAATTCCTACAACTGCTTTGGCCCTTTCCAGAAATTTTAGTTGGTTATCTAAAGTATATGTTTACTCCTTATTGATAGTGTCTTATAGTTTTGAATATACAAGACTATATTTATTTTAAACTCATTTTTGGTAACATTTTTACAATAGTTCTATTTAGTTCTTGGGAGTGTGACTCTGCTATGGAATATGCTTACTGTTTGAGCCTCAGATGTTCTGGTAATTTCAGATTGTGAGTATATATGCAAAGGAGTGTCTCTGGTGTAAAGACACATTGCTCCAAAAGTATTGCTTCTGCTGTGAATTGTAGGATTTAGTAGGGCCCTAATGGACTTTCTATGTAAACTTTTAAGCTTAGGAATTTGAAGACATGCAGATGATATAAAATTGAGCCCAATGCTATGAGAGGCACAGTTCCAATGCTATATTCTCAAGGCAATATTTTGTCCTACTCTAGGTACAGGTTGAAGCTGAGAGAATTCCTATTATCTCTCTGGGCTGATGATATTTTTTTCCAATTTAACATTGTATTAGGCAGAATTTTAAACCTAAGGGGTTAGTGTGAGGGGCCTTTGTCAAAATATTGACTTTTTCAGGTCCAAAATCTTATTGCTTGTCCTTTTTTGGACATAAAATTCTACTCTGGGTCACCATGTTCAGGATACCCTCCAAAGACAGCCAGTGTCAGCTCTAGTTTGCTGTTTCCTCACAGTTTGGGCTCTTGGAGATTTTCCCTTCTTTCTTTTTAAGTTCTCAGCCATGATTTCCTTTTTAAGTTTTAGTAGGCTATCCAGTATTTAGTAATGGAAGTTGTTGCATGGCACATGTAGAATTTCAAAAGTTTGAGTTCATTTGTTCATAGGAGCTGACTGTGGCTAAGATCATGAACTGCTTATTGCCAAATTCAGACTGAAATTGAAGAAACTGGGGAAAACCACTAGACCATTCAGGTATAACCTAAGTCAAATCCCTTATGATTATACAGTGGAGGTGAGAAATAGATTTAAGGGGCTATTTTAATAGACAGAGTGCCTGATGAACTATGGATGGAGGTTAGTGATATTGTACAGGAAACATGGAGCAAGACCATCCCCAAGAAAAGAAATGCAAAAAAGCAAAATGGCTGTCTGAGGAGGCCTTACAAATAGCTGTGAAAAGAAGGGAAGTGAAAAGCAAAGGAGAAAAGGAAAGATAAACGCATCTGAATGCAGAGTTCCAAAGAATAGCAAGGAGAGATAAGAAAGCCTTCTTCAGCAATCAATGCAAAGAAATAGAGGAAAACAACAGAATGGGAAAGACTAGAGATCTCTTCAAGAAAATCAGAGACACCAAGGGAACATTTCATGCAAAGATGGGCTCGATAAAAGATAGAAATGGTATGGACCTAACAGAAGCAGAAGCTATTAAGAGGTGGCAAGAATACACAGAAGAACTATACAAAAAGACCTTCATGACCAACATAATCACTATGGTGTGATCACTCACCTAGAGCCAGACATCCTGGAATGTGAAGTCAAGTGGACCTTAGGAAGCATCACTATGAACAAAGCTAGTGGAGGTGATGGAATTCCATTTGAGCTATTTCAAATCCTAAAAGATGCTGTGAAAGTGCTGCACACAATATGCCAGCAAATTTGGAAAACTCAAGCAGTGGTCACAGGACTGGAAAGGCCAGTTTTCATTCCAATCTCAAAGAAAGGCAATGCCAAAGAATGCTCAAACTACCACACAATTGCACTCATCTCACATGCTAGTAAAGTAATGCTCAAAATTCTCCAAGCCAGGTTTCAGCAATATATGAACTGTGAGCTTCCAGATGTTCAAGCTGGTTTTAGAAAAGGCAGAGGAACCAGAGATCAAATTGCCAACATCCGCTGGATCATCAAAAAAGCAAGAAAGTTCTAGAAAAACATCTATTTCTGCTTTATTGACTATGCCAAAGTTTTGACTGTGAGGATCACAATAAACTATGGAAAATTCTGAAAGAGATAGGAATACCAGACCAGCTGACCTGCATCTTAAGAAACCTGTATGCAAGTCAGGAAGCAACAGTTAGAACTGGACATGGAACAACAGACTGGTTCCAAATAGGAAAGGGAGTACATCAAGGCTGTATATTGTCACCATGCTTATTTAACTTCTATGCAGAGTACATCATGAGAAACACTGAGCTGGAAGAAGCACAAGCTGGAATCAAGATTGCCGGGAGAAATATCAATAACCTCAGATACGCAGATGACACCACCCTTATGGCAGAAAGTGAAGAGGAACTAAAGAGCCTCTTGATGAAAGTTAAAGAGGAGAATGGAAAAGTTGGCTTAAAGCTCAACATTCAGAAAACAAAGTTCACGGTATCTGGTCCCATCACTTCATGGCAAATAGATGGGGAAACAGTGGAAATAGTGAGAGACTTTATTTTGGGGGTCTCCAAAATCACTGAAGATGGTGATTGCAGCCGTGAAATTAAAAGACGCTTGCTTCTTGGAAGGAAAGTTATGACCAACCTAGACAGTATATTCAAAAGCAGAGACATTACTTTGCCAACAAAGGTCCATCTAGTCAAGGCTATGGTTTTTCCAGTAGTCATGTATGGATGTGAGAGTCGGACTATAAAGAAACCTGAACACTGAAGAATTGATGCTTTTGAATTGTGGTGTGGAGAAGACTCTTGAGAGTCCCTTGGACTGCAAGGAGATCTAACCAGTCCATCTTAAAGGAAATCAGTCCTGAATATTCATTGGAAGGACTGATGTTGAAGTTGAAACTCCAATATTTTGGCCACCTGATGTGAAAAGCTGACTCATTTGAAAAGACCCTGATGTTGGGAAAGATTGAAAGCAGGCAGAGAAGGGGACAACAGAGGATGAGATGGTTAGATGGCATCACTGACTCAATGGACATGGGTTTGGGTGGACTCCAGGAGTTGGTGATGGACAGGGAGGCCTGGTATGCTGTGGTTCATGGGGTCGCAAATATCAGACACCACTGAGCGACTGAACTGAACTTATTCTTTCATTTTCCACGTGTATTCCACTCACTATAAAGTATCATTTCACTCATTTTATATAACCTGTCTGATCTCAGAAGGCAGTTGAGTTTGTGTTTACTATGACGTAACTCTGTCTTTACCATTCTCCATATCAAAAAAAATTCCTTATTTGGTTTTACCTTTTCTTCCTTTCTTATTAAAATTTAAGTAAAATATGATCTATACCCTATTCAAATGCAGCTAATGTTTTCAGCTTTACTTCTTATGTTTTAATAACTGTATACTCATTCAATAAATAAACTATAATTTATAATTTTAGTACAGTGTATGAATTGGACTTTTTACAGCTGTTCTTATTTGTATTTTAGTTAAAATATAGTGTGAGGTCAAAATTTAATGTTTAGTGTTTGAAGTATTTCACATAATACAGCTCAGAAATCTATAGAAGGACTATTCTGTTCTTTAGTTTGAAGCTTCTTGAGGACAAGAAGATAGTTTTCATTAGAGCAATTAGTGAAATCTTTACAAATTACTGACACTCAAGAGTGATTTACATTTAAACTAGCCTTTTGTACAGAAATATAATATGCTGGTCTTGAACTGCATCCTAATCAGGTTCAGGTCTACCGACTATCTCACCATGAGAATTATTGGTTCAGTTTGTTGCCATCTCTCACTTCATTCTCCCTTTACTTATTACGTTGTATTAATTTCCAAGTTTCCATATCAGAGAAACTTTTTGTTCTCTTTCCTTAGAAACTAAAAAATGTATTTGAAAAGTATGAATCAAAAATTACATATAAAAACTATACTTAAATATGTATTAAGAACTTATTACAAGAATGAGATATATTTGCAGTCTATCTGTTCACATAAGAATATAGCCTGTTCACAGTTACAATTTCATTTGCTCTCAAAACCAGGTGAGTTGCCCATGAATATTCCCATTGTAGAGCATGAGAAAACTGATGCTCATGGGTCTCGGGTAACTTGGGATCTCTGCTAGGATTTTTAAGAGGCAGAGTTAATTAATACTTAAAGCCTAGATATCTAACTCTAGTTTCGATAGTCATCTCACTTTTTTTCCAATGGTGTCTCCTGTAGAAGCCATTAAGATTTACACTCTGTGGGCAAGACAAAGAAATACTATACTCCCTTTATTAAATGGAATTTAGTTGTGAGACATTGGCTAGACTAAGATTTAAATAACAATATATGTCAAATAACAGGATATTATGACCATCAAATCAGCAATACAAACAACTGAGTGCTTACTAATGCAGTTAAGTGAAATCAGGGGATCATGAGAAAATGTCTCACAGTAGAGGTGTGAAGGTCAGTCATTGAAGGATAAATAAGTTTTGAGTATACAAGTAGGATGGAGGACAGTGTGATAAGAAGTAGGATGGGAGAGGCAAATGTGCAAAAGTGGGAAACGTTCAGAAAAAATGAGCCTGTGCAACTGAAAATGTGCTAGCAAATAATACCTGTGACATGCCATCAGGTGGCTATGTGTTTGCCCACACAACTCCTGTGATTGAAATGCTGCTATGGATGGACATCATTATGGGACAGCTTATCTTGTACAATCAATTCACTGAAGCCAACAAATTTGAAGTAAGTATGCCTATGTTGGGGTACAAAAAAAGACTGTTTAGTTAGAGGCTATGTTTTCATACTGCATATTATCTGGGAGACTGTTGGTTTCTTTATGCACTGAGAGAACCAGTGACTTAGTAAGCACATTTGATACTTAGTAGGAAGAAAAGTGGAAGGCCACTTTTCTTTCACAACCCCAAATGTGCAGACCAGATTATCAGTGCTCTTATGCACAATTAGCAGGTGATCACTTCCATTTGGTGGGGGCGGGGGCGGGGGGCACCAAAGTCAAAAGAAATACACTTCTGCAAATATATTTGGAGTCATAATTAAACCCCTATAGCCACAATAGGCTGTGCCTATTTCACATCACATAAATGTGATGAATACAAAGAAATGGCAAATGTCAACATAAGAGTCAAAACTCACACTTACAGCTTTTTGCTATTCTCAGATGACATCTGAAAAGGAGCAGTTTGATGGAGAATTTTTCCATTAGCATCGCTGATCAGCATGTGCTATCAATTCTCTATTGACTTCAATTATTAGCACTTACTCTGAATTTTCCATTAACTTTAATGATTGGCATTGGCTAAGAAATTTTAGTGCTTTCTATGACCAATATTTGCTACAAACCCTCCTCCTAATTCATTGGTCACTCTTTGCTATGATTGTGCTTTAGATTCTATTTGCTATTATTTTCCCCTGACTTTTAATGGTTAGCTAAAGATCTAAATTCTTGCCAAAGAACAGTATTCAGCACTTGCTGCGAAGTCTTCATTTTTTTGGTTACAAATTTTCAAAACTAAGCCAAAGGAGTTAGAATATATAAAACAAAGGAATTCTAAATGAAAGACACATGTGTAATGGAAGACATTTAAAAACTCGAGTTCAGAGTCTTATAGCATTTTTGATAACCAAAATTTCAGCTCTTGACTAATCTGAAATGCTTTATTTCTTAGACATCAGCTATCAAGCAATGATTATGATCAATGAATTGGGAGAAAGACCCTTATAAGTTATTTTACTTCCTGTTCATTCCCTGGGGATGGAAACCGAATTGGGATGGGAGTGAAAGATGAACCATCTTTTCTGAGACTGGTTAGGCTTTTGCGCTTCTACCAGTAATAAACTAAATACCACAAATGGTGATTTCCTCAATAGGTAGCTTCCCTAGATTTTCTGTTTAAGCAAAAGAAAATGCCATAATAGATGAAAAAACAAATCTATTTTGGTAGCAGTAAGAACTCATTCTAAACATATGTCCTGTTCTAAAAGAACTCCAAGGAAAAGTATCAAGATTGTAATTACTATTTGAAACTCCTAACTCCATCAACCCTACCCCAGATAATATTCTCTGCCACCACAGGGCCCTCCTCTATTTTTGTTCCATCCTTAGTATGCACACCCAGCTATGGAAAGGCCAGAACTTTGGGGTGGGCTGTAGTTTCTTCTCCCCTCTATGCTACAACATTTTTGTTTGTTTCTTTGCTTTCATGATGGCATGTTATCTAAGAGTTGCAGAGGGTATCAACCAACTGATTTTGGGAGGAGGTAAAATAAAGAGAGGTTTGTTTTACTTTTTGGTCCCTGGGAGGTTTTGATAGAACTTAACTCTGATAACCAATAGTCAATTCATTTATTTTTTATGTTTGTAGGTAAAGTAATTTCTTTTTTTTTTTTTTTCTGTCCATCTAACTCAGACTCTTGGAGAAGAGTAGAAGTGTGAGGGTTGTGGGGTTTGGAAAAACTTCACTAAAAGTATATTGAATCTAGGTTTAGACATTTATTAAGTCACTGAGATGTGAACTGGGGTAGGAAGGGGCTCAGGATTGAGGTTATTTCTGATTTTGTGATTATACTGAGAATAAACCTTATTATTTGCAAAATGTAGAAAATATTTTCACTCTATCATTTAGATTTGCATTTGTAAAGACATTTGTACTCTTTAAAAGTTAAGCTTTCTTATCCTTAACAATCTCTCCGCCCCCTCCCCAACACCCCCGTCTGGACTTCATCAACTTTTCTTTTTCTGATTGGGAATTTCAGTTTTAGAGTCTATGCTGAGCTGAGAGTCACCTTGCAAATGACATTTTCCTAAGTTTTAGACAAATGTAATAGATTTTTAGAAAATCATGAGTCAGTATAGCATGTGGTTTTATCACTTAATAATGTATTCCATTATAAAAACATTCTAAGTAAAACTTTCTAAACTTTGAACTTGATCTTCCACTCTGTCCTACTCTACTTTTTAATAGTATGCTTACCAATCAGTCATCTTCCTCATAAACCAGTTCTGAGACAATCCATAAAGATACTCACAGTCATGATATAATAGCACCTTTGTCATGGAACTTAGGCTCCCACCTCTTTAATGCACATTTCATAAGCATTTGGGGGGCACTAAGTTGTTAATTTTATGTTTTCTGTTTTAAAAGAACCAGAAGGTGAAGAAGATTACCTTTGGCAGTTCTGCTCCATGCCATCACTTTGTTGTCATTCTTGGAATGTCTCAGAAGGTTTTATTAGGTAAAGGCCTATATAAATTCCAGGTGCTAACCATATGTTCATCATTGTGTCCACAAACAGAAAACAATTTTCAAATCTGACTTCCTTGTGTAAGTACATCAAATCCTGCAGACTTGTTAGTACATCACTGTGAAAATCTTTACATAGTGTGAACTTTCTTTGTGAGCCGTTTCAAGCCAAAGAAACAGAACAGCCTACTTGTATTCTCCCATTGTTCTACTGTATCTGAGAAGAGTGTGGAAATATAGTGGAATATTGTGGAAATATAGGAAGGAATTTCCTATTTATCTTTCATAATTTACCCAGTTCACCTCAGGCAAGTGGAGTTGGGGAGGAAATAAAATTTCTACCTTGTTAGTTTTATCCTCATTTAAGAATGGTTATGATTCTCTTTTAGGAACTATCAGTAACTAGTTCAGTTCCAGAAGCTGCCACTCTATAGTTCCATCATGATTGCTACTTGGTCAATCTACCATCTGAGATGCCAAGTCTGGTCACAGTAGAGAGACAGTCAGATGACCCTGGATGCCCTGATCTAATCTTAACTGTAGTTTTCATTCATCTTCTTCTTTGGGTCTTTTGGAAAAAGAATGAAACAGAAGAAATCAAAAACAAACCAACCAACAGAAATTAAGAGTGATCCCCAAGGATAAAACACACACCGAAACATCTAAGTGAAACAGGAGGCACCAAATCGCCTCTGAGTGGTATTTAGCGATAGTTTATAGTTTCTCAGCACTTCTGTTCAGTTTTGTGCTCAAATAAATCAAAAGAATAGTTCAATAATCTTTAAGTGAGTGCCAAGTTGCTTGTAGAAGAGAAGCACAAAGTTATTTTGTTTTCAGAGTCAATGTAAATTGAATTATTTATGTAATTGGTTAAAATGGTAGGCATTGTTGTGAACACTGGCACAACAGAGAGAAACTAACACATAGTTTTGTTGTTGTTTAATCACAAAGTGCTGCCTGACTCTTTGTGACTCCGTGGATCTGCAGGTCCATGGGGCTGCAAAGAGGAACAGGGATCAAACTTAAGTCTCCTGCATTGGGAGGTGGATTCTTTACTGCTGAGCCACCAGGGAAGCCCTTGTAAGCACACTATTCTCTTCCTTGGAAAAGTTCCTTTCTTTAATTTGAACTATGAAAATTTATTTGTTTGGATTAAAGCTTTTAAGTTTCATTACAAGGCAAGAAAGCCTATGTGTATAGCAAGTATATCTTAGACTTCAAATATTTTATATTATGGTAGTAGCAAATCATACACTTGTATTGGAGGCACAGATTTATTTAAGCTGTAAATCAGCTGCCTTTAAAATATAATTATGAACTAAATTTTGACAGCTGTGTTTATTAACAGCATGATCTTGATACATATATTAGTTTATAATAGTCCTTTACCTACGCACAGTCAAACATTGGTTATATGAACTAGTGGAGAAAATTTGTGAATAACGAGACAAATCTTTGGAAGTGAGGGATAATTCTGAAATATGTATATTGTATAGCATTACTTATGAAATAAATACTTCAGTTCAGTTCAGTTGCTCAGTCGTGTCCGACTCTTTGCGACACCATGAATCACAGCACGCCAGGCCTCCCTGTCCATCACCATCTCCTGTAGTTCACTCAGACTCACATTCATCGAGTTAGTGATGCCATCTAGCCATCTCATCCTCTGTCATCCCCTCTTCCTCCTGCCCCCAATCCCTCTCAGCATCAGAGACTTTTTCAATGAGTCAACTCTTCGCATGAGGTGGGCAAAGTACTGGAGTTTCAGCTTTAGCATCATTCCTTCCAAAGAAATCCCAGGGCTGATCTCCTTTAGAATGGACTGGTTGGATCTCTTTGCAGTCCAAGGGACTCCCAAGAGTCTTCTCCAACACCACAGTTCAAAAGCATCAATTCTTCGGCGCTCAGCTTTCTTCACAGTCCAACTCTCACATCCATACATGACCACTGCAAAAATCATAGCCTTGACTAGATGGACCTTTGTTGACAAAGTAATGTCTCTGCCTTTGAATATGCTATCTAGGTTGGTCATAACTTTCCTTCCAATGAGTAAGCGTCTTTTAATTTCATGGCTGCAGTCACCATCTGCAATGATTTTGGAGGCCCCCAAAATAAAGTCTGACACTGTTTCCCCATTTATTTCCCATGAAGTGATGGGACTGGATGCCATGATCTTCGTTTTCTGAATGTTGAGCTTTAAGCCAACTTTTTCACTCTCTTCTTTTACTTTCATCAAAAGTTCCTCTTCACTTTCTGCCATAAGGGTGGTGTCATCTGCATATCTGAATAAAAATATAAAGCCTACCTTCACTTTTTTTAGCCCCTGTACATGTCCTTCTGGTTTTACTATCTGGGTCCAGGAAGAATGCATGTCACCCCTTAAATTAACACAATTATGAAACTCCTATTCCCACAAAAACCTGGTTCCTGTCTTTTAAGCTGTTCTTTTTACTCAATTCTTGTCCTTAACATTTAATAGACTATTGCCAAATGAGATAGGATTCATGTCAATTAAATAAATAATTAAATCAACTAAATACTTAAAAAGGACTAGTTATATGGGTGTTTCCTTTAGCATGCATGTGTTAACATTTTACAAGTAGAAATTTATAGTGCTGCTATATAAGCTTTATTTTAAATTTTCTAATAATGAAGCCAATAATTTTATTCCAAATAAAATAATTAATTCAGTTAGCTGCCTAAGAAATATTTTAAAAGGTTATTCCCATTACCTTTATAGATTAAACCTCCAGTTAGATATTTGTAAAATTAACCACTCCTAGTGAACTACATGTTTTTACCATTTAATAGACTCAGATTTCCTTGTGAGATTAGAAAATTAAACATAAAGCAGGTAATAATAAATTCAAAACTCCAAGGCCTCTTTTCTAATGCAGGCAATGTTCATATTTTTTTCCTCTCCTTTCTCTAGTATTTCTGGATAATAGCCTGATGTTTAGCATTTACGGAATGTCAGGTGTGTGCAATCTTCGCTTATTTTGTTTCTTTAGTCATGGAAGCCTACTGAGGGCATGTGCTGGGTATCATGCCTCTTTCACATACCTACATGCACCCAGCACAGTGGATAACTTCATTTGACAAATTCAGGAATGAATGTAAGTACTTTTTTCATCAATTCCTTGGTTAACAGTAATCTTTATGGGGGGGGGGGGATATTTGCTTGGCCATTTATTATTTTTCCTAGAAAACAATTCTCCTTTATAAAAGAATGCTGTTTTATTAACTATTACTGGTTTCCTAACTATTCTCTCTTCCCTGTTTTAAGTGTCAATTTTAAAAAAATATAGCTTTCTCTCTCTGCTACAACTTTTGTTCAGTCTTAAATTTGTGCTAATTAAGGCAGATTTCCTTCAACTCACTTTCACAACTACATTCTTGTTAATGACATGCACTCTCAGTAACTCAGTGCTGAACAGAGTCCACTGTAATTGGGAAGGAAATTATTTCCATTGGTATCCCTTGGACCCAGAGCTAGAAATGACATTTCGTTATACGTGGTGACATGGCCTCTCCTCTAAAGGAGAAATGAAAAAGTATTTCCTACAAATAGGCAACAGGCACCTGACCTGTTGGATCAGGTTACATTGGGTTATGTTGTGTTACATGATGTGACATGCCCTGAAGTGACCTGAGGCAATGTCATTTTGTGTTACCCTGGTAGAACAGTGCTGCTCTTTATTAAACAACCATGGGAAGGCTCATCAGCAGTGGCCACAAAGCACTTTCATGCCACCTTTGCAAAGAAGTAGAGAATTAGCCATGCTCTGAACTGTTCCTCCTAGGAGTCATTTAAGGAAATCAAAGGGCACAAGAATCACCAGAGTCACACAAGCTTCCATTGCTTTAAAAAGTAGAATTAAAATGTTCAGTTACATAAGAGAGGCATGTGTTTATGTGACAAAGGTTCACACATGGCTAAGAAACAACTTAAACTCTCAAAAATGTTCCATTATAAATGATTCCAGGAGTCTTAAAATAATCACATAATTTTCAGATTGGTTTGCCTACTTTTTACATAAGGTTTGTTCCTAATTACTCTTCTGGTGATTAAAAGGTGTCCTTTAAAACTATATATTATGTAAATTAGAAGTCTCAATTAAAAGATGTCATAAAAGTACCTCTTTAGTCTTATCCTTGAGTTTATTTTTTTCATCAAGACAGTGGATCTCAGTAAGAAACTGTCTTAAATTATTATATTCTGTGATAGTATATAGAAGAAAACCATTGTGTGTGGTCACTTTTTCTAATGATTTTTACTGGTATTTTCCTATTGATATATCTTACATATAAATTCAATTTTAATGATCTGCATAAAGAATGGAACAATATTACATAGGTACATCTGTCTAGTGATTTTAGAGTAATTACTGGTGCATGGAACAGAATATAACCTTTTGGTTATATTCTGCAGTAAAAGGAATAGGTTAGAGAGGTTTTTATGCAAATTAGAAATGCTCTGTGTTGGAAGCCTAATTG
This sequence comes from Tragelaphus eurycerus, assembly GCA_935064755.1. NCBI lineage: Eukaryota > Metazoa > Chordata > Mammalia > Artiodactyla > Bovidae > Tragelaphus > Tragelaphus eurycerus. The sequence continues at coordinate 44,735,256 of CAKXYN010000002.1, forward strand.
TACTTTTTATTGTTAGACAAGTCAATACTGCTTTAATACACATTTTATAAGCTTCTTGCTGAAATTGTATATGAAAGGGATTGGTTTCCATAGATGAAAGGCATAATCTTAACAATGAGGGCACATAAGCAGAGTGGTTGAAGTACTGATAAAGGATTTGTTAGCTCCAACACAGAATAAGTCTTATTAGCCTCATTAGTCATCACTGTCTGACCCACTATTATTAACTGTGTGAGTCACACACGTTGCGGACTAAGACAGAGCAGCATTGTGTTTGGCCATTTAGAATAAACATAATCTAACATGAAGAGCATTTCAACTGCAAAAATTGAAGAACTGTATCTGGTCCTTTGGTTTCCTCTTCACTTCAAGAGAATTATTTGAATATTGGGAATCTTAACTTTCAAAAACATTTGATATTTATATCATCAAGATTCAAAAATGAAATGTTCAGCTTCTTTTTGTAATCAACACAACTTATGTGTAAGAGGAAATACAAACACAAGGGATTATTGGTTATAACATTATGAAAATGTAAAAGAATAAAAGAACAAAAAGAAGTTCTAGGGAATTCAAATCAGGTACTTTTATCTTTCACGTCATTTTCATTTACAATTGATTGTGTCTTTCCATTCAATAATGGGATAGGTTAAGAATGGTGGTTGTCATACAGAATAAAATATTGCTAGGAAGAAAATTCTAGAAATCATAAAAGAAGAGGAACAAAAAACCAGTGCCAATGCCCTTGGTTTGTATAACAGGTAGGGTTCCAGCAGTGGTGGGATGAATAATGTAGCTGCACTAAGTCCTATTTTCAGGACCTGCTTTTTTTAAAAACCTCATGATTTTTTTTTGCAACCTATATTTAAATTTGTCTGCCTAAATTAATAATTTCTGTTGTTCTCAATTAAGAATCCTGACTAAATCATATATATCTTAGTTTGCATTGAGAACAAATACTTATTAAAGATATATATTTTAATTCAATAAATTATCATCTGAATTAAAGGCAATCAAACAAAGCTGCAAACCAACATAGAAACTTCTTAAAAATGTATGTAATCATGTAATTGGGAAAGAAATTAGCTCATTCATGAACTACTAATACTTATGATATTCTAAAAGCTGCTCTGGGCAACTGGTAGTAAGGAAGAAGTTTTGAATCCCAGATTTATTTTGAAAATAGAGCAAATAGAACATGCTTATGGATTTGATGCAAATGTTAAGAATATATAGGGTGTCAATAATTTGTTTTGGCAATTAAAATTTTTGGTATGCCTAGTTACTGAAAAATTGAAGACTAAAGGGAGAACAGATTTATAGACAACAAAGATCAAGAATTTGGCTTTGAATTTGGTTTGAGATACCAATGAGATATCTAACTAGAAATGCTGAGGAGGATGCTGAGTGCTTAAGCCTGCATCAGCCTGTAAGAGTCTGTGATGGGGAGAATCACGGCCTCCCAGAGATGTTCACGTCCTACTCCACTAGAACCTACAAATATGTTAGTTTACATAGCAAGGGGCTTAAGATGGCTAGTCAGTTGACCATAAAATAAGTAGATTATACTGGATTATTACAGTTGGTCCAAAGTAACCACAAGGGTCTGTAAAAGTGGAAGTGGGAAGCAGAAGTGTCATTGTCAGAGTGATGTGTGTATGTGCTCAGTCACTCAGTTCAGTTGCTCAGTCGTGTCTGACTCTTTGCGACCCCATGAATCGCAGCACGCCAGGCCTCCCTGTCCATCACCATCTCCCGGAGTTCACTCAGACTCACATCCATCGAGTCAGGGATGCCATCCAGCCATCTCATCCTCTGTCGTCCCCTTCTCCTCCTGCCCCCAATCCCTCCCAGCATCAGAGTCTTCTCCAATGAGTCAACTCTTTGCATGAGGTGGCCAAAATACTGGAGTTTCAGCTTTAGCATCATTCCTTCCAAAGAAATCCCAGGGCTGATCTCCTTCAGAATGGACTGGTTGGATCTCCTTGCAGTCCAAGGGACTCTCAACAGTCTTCTCCAACACCACAGTTCAAAAGCATCAGTCACTCAGTCATGTCCTATTCTTTGCAACCCAATGGACTGTAGCCCACCAAGCTCCTCTGTCCATGGGATTTTCCAGACAAGAATACTGGAGTGGGTTGCCGTTTCCTTCTCCAGGGGATCTTCCCGAGCCCAAGATTGAACCCTTGTCTCCTGTATTGGCAGGAGGATTCTTTACCACTGGCCACCTGGGAAGCCCTTGTCCTCCGGATCTCAAGGATAAGTTTGCACTGTTTTAATTTACTAAATCTGTGTGGTTCAGGTATCAGAATGGCATTGGATTTCTCAGCATTAACAAGAGATGAGACAAATAACAATCACAACAATAGCAATACCTTCTTCCTGAGACTACAGATAGGAGGAGAACCAAGTCTCCATGAGGCTATTTCAATGAAAATAAAAAGGACCTTATACATTTCAGAACTTTTGAGTAAGTTGAGAGGAGATTCACAGGCATGGGAGAAAGTTGGAAATGACAAGTCAGTGATACACTTAGGTTTGTATGGTGTATGGACCAGCATGAAAACTAGGTACGATGTCCAAGTGCTTTATTTTCCAAACTGGGATATTTTGAGAAAGAGAAAGAAGGTATTATTAATACTTATAGGCCTCCATCATAATTGGTTGAGAGCAAACTGAACGTACGGTCACACTACACAGAGTTGGTTTCTTACAGTATGTAACAATCCCTCAGCCACTGGATAGTCAGCATGAAATAAGCAGCTGTGTTGCTTTCGAAAGCGTACCTAATTGATGAACATCTGGTGGCAGGTAGCCAGGCCATTAAAAATCAATTATACTCAATGACTTGCATCTGAGCCATACTGCACCAATCTCCTCGCACTCATCAGATCCACATGTTCCTGAATAAACACACGCACCACTCAAGCTAGTGCCTTTGAACTTTGCGTGGTTGGAAGTGAATTTCATCAGTGGCTTTCCTCTGACCCATAGCAGAGAGAAGAATTTCTGTTGATCTACCCCTGACTGTTGACAGGTCAAGAGACCAGGCAGCAGTTTGAATAAAGCTCTAAATTCAAGGGTACCTAGAGCATTCACTGCTCTGTGAAACTCGTCAGGGTAGCATAATATATAACATTAATAGCACAGGGTGGGTAACAAAATAAGAAGGGGATGATGATCAGGGACTAGATTTAGGGTATGATAAGGAAATAAGAAGTTACTAATTATGGAGAATGTGGAAAAGCTTCCTTTACAAATCTCAGCTGAGAAGTTGGATTTATGTTTCTAGATTCTCTGCAGCAATTAGTGAACAATTTTCCTGCTCTTTTGAGAAGCACAGTCCAAAGAGCTGTACTGTTAGGGAAAGTGGGTTGAGAGAAGAGGATGGACCTGTTGCCTAAACTACCACCCCCAATGAAAACCAAAATCTCCTGATTGGAAGTATCCTTGAATTGTAACTTAATGGCAACAGGAATGTCTGTAATAAATCCTAGACTTTTGTCAGGTCATGAGAGTGATCGTGAAGAAGTCATTTAAATGGAAGATAAGTATTATTTTTAAATTAACTTTCCATTAATAATCAAAGAACTACTTCTAAATACAAAAAGCTCTGGAAATACAAAAGCATGCTTCTTATGAGGTCAGGAGACATGCATCATTCTTTACCTGTTCAACAACTAACATACTAGTCACAAAGAAGGGTTTTAGGAAAAAACAGAAGTGAGATTTAGAAGGAATCTGGACAAAAATGTGAACAATTCCATTGTAAAATATATAAACAATTAGATCTCTTCTATGAACATGGTTTAAGGAAACTTTCCTGTAGGTCACTGTATAGTTTTAAACATAAAATACATAAAATAAGAGAGCTCATTATCTTGACTTTATACTTCAAACACATTTTCCCCTCCATTTTAAACTGTGATAATGACTGTCTATTTGCAATGAGAGTTCTTAAATTTGGAAAGAAGCTTAGAGATCATTTAGTTCAACCCTCTTATTTATAGTTAACATAATTGAGGCCTTGAAGGGTGACCCCAGGTCAGCCTTACCTCAGGTCATGCACCTTATAAATGGAGATTGGAGACTCAAAGCCAGATCTTCTGGCTCCAAGTCCACTGCTGTATTTTTTCAACTGTTTTTAAAATGTAAGGCTTATATTTCATATTGACATGTTTATGAAGAGCTAAGCCTGATTATGGCATAATATAACTTAAAGCCATATTGAATCTTTGGAACTGAAATATAAGCAAACTAACACTTGTTAAGCTAGTTAACTATTCTTCCTCCTAATGGGCTTAATAATCCATCATTTGACCTTTGTAATTTCTTCTCATGCACACTTATACAAATATGACATATACAGCCTTATGGCTATGTACATACTGCAGTATTCATAAATATATATATCTTAATTTTACATTGTAAAATATAATTTAGAGTATCTAGGAAAATGAGGTCAGAATTTGTCAGTTAGTAATCAATACATATATGAGAATTGTATAAGCTACTGTTCTCTAAAATTAATAATTTTCATTTATGCTAAATAGCTAGACATTTTAACATGATGTTTAGTGGTTGAATTTTCAGCTCTGTATTTAAAGCTATCTACTTATTCATCAAAAGACAGTTTCAGTTTCACTCCAGTCCTAGAAATAATCATTCAAGCACTTTATTGTATGGTATGACTTTTTCTGACAACATCTGTTGCTCTGAAACAGTAAAGTACCCAGAGTGACAAAGAGGGTGTTTGCTACTATTTTACCCATGCTGAAAAGATGGGCCAGAGAGCTGTACAACCCATAACAATGTGAAAATCTTTATATGAAGTTGTTCACCAGAGACTTGTCAATAGGCTGAGCCATATTGGATCTGGCAGTCTTTCTACTGGGACAGTATTTGCCTTGAAGTACTATCTTTTCTCTTTTTCAATGTCAGCCTGAAGGCTCTTAGACAACATATGTTCATTTCATGTCTTAGAGATATTGCTTCTGGTATTGCAAATACATTACCACATTGAACGTTTTTGTAAAACAGATGGTACATATTAAGGTCTCTGTTTCTTGTTCTATTTCTATAACAATGGCACTGCATTCTTCACGTTGACAAAAGTATCATCAACATCATGCAGTGCAGCCCTAGATTATGTCAGGATGGTAAATGAACACTTCAAACAGAAAGATCAATGATGAAGGTGAACCAAACTCTTTTGAGAACTCTAAGCTGAAACTGGTCCTCTCTTAAGACTTTAGTTAGGAAATATCCAGTTCTTTTTAAAAGCCCTCTATCAAATGATTTTCAAGTAAAACAACAGAATATGTACAGAATTGTCAACTTTCAGAAATGAAATTTTGTAGTAGATTCCACCAACCTCTGGGTCAGGCCAGTCTCTGTCAGTACAGTGATATCTTAATAATTAAACTGTTGATGTATACTCTTTAGAAAAGTCATTTAACACTAACTAGAATCACTCTTGAAAAGCCAGGCAACCATTAGGGTTTAAAATCAGGTTTGGATTTATCTAAATAAGTTTGTGGTATTAGCTGTGGTTCTCATAATATTTATTTATAACATTCTATAATGTTCACTAAGAGGAAGAACTGTTGAAAGCAGTTATGGATTCAGCAAATCCCTATCATACACACGTTTTTGTCTACAAATATGACTCGTAATCTCTGCTTCTGGATAGAAAAACCTTAAAATAAGTATATTCACTTTTATAAAGTTCTCTTTTTAAAATTTTGTCTACTACCTTTTATAGGTGTCTTTTGTTTTAACTGAAAGACTTAACCACACACAACAAAAGAACAATGATATATAAAATCCCTATTCTATGACAGGCACTTTACTAAATACTAGGATATAACAGAGTTGGGGGAAGGAATTCCTATCCCTATGGAGCTTACATTCTAGGAGACATGGAAGATAAACTTTAAAATTTATTATGTTATTAGAACTAAACATTGCAAGCTACAAAGAAGAGGAACAACTGCTTTTCTTTAACAGGTAAGATAAAAATAACTTGACCTGCTTTTTAAATATAAACATTTGAAGCATAATTCACAAGGAATAGAAGAGTAATATAAGATCATGTGTGCATCCACTGAACTTACACTGTTCTGGACCATGGCTATGTAATGAAAGAGGTTTTCAATTTATTTCAGCCAATCATGATTTTTTTTTTTTTAAACAAAAGTAAAGCATTCTCAAAAAATAGATTTTACTGGAAGAGTTGAGGTTTCAATACCCTTTAAAATCACATACAATTTTAAGGTTCTGTGAATATGATTGTCATCAGCAAACAATCTTTCAGTATCTTACATCTGCAAAATATTTTAGTAGACCAAGGCAAACGAATGAGTTAAGATTTTATTTAAAAGGCTGAAATTTAATAAAGCAAGGCACATATGAAAGGCTGAATGATAGAACAAGATAGAGAGTGCTGCTGCTGCTAAGTCACTTCAGTCATGTCTGACTTTGTGCGACCCCATAGACGGCAGCCCGCCAGGCTCCCCCATGCTAGGATAACTTAAATGATGTAAAAATCTAAAGGGCTGTGAAATCAGGAAAGGCAATAATTATTATCAAAGGTGTATTCAAGAAGATTTCATAGAATTAAGTGAGAATTAAGATTAACCTTAAAGAGTTATATATTTCATGGCTAATAGCTTACTGTCTTTCATTACGGTAATGTCTTGTTTGGAGACATGTTACATGAAATAGCTTTATAGTAATATATAAGGCAGTCACAAAGTATAATACATTTGCTTATTAAAGTACCTACATGAAGAGCAAGAAAAGAAGATTTAAATAGAAAATGCAGGTTTTCTCTGACAAAGACAACTTACTTCCCCTTTACCATGAAATGAACCACTATAATTAACTTCCCACGAGGTCCTCATATACACAATACCATAACTGGTGTTCAGTCTTGGTCACTGCTGATAAGTTGTATACTTCATGCACTTCACAACAAAGCCATCCTTGTTGCAGGGACACCCACATTGCTGGGCCCATGTGTAACTTTTATTTCACCTAAGCTTTGAGTCAACTCACTTCAAAACCAGAAGTGACTGATATCCAAAGAGAGTCATGGGGATTCTTCTGGTAAGAATTCAAGGTTTGAGGTCATTTTGAGTGCTTCATTCATTAATCTCTACTCCAAACTTTCTTGTCACCGATACTTTAGTTTTCTTCCTTTCTATATATTATCAAGTTAGATTATTCAGATCAGATCAGATCAGTCGCTCAGTCGTGTCCGACTCTTTGCGACCCCATGAACTGCAGCACGCCAGGCCTCCCTGTCCATCACCAAAATGACAGAATGATCTCTGTTCGTTTCCAAGGCAAACCATTCAATGTCACAGTAATCCAAGTCTATGCCCCAACCAGTAACGCTGAAGAAACTGAAGTTGAACGGTTCTATGAAGACCTACAAGACCTTTTAGAACTAACACCCAAAAAAGATGTCCTTTTCATTATAGGGGACTGGAATGCAAAAGTAGGAAGTCAAGAAACACCTGGAGTAACAGGCAAATTTGGCCTTGGAATACGGAATGAAGCAGGGCAAAGACTAATAGAGTTTTGCCAAGAAAATGCACTGGTCATAGCAAATACCCTCTTCCAACAACACAAGAGAAGACTCTAGACATGGACATCACCAGATGGTCAACACCGAAATCAGATCGATTATATTCTTTGCAGCCAAAGATGGAGAAGCTCTATACAATCAGCAGAAACAAGACCAGGAGCTGACTGTGGCTCAGACCATGAACTCCTTATTGCCAAATTGAGACTGAAATTGAAGAAAGTCGGGAAAACCACTAGACCATTCAGGTATGACCTAAATCAAATCCCTTATGATTATACAGTGGAAGTGAGAAATAGATTTAAGGGCCTAGATCTGATAGATAGAGTGCCTGATGAACTATGGAATGAGGTTCGTGACATTGTTAGATTATTAGGTGTTGCCAAATAATTTTTATCGCTCTTGACCTTTGAGGCCATGTATAATAGAAATCACAAAGTTTTGCCCACTGAGATGACTCAGATGTTACATTTCAATAACCACCCACTTCTACCTGGTATGACATATCATGAAGTTCCAACTATAGTCTAAGCTTGAGATTTTTTTTAATCTTCAGCTTGCCAGTGAGTAGAAATTATAAGGCCATATATGTGGTTTCAAAGGATGAGTAACACCTTAGGAACAGGCACATTATAGCAACATCTTTTTATGTTTCATTCACCAGAATTATATCACATACTTATTCCAAAAGTATTCTTGGGAAGGGAAAGAGAATTTTCAAATTTTTAATTTTCCAGGCCAGGTGAAGTTCAAATTTTAGTCACAACATTATAATGGAAGTTGGTTCAAGTTGGTTCAAACTGTCTTACAAAGGGAGATTTATAACAAGTATTTCAGAGTATCCTGGAGATTTATTTCTCAGGTTCCTCATGAAGATTCAAATTGTTTGGATCCCACTTTTCCCTCATACATGCGTTTATACAATAAAGGTGACAAAGGTCAAAATCCAGTGACTATTAGTATTTAGTAGGCCAAGGAAAAATTTTCAACTTGTGTTTTTTTAAAATAATTTCAGCCTCACTATTCCCAGTAAAATAGTTTCTGCCGCTAAGTCACTTCAGTGGTGTCTGACTCTGTGCGACCCCATAGATGGCAGCCCACCAGGCTCCCTCGTCCCTGGGATTCTCCAGGCAAGAACACTGGAGTGGGTTGCCATTTCCTTCTCCAATGTGTGAAAGTGTAAAGTGAAAGTGAAGTCGCTCAATCGTGTCCGACTCTTACAAGTCCTCCAGGCAAGAGTACTGGAGTGGGGTGTCATTGCCTTCTCCAAATTAGTTTCTACATGAAGCCAAATTATGTGCTCTGCTTTTATTCTATGACTTGATAAAATATTTTTGAAATTATAGTCTGTTACTAACAAAAGACTAACTATTCTAATATGAGGTTAAAAGAGAGAAGAATTTCTATACCAATTTCAATACTACATGGATTGTTATGATCTTTTAATAAATATGTGGCCTAATTGCTAATATTTGATTAACATAAGTATATTAGAACACAGATGCAAAGAATATATGACTAAAAGCGAGAGAGACGAGTCTAGAAACATGGCTCCACTACATATTAAGTGAGTGAATGAGTGAAAGTCTCTTAGTCATGTCCGACTCTTTGCGACCCCCTGGACTATATAGTCCATGGAATTCTCCAGGCCAGAATACTGGAGTGGGTAGCCTTTACCCTTCTCCAAGGGATCTTCTTAACCCAGAGATTGAACTCAAGTCTCATGCATTGCAGGCAGATTCTTTACCAGCTGAGCCACAAGGGAAGCCCAAGAACCCTGGAATGGGTAGCCTATCCCTTCTCCAGGGGATCTTCTCTACCCAGGAATCATACCCAGGTCTCCTGTATTGCAGGTGGATTCTTTACCAACTGAGCTATCAGGGAAGCCCCCACTACATATTAGGAGTCTGACTTTGAACAAGTCTTTGAACCAGTCAGTTCATTTTCCTAATCTATAAAAATGGAAGTAACAATACCTATTCTCAGACAGATTGAGAGGATTGAATAAAATACTGAATGTATAAGACTTAGAATGCACAGAACATATTGATAAAAATTCAATGCAATCAAAATTAACATTATGATTAGTAACTAAGTTAACATAACTGTTTAAGATGATCTCCAAATAAGGCCAATTAGATCTGCTTTCATATGTGTGATACAAATAGAATATAAATTACTTATACTCAACTTTATATAACTTATACAACTTCAGGAATTTCCTTTAACATTTCTTATGGTACAGATCAGTTGTCAATGAATTATCTCAGTTTTCTTTTCACTGAAAATATCTTTCTTTCATCTTTATTCTGAAAGGGTAATTTTGTTGGATATAGAAGTGTGGAGTGACAGGTTTTACCATCAGTATTTTAATGACGCTTCCCACTGTTTTTTGGGTTCCATAGTTTCTGCTAAATCAGGCAACATACAAATAGTGTTTCCGTTGTAAGTAAAAGTCAATATAGACTTTTCTGCTCTTAGTTTTTTTTTTTTTTTCTGTTTTCATGTTTGACTATAATGTGCCTTTAAGAGGTTGTTTTGGTAATTTTTCCTGAATGGATTTGCAGAGGCTCTTAAATATCAGCGTTTATGTTTTTACCAAAATTTCCAAGTTCCCAACCCTTATTTTTTATTATAATTTTTTTAAGTCTTCTTTTAAAGCCTTTATTGAGTTTTTATTTTCAGATACAGAATTTTTATTTCTCTGCTGAGATTTCTCATTTTCTCATTTACTGGGAATATATTTCCCTTTATGCTCTTTAGCATAATAATAATAATTATTTTAAGTCCTAGGTCAAATTTCAATATGAAGATATTTAAGAATTGGTTTCCTTATTGTTTTTTTCTTAAAAGGAATTCACATTTTCCTTATCTGTCCACTAACTTTGGATACTATATTGGACCTACTGCCATATGTTTTGCAGTCTTTGGATTCTGTTATAGTCTTCCTAAGGGTGGTCATATATTTTTTTCAAATGGGCCATTAACTAGCTGGAACTCAACCAAAAAAATCTGTCTCCTGAGCAAAAGATCAAATGAAAGTTTAGTTCTTTTATATTGAGTTAGAGTATGTCTTGGGCATTCATGATTTACAGCTCAGCTAGATACCTGAACAAGGTTGAAATACCAACTATGGGACTTCTACTCTTTCTCTCTTCCTTCTTAGATTTCTCCCTCAGCATTCAGAGGGTGGTTGTCCAAAAATCTGTCCTCTGTATTTTCAGATAATAAGAACTGTAAAATTTCTAATAGCTTTTCCTTGGGCTAAAAGTTAAAGAAAATGGGTAAGAATGTTATTCCTGTCATTGGAGTGTCCAGTTCCACTTATACTCTGCCTGCTTTTGATAATCCCTCAGGGCCTTTCAATCACTGTCTTTTGCATTTTGACCATTACTTATAGTTGCTTTATATGGGAAGATTAAGTCAATTAACTGCTTAATTGAATGTCACTTGAAATGGAATTCCTGCAGCATGATTTTTGAAGCTACCTAAATCCTTCCATAGAAACAGAACAACTAGAATGGCAAAATTAAGTAACAACAGACAATATTTACAAAACACTTGGTGATAAATCATCTACATAAATGTAAAATAAGAGCAGATAGGACAAAACATCAGTATGGGTAAGTACAATATGGCATTAATGGCTCTGTGGGAGGAAGAAAAGAAAAACCAACAGTGAACCCCAAAGTATCCAACAGGCATTTATCAGAAAAGGGGGCAAGTCAATCTGAAAAAGCAGCTACAATTGAGAGAAGTCTAAACACTTAATGTAGTGAGAATACAGGATACATAGCGAGGTGAGAAGACTGAAGCAGTCTTGGGGATAGGAATACTTAAAGTTAAAAACTAAAGAGAGACAAAAACCTAAATCCTTTTCCCCCCCAGAGACACATACAACAGATAAACTACTGAGACTAGAATGTAAATTAAGCAAGCTGGCAAGAATGAGAGCAGAACAGAGAAAAGGCCCAGGGTAAGGACAGAAAGGGAAGTAAACCTCACCAAGTGTTTTGATCTTTTGCAAAAACAACCAAATCAGGATTTCTAAGGTCACGAAAATAGGAAAACTATCCTCACCACTTGTTCCCAAAAGTTTAAGTAAACTTACGTAAAAATGTACCATGTAAAAGGACTTCTATACAACATTGTAAGAAATAAGAAAATAATGTTCTAATGGATAATAAAAGCATGTCCAAAAAAGTTCACACAAAACATAAAAATTGTAACCAAATATTTCAAAATAGGCCAATTGAAAATTAATAGAAAATGTGAAAAAAAAAAGAGAATTAGAAAGAGAGTGTAATCTGTAAAAAAAAAAGTGAAATTAAATTAAAAATCATTTCACAAAGGAACAAAGTTATACCTTATGAAGAAACAGAAGAGTGAATAAACAACAGCCATCTTAAGAGAAATAGAATGTGATAAGGAACAAATTTTAAAACCAAAGAAATCACATGTGGTACTTTGGCTATAGTGCTAAGTAGAGATGAGTGAATCCACTTTGTGAGGAAAAACATATTTAGCTGAACAAACTTCTCAAAAATAACTATTTGACAGAATTTAAATAGACTAAAGATATAAAACACATCAAAAAGTATTTTTAAAAAACTGCTTGGACTTTGGTTAAAATAGCAGTAATTTCTGGCCCTTCTGTCTTCAAATAATACCACTCCCCCATCTCACCCCATACCCTGCCCCACACACATACACACATTCCCTCAAGTTTCGTTGTTGAGATCTGTAGCTTTGCCAGAGGATATAGACTGCTGCAAAATCAGCTGCTTTACTGTCAGAAAGATAGTCAATTTCCACTAGGTGATTAAAATTTCTAGCTTTGTCAGCCAAACCTGGCATTTCTAGAACACAACAAATTCCCACAGGAAATAAATGGGAAAACTTACAGTTGGGGTAAGTGGCAAACCAGCCAGAAATTTAAGAGAGATCCCAGGAGAATATGGAAGAACCAGTTAAGTCCTACACACATCCCTGGCTGACTAGGAAACTCTGAACATATACAAGAGGACTCAAAGGAAAACAGTGGAAATTAAAAGGCAAAGAGATCTGAGGAGTAGATGAGCATTGAATGTACTCTTCAACTCATACACATATCCATCACAGCCTATGAACTTGAAAATTTTTACACAACCTCTGCTTACATCATTGACTACCTCATAAGCCATGTAGTCACAGGACAAAGCGAAAGAAGCCACACTTTAAAAATTAAAATAAAAGAATTGAGCATGTATCAGCAGTCACAAATAGGAGAAAGATGTCTAGAAATAAGTGTAGTTACATTTCAAAAATAAATCATAATCACCTCCCCTGCAAAAAGCCAAACAAAAAGAAGTTCAGAAAAAAATCAATTTGAAGTTAGTAGCATATATCACGGAGAAGGCAATGGCACCCCACTCCAGTACTCTTGCCTGGAAAATCCCATGGATGGAGGAGCCTGATGGGCTGCAGTCCATGGGGTCGCTAGAGTTGGACACGACTGAGCAACTTCACTTTCACTTTTTACTTTCATGCATTGGAGAAGGAAATGGCAACCCACTCCAGTGTTCTTGCCTGGAGAATCCCAGGGACAGGGGAGCCTGATGGGCTTCCATCTCTGGGGTCGCACAGAGTCGGACACGACTGAAGCAACTTAGCAGCAGCAGCAGCATATATCATCCAAACTGTTTAGATTTCAACCAAAATCAGGAGAAATTCAAAGAAACAGAAATTTGTTATTCATACACTCTTCACTAGAAACTCTAATGATTTTAAACTCTGTACTTAGCAAACAAAGACTTCAAGGAAGCCAAGTGTGTGTGTGGAGCATTCTATAGGTGGATGATTCTTTTATTTTTGCGTTACTTATAAATAAGTTGTGTGATTTCAAATATTTGGAGATTTCCCAAATTTTTGTTATTGATTTCTAATTTAATTCTCATTTAGAGATTTTTTTAAAATAATATTTCATTCCTTGTAAATTAATATTTAACATGGGTTATTTCATGCTCTGGCATAAGGTGATGAAAGTTTCCATAAACTATTCTGATTATTCTATAATTATCTAAATTTACTAAAAATGATGAAGCTACACACAAAGTGAGTGAACTTTACAGTATAAAAATTACATTCCACCCCAATTAAGTTGTTTAAAAAGCTACAAAAGGAATAGCAAATTTCAAGAGAAAGTCACTGATACACAATGTAAGGAAAAAAGATGCAATATATCTACAACAGGTATCCTCAAAGAGGAAAATTGAAGCAATGGAAGAGAACTACTGAAATTTGCAACTCAAGGACTGCTCCTGAAACATATATACATGTGTATGTATATATGTCACATATTGAAATACCTACCAAGGAGAATTCACTCAGAAAAACTGACAACAAAACACATTTTGCAGATCCAAATATGTATCATTGTTTGAAATAAGGCCAACAAAATAAACAATCTATTAACTGATCAAATTAAGGGCAAAGGAGAGGAAACACGAATATTAAAAATGAGTGGAAAATAATTGAAGAATTTTTTAAGATAAAGAATATATTTGCATATCCCTTCAATATACTTTAAAACCAAAAAGAAACAAATTTTTTAAAAGACATACACTGCTTACCTAGTTGACTCAGTGGAGACAGAAAGTCTGAACAGGTCAATCATCATCAAGGAAACAGAGAAAATCGTTTAAGACCTTGTTTCTCCTCCTCCAATACACACAATAAATCACCAGGGTCAGTATTTCCACCAGGTACACTACCATACATTTATATACCATGAAATCTACATGTTACTTAAGCTATTCCAAAGAACAGAAAAGAAAGGAAACTTCCAACTTATTTTTCCTATTAAATATAACTATATAATTTGGGTAGACTACATTTCAACTGGGGCTTCCCAGGTGGCTCAGTGGTAAAGAACCCTCTTGCCAGTGCAGGAGGCACAAGAGAGGTAGGTTTGATTCCTGAATTGGGAAGATCCCCTGGAGGAAGAAATGGCAACCACTTTCTTGCCTGGGAAACCACATGAAGCCAGTCCATGTGGTCACACATTGTCGGACACAACTGAGCACACGGTATCAATTAAAAAAAAAAAAAATTCTGTCTCTAACAACTTCATGGAGGTATAATTTTCATACCATAAAACCCACCTTCCCTGGTTGGTGAACTAAGACAACCCATGCCACAGAGCAAATAAGCCCCGCATGCCACAAGTACTGAGCCTGCAGGCTCCGAAGCTGGTGTGCCACATCTGTAGAGTTTCTGCCCCACCACCGCAAAGAGATCTGGCACGACATAACAAAAATCCCACTCGCCACAACTTAGACCTGATGAGGCCAAAGAAGTTTTTAAAAAAAAAAAAAAACCTTCGTTTTAAATGTAAAAGTTAACAATTTTTAGTGAATTACCAAGTTGTGCTTTCATCACCACAATCTGCTTTTAACATTTCCATCACTCCAGTAAGATCCCCTCACCCGTTTGCAGCTAATCTTCATTCTCACCTCTAGCCCTAGGCAACCACTAATTTACTTTCCGACTCTAGAGAGTTGACTTTATTAGACATTTCATATAAATTAATTCATACAATGAGTTGCCTTTCAGGTCTGGCTTCTTTGATTTACATACAGTTTTTCAGGTTCACCCATGTTGCAGCATATATCAGCACTTCTTTCCTTTCCTTCAAATTAATTTTGAAAAGGAAGTTATAATAGTGATTTCAATATATGACACAAAAATTAACGAAAAAATAAAACACAGGTCTATTTCACTTCTAAATATCAAAGTAAAATTCTCTACTAAAATATCTGCAAACAGAATCCCACCATCTTACTAATAGAGTTAAGACAAGCACCCTTATGATTATCTTCATGGACGCAGGAAAACATTTGAAAAAATTTAACACCAACCAAACTGGAACTGATGGATATTTTCTTAACATGATAAAACATACATGGTTTAACTCAGAAGTCAGCCCCTAAATGTGGAAATAATAGAGGTTTTCAAAGTAAAGCCAGGAACAGATAAAGATTACCACTATAGTCACTGGCATTGTTTTCAAAGATACCAGCCAAAGCACTCAGAATCTTACAGATTGAAACTGGAATGACGTGATCATTTGTTTCAGATGACATGACCAAATATATGTAAAACCTGAAAAGAATCAATAGCAAAAACACTGAAAACAGTAACAAAATTCAATACATTTCAAGTGCATTGTATCCTATTGCTCCTGTAACAAATTACCAAAATATAATAGCTTTAAAACAACAACAATATATTAACTTACAGTTCTGGGTCTCACTAGGTGTTGGCAAGATGACATACTTTCTGAAGGTTCTAGGGAAAATCCGTATCCTGGCCTTTCCCAGCTTCTAGAAGCCATTCTTACTCCTTTTCTTGTGGCCCCTTCCATCTGCAAGGCTAGAAGCAGCAACTCCAATCTTTCCCAGATCACACTGCACTAACAATTTTCTCTCCTGCCTTCCACACCCGCTCTTACCTGATGCTGGTAATTACATTGGCCACACCTGTTTAACTAGGATAATCTCGCTAAATTAAGGTCAGTTGGTTAGCAACACCTACTTCTATCTGCAACCTTAATTTCTCTTTTCACTTAATCTAACATACTCACAGATTCCAAGGATTATAATGTAGACACTTTTTTGTTATAACCTAAAGGTTATAACCTTTAGGAGGTTATAAAATGAACATACAGAAGTCAAACGTATTTGTGTATAAAAGCTGAAAAATTAAGAAGAAAGGGAGAAGGAGGAGGATGAGTACAAAGATAAGAACAAGAATGTGGGGAGAGGGGATATGGAAGGAAAGGCTCCATTTATCACGTGTGTGTGTTTAGTCATGTCTGACTCTACACCACTAGGGATTGTAGCCCGTCAGACTTCTCTGTCCATAGGATGTTCCAGGCAAAAATACTGGAGTGGGTTGCCATTTCCTCCTCCAGGGGATCTTCCTGACCCAGGGATCAATCCCACATCTTTGTGCCTCTTGCATTGGCAGGTGGATTTTTTACCACTGAGCCACCTGGGAAGCCCATTTATCACAGTAAAGAGAAAAATTTCAGAAACATAGATTTAACAAGAAATATACAAAACATTTATCAGCAAAAGAAAGTGAAAGTCACTACTCAGTCATGTCGGACTCTTGGTGACCGCATGGACTATACAGTCCATGGAATTCTCCAGGCCAGAATATTGGAGTGTGTAAACTTTTCCCTTCTCCAGGGAATCTTCCCAACCCAGGGATTGAACCCAAGTCTCCCACACTGCAGGCAGATTTTTTACCAGCTGAACCACAAGGGAAGTGCGAGAATACTGGAGTGGGTAGCCTATCCCTCTCCAGCAGATCTTCCTGACCCAGGAATTAAACCAGAGTCTCCTATATTGCAGCTGGAATCTTTACCAACTGAGCTATGAGGGAAGCCCATCAGCAAAAGAAAATACTCATAAAAAGCTCAAAAGTAGACTTAGAATAAATGGGAAAATATATAATGAATTCAAATAGTAATATTCAATGTAAAGGTAGCATCTCTTCATAAGTTAATTTATATATTTAGAGAGAGAACTCAAACCTGAGTAGGAAGCCATAGTCTTTCATTATCTAATCTCCAAACTGACATATCATCACTTTTGCCATAGCTATTGTATAGTAGTAAGGCACTAAATCTACCCTTCATCAAGGGCAGGAGAATTAAGCTTCACCTTTTACAAGAGCTGAGGACAGTATCAAAAAATTTTGATTTAATTTTAAAGCTACCACATAAATGCAATAAATAGAAAATCCAGATTTAAAAACTGCATGTGTGAATTTAATATATATACTATATAAATATATATAATCTAAAACAATTTTATGTCTCAAATTGGCATAAAGGACATGAAATTTTAATAAGTAGTATTAGGGTAATTAAAAGACGCTTACTCCTTGGAAGGAAAGTTATGACCAACCTAGATAGCATATTTAAAAGCAGAGACATTACTTTGCCAACAAAGTTTCGCCTAGCCAAGGCTATGGTCTTTCCTGTTGTCATGTATGGATGTGAGAGCTGGACTGTGAAGAAGGCTGAGCACCGAAGAATTGATGCTTTTGAACTGTGGTGTTGGAGAAGACTCTTGAGAGTCCCTTGGACTGCAAGGAGATCCAACCAGTCCATTCTAAAGGAGATCAGCCCTGGGATTTCTTTGGAAGGAATGATGCTAAAGCTGAAACTGCAGTACTTTGGCCACCACATGCAAAGAGTTGACTTATTGGAGAAGACTCTGATGCTGGGAGGGATTGGGGGCAAGAGGAGAAGGGGACGACAGAGGATGAGATGGCTGGATGGCATCACTGACTCGATGGATGTGAGTCTGAGTGACCTCCGGGAATTGGTGATGGACAGGGAGGCCTGGCGTGCTGCAGTTCATGGGGTCGCAAAGAGTTGGACACGACTGAGCAACTGATCTGATCTCATCTGATCTGATTAGGGTAATTAGCTGTGAAAAGAAGAGGAGCGAAAGGCAAAGGAGAAAAAGAAAGATATACTCATGTGAATGCAGAGTTCCAAAGAAGAACAAGGAGAGGTGAGAAAGCCTTCCTCAGTGATCAGTGCAAAGAAATAGAGGAAAACAATAGAACAGAAAAGAATAGAGATCTCTGCAAGAAAATTAGAGATATCAAGGGAACATTTCATGCAAAGATGGGCTCAATAAAGGACAGAAATTGTATAGACCTAACAGAAGCAGAAGATATTAAGAAGAGGTGGCAAGAATACATAGAAGAACTGTACAAAAAAGATCGTCACAACCTAGATAATCATGAAGGTACACTCACCTACAGCTGGACATCCTGGAACCTGAAGTCAGGTGGGCCTTAGGAAGCATCATTATGAACAAAGCTAGTGGAGGTGATGGAATTCCAGTTGAACTATTTCAAATCCTAAAAGATGATGCTGTGAAAGTGCTGCACACAATATGCCAGCAAATTTGGAAAACTCAAGCAGTGGCCACAGGACTGGAAAGGCCAGTTTTCATTCCAATCTCAAAGAAAGGCAATGCCAAAGAATGCTCAAACTACCACACAATTGCACTCATCTCACATGCTAGTAAAGTAATGCTCAAAATTCTCCAAGCCAGGTTTCAGCAATATATGAACTGTGAGCTTCCAGATGTTCAAGCTGGTTTTAGAAAAGGCAGAGGAACCAGAGATCAAATTGCCAACATCCGCTGGATCATCAAAAAAGCAAGAAAGTTCCAGAAAAACATCTATTTCTGCTTTATTGACTATGCCAAAACCTTTGACTGTGAGGATCACAATGAACTGTGGAAAACTCTGAAAGAGGAATACCAGACCACCTGATCTGCCTTTTGAGAAAACTGTATGCAGGTCAGGAAGCAACAGTCAGAACTGGACATGGAACAACAGACTGGTTCCAAATAGGAAAAGGAATACGTCAAGGCTGTATATTGTCACCCTGCTTATTTAACTTATATGCGGAGTACATCATGAGAAACGCTGGGCTGGAAGAAGCACAAGCTGTAATCGAGATTGCCAGGAGAGATATCAATAACCTCAGATATGCAGATGAGACCACCCTTATGGCAGAAAGTGAAGAAGAACTAGAGAGCCTCTTGATGAAAGTGAAAGAGGAGAGTGAAAAAGTTGGCTTAAAGCTCAACATTCAGAAAACTAAGATCATGGCATCTGGTCCCTTCACTTAATGGGAAATAAATAGATGGGGAAACAGTGGAAAGAGTGTCAGACTTTATTTTCTGGGGTTGCAAAATCACTGCAGATGGTGACTGCAGCCATGAAATTAAAAGACCACTTACTCCTTGGAAGGAAAGTTATGACCAACCTAGATAGCATATTCAAAAGCAGAGACATTACTTTGCCAACAAAGGTCCATCTAGTCAAGGCTATGGTTTTTCCTGTGGTCATGTATGGATGTGAGAGTTGGACTATAAAGAAAGCTGAAAGCTAAAGAATTGATGCTTTTGAACTGTGGTGTTGAAGACTCTTGAGAGTCTCTTAGACTGCAGGGAGATCCAACCAGTCCATCCTAAAGGTGATCAGTTCTTGGTGTTCATTGGAGGGACTGATGTTTAAGCCTGAACACCAATACTTTGGCCACCTGATGTGGAGAGCTGACTCATTTGAAAAGACCCTGATGTTGGAAAAGATTGAGGGTAGGAGGAGAAGGGGACGACAGAGAATGAGATGGTTGGATGGCATCAGTGACTCAATGGACATGGGTTTCAGTTCACTCCGGGAGTTGGTTATGGACAGGGAAGCCTGGCATGTTGCAATTCATGAGGTCACAAAGAGTCAGACACGATTGAGCATCTGAACTGAACTAGGGTAATTGAATAGCCATGTAGAAAAAAATTGTAATAAGTACATTTCTCCCATCACAAGGATGATTTCTAAATGTATCAGAAATTTAAATATAAAAGTAAATACTCAAAAGAAAACTGGTTCACTAAAAGAACACATAGGTAAATTATTTTCTAATGTGAGAACAGGAATCATCTTACTAAACATAACCCAAAATACAGAAAAAAAGATTTTATATAGAGACCCATACATAATATAGTTTACCTGTTACATATATACAAGCATACATATATGTACATTTATTAACTTTCACATGGCAAAAGGTATCACAAGCTAAATAAAGAAAAATGAAAAATGGAGAAACTAGGGAAAATATTTGTAATATATATCCTGGTCAGAGGGTTAATATTTCTAAAATACTTTTACAGAATGAGAAGAACTCTATATAAAATGTGCTAGTGAATGAATAGGTTCTAAGAAAAGCAATACAAATACCACTTAATTGTATTAAAAGAAACTTAACCTCATACAATTTAAAAGAAATGTAAATTAAAACTACAATGGGACATCAAACCTTTTAGCTATTATATTGGCATGAATCTAAAAGTTAGTATTCATTTATATTGGTGAGGCTTTGATGAGAAATATGCATTTGAATACATTATTAGTGTGTCTTTGGTAGCTGTCAATCCTTCTTCTAGGAGTCTATCCCATTGACACATGGACAAAAATATGAAAATATATATGCACAAGGTTACTAATAATATATAAAGAAAACAACTCCAATGTTTCTTATTAGGAAACTGAATTATCTATTGTAGCTCCACACAATAATTATGCTCTATAATCTATTAAGAGTGATATATTGAACATCAGCAATTAAACAAAGTGGTGGTACAATACACAATTATTTTATCTAAGTAAATGAGCATACAAATATGTATTTGAGCACAAAAATGGATAGATCATTAAATTTGGTCACCTAAAGTAGGAGGAAGAGAGTAGAGCAAAAGGGATAATGTTAAAAGATTATCTTCTTTGAATGTACTTGTTTTATTAACTTTGTAACTATATATGTTATATTAGAATAAAATTTAATTGAAAAAACAATTTTTAAAAATTGAAAAGGAAATTAAAAATGAACCTAAATGCATATTGAGTTGCTGGCATAACCAGTCCAAGAGTAGATTAAGTGATTTTAAAACACAGCAATTTGATTGTACATCCCTAGTAGGATATACAGAACTGTAACCAATTCTTACTGTTTTCAGTAATGATATTATTGGTCACAGCATTTCTATAGTCATTCTGAGATTGTTGAGTGCATATTATAAGATAATATTTTAATTCTATTATTCCTAATCTTATTGAGAACCAAGCTCTTCAAGATATGAGAAAGTAGGTATAGATAAAAGATCAAAGAAACTTTAAATTCCTGAAGTTCTGAATTTGAATTGAAAAATCAATGTGAAGTCATGATATATTTTACCTTAAAAATAAGA
This sequence comes from Tragelaphus eurycerus, assembly GCA_935064755.1. NCBI lineage: Eukaryota > Metazoa > Chordata > Mammalia > Artiodactyla > Bovidae > Tragelaphus > Tragelaphus eurycerus. Next base: position 44,756,673 of record CAKXYN010000002.1, read on the forward strand.
AGCAGCAGTACATTGAATCAGAGGCCATTAAACGAAGGAATGTGAATTAAAGTAGAGATGGGCAAATCACTGAGGCTAGTGGCTTGGAGACAGGAATCAATAAACTTTATATTTAGACAGGACATTTGGCTTTGGTTATTACCCAGTGCACTTGATAGAAAGTAAATAGACTGGAAACCTTCTCAATAATAGAGAGAATTATATTATTTAAGAAACTCTAAGACTGAACAGACTGCAATTCCTAGTCTAAAGTAATTCTTAGGCCACCAAACTTGCCCCATTAGCAAGTTTCTTGCTAAGGCCATGTCACCTCCAAGAAAGATTTACTCCCCGATACTCAATTTAGGTGAGATCAAGGAATTCAATGAACAAGTCTCTTAAAAGCAGACATAAAGGCTGTGAGATTAGATAAGGGACTCATTAATTTGCCAGATTATGGAGTCTTTATTAAACATCCAAAGGGACATGGGGACCCTTTTAATTAAAATTTGTAAACACTAAATAGTAAACCTCCAACTCAATGTCTATGACTTAATATAATGGTGATTTAGTCGCTAAGTCATGTCCGACTCTTGCGACCCCATGGACTATAGCCTGCCAGGCTCCTCTGTCCATGAGATACTTACTCCAGGCAAGAATACTGGAGTAGGTTGCTATTTCCTTCTCCAGGGGATCCTCCTGACCCAGGAATTGAACCCATGTCTCCTGCATTGCAGGCAGATTCTTTACCAACTGAGTTACAAGGGAAGCCCCATTGCTTGATATAATAGCAATATAGAATAAATTATTATTCCTTATAGGATAAACAATTACTTGCCCATGAAGGGAAACATATAGTGAAGATCAGAAACCCCAATATCAGGAAATCAAACATTAAAGCAATCATCAACCATACCTTAGTATTGATATGGTTCCATCTGGATTGCTGGTTTAGGGACACACAGGAAAACCTAAAGTGCAATATGAACAATTATGTAGAAAACAGGCTGTATACAGAGATATTTTTAATATTTGAAAAAATTAAGGCACATATGTTGGGAACCAATAACAGAGCCCACATTCCCACATACTGGTAAATTATTTTTCACTTTAGTCAGTATTTAGCTTCAAGACAATTTATACTTGAAAACAATGTTTATTCAAACAGTTGAATGTTTATGCTTTAATTTTTTTGTCTCTGGAATTACCTTCAGGATTCCAGGTAACTTATTTTTATGTATTTAAAATGCAAACCAAGATACACATTAATATTGCTAATGAAATTTGGGAATCTTATATTTCTGTAGTTAAAGCTCCCTAAAGCCAAAATCTTCAGTTCAAAACTACCTCCCATCAAAATCTAGATTATGTCTCTCGACATGAATCGATTACCCGGTAACTCTCTTGATTACATAAAACCTTGTTTACCTAAATGTTTTGCTATCCCAGAACATTTCTGATAAACAGTGTTATATGATCTGATATGCACAAGTGTACCTTAAGTTACATGCATTGTGAATCTGAATCATCTCCTGCACACCTGTCACCTTGCTATTACTTGACTGTGGTATTGCAGTCAACATTCATTGAAAATGCAAATGGTGCAGTGTAAAAGACTGGATTGTGAAGCTAGGCTTTTATTTGTTATTCTTTCACCTGTGAATGTAGGAGAGGTTTTATTTGGAGTCATACATTCTATACATTGGAACCAATCTGACCCTGGGATCCTCAAGAAGCTCTATATTTGATCAACTGTATGAAAAGACCTGTTCTGTATTTTTTGTCCTCTTAGCCATGAAGGAGGTGAACGTGTGTGCATGTGTGTGCGGTAATTATGCGGTCGTTGTCATTACTCCTATAGGACAGTTGGTCAGTAAGAAAGTTATATAATTGAATTGTCACTAGGAAAAAAATCTTAAAGATATTCACCCCCTCAAAAAATATGTAAGAATGTTAATTAATGGAAGAACAGAATCTGAGTAACCCATATGCCAAATCTTCACTTCAAAGGGATATTATAGTCAATACAATGCTTGCAAGATATTGCTATTTCATTATTTACGGCACTAGAGATTTTTAAAAAGGGATTCATAATAGTCTGGGGAGATTTAACCAGATGCTTCTTCAACAACTGAGAACAGAATATATAAATGTACACTCCTTCCTACAAATATTATTTTTTAAAGAGTCTTCCCCGTCTCTGTATGTTTCTTTCTCTAAGGGAGCTATCATGACAATGAGATATATTTCTTAACAAGAGAAATAAAATAGACATTAGAAACCTAGGTCATAAAGGAGTCCTGTTTATCAACATTAATGAATTAAAATATATTAGAAAAATAAAAAATCTTCTAATATAAAAATTTAATTAAAAGTTTTTTAAAGAAACATGCACACTAATTCATATATCCATCAATTCAGAAAACATTTAGTGATTATGTAGCAGGTATTTACTTTTCTCAGAGTTCCATTAGGAGATATATAAAATATATAATTTTATATTTATATGCATGTGCATGTTAAGTTGCTTCAGTCATGTCTGAATATTTGTGACCCTATCAGACTGGAGCCTGCCAGGCTTTTCTGTCCATGAGATTCTCCAGGCAAGAATACTGGATTGGGTTGCCATGCCCTCCTCTAGGGGATCTTCCTGACTCAGGGATTGAATTTGCATCTTCTGCTGCATTGCAGGTGAATTCTTTACCGCTGAGCCACCGGGGAAGTCCTATATAATATATACATTTACATATACATATACATATACATATACATATACATATAAAATTTATTTCAAAGAATTAGTTTATGTGATTGGGGGCCTGACTAGGCAAATCCAATGTGTCTATAGGGTTGGCTGCCAGAAAGGGCATGCTGAAGACTCTTGGATAGGAGCTGACACTCCAGTCTACAGGGGAAACTTCTTTAGGTTTGTTACTAAGATCCTTCAACTGACTGGATCAGGTTCACTCATATTATCCAGGATAGTCTTAATGTAAAATCAACTGACTGCAGATGTTAATCATATCTACAAAACACCTTCACGGCAACAAGCAGATTAATATTTGATTTATCTGGATACTTTCAGTCTAGCCAAGCTGACACATAAAACTGACCATCTCAATCCTGGATATATAAAAATGAATAAACACGGTCTGTGATCTCAGGGTTTACTAAAAGGAAAATATATTTCCTTTCAACATTTATGCGAGATATAGAACATACTTTAGATTAATACAGGAACTTCTAAAATTTGCATAAATTTTATGCTACAATGAAACATAAAAGACAGATGATGTGAAAAATCCAGCCTATTCATGGCATGGGAACCAGCAGAGATCAGAGCAAAAAGCACTAAACAAGGACTTACTACTCAGTCTTCCCCCCAAATGTGATTAGTTTCTTGTATAATTTTGAGAATGGACTTAACCTCTCTTACCCTCAATTTACCTATTAATACAAAAACAAGTTAACTATCAAGAGTCTCCAGTAGCTAACTCAAATGCCTTCTGTGGACAAATGGAAAACATAAGCAAGTGACACAGATTGGATGTATGAATTGAAAAGTGAAAGTGTTCGTCACTCAGTTGTGTCCAACTCTTCATCAGCCCATGGACTGTAGCTGCCAGGCTCCTCTGTCCATGCCTCTAGGCAAGAATACTGGAGTGAGCAGCCATTCTTTTCTCCAGGGTATCTTCCCCACCAAGGGATGGAATCCTAAACTGCAGGTGGATTCTATACCATCTGAGCCACCAGGGAAATAGAGTGTATTTAAGGGATTGAGGGCAGGAGGAGAAGGGGACGACAGAGGATGAGATGGCTGGATGGCATCACTGACTCGATGGATGCGAGTCTGGGTGACCTCCGGGAGCTGGTGATGGACAGGGAGGCCTGGCATGCTGCGGTTCATGGGGTCGCAAAGAGTCGGACACGACTGAGCGACTGATCTGATCTGATCTGAAACAAATTTTCTAGCAAATCACATTAAAGAATCAAGTCATGAGTCTATTATACCTGTATCTTCTGTTCTCTCAAGTTCTCTAACTTTATTTTCTAAAATATAGATTTTTAAAAATCATGCTGACATTTAGAAACATGGTTAAATACCTACATCCACACTAAACCTTTTATAACAAATGGCAGGTAGGATTGGAAAGAGGAGTGTCTCTGTTTTGTTTCAGCATAAAAAAAAATATTATTTTTGTAATTAAAAAAGTACTTTTTAATTTTATAATTAAAATGTAAAAGTGAGAGGAAAAAAGTTTACCTCATTGAGTAATCAATGGAGAAGGCAATGGCACCCCACTCCAGTACTCTTGCCTGGAAAATCCCAAGGACAGAGCAGCCTGATGGGCTGCAGTCCATGGGGTCGCAAAGAGTCGGACATGACTGGGCGACTTCCCTTTCACTTTTTACTTTCATGCATTGGAGAAGGAAATGGCAACCCACTCCAGTGTTCTTGCCTGGAGAATCCCAGGGATGGGGCAGCCTGGTGGGCTGCCGTCTCTGGGATCGCACAGGGTCGGACACGACTGAAGTGACTTAGCAGCATTGAGTAATCTTTCTAAAAGTGAAGTCTGTGAAGACAGACTTTAAACATGATAGTTTGTTATAGTTATTAAATATTACACATCATGATGAACATATGTGTTAATGACCTAACACCTTTTCAGGAAAATTAAATCAAGATATTTCTAACAAAGGAAATCTTAGTTGCACTTCTTAAGTGCCCAAATGGGGTGGAATTGACATTCACATGTGTGGAGAGGCTCACACTGAGGCCCCTTCTGACCTGCATATGTGAGAAAAGCCATCTGAAATAAGAGACCCATTGATTTTTAAACATAGATATCTGGGAGTCCTTAAGCAGCTACAAATCTCACCTCTGATCCTTATTGAAATTAAATTTTTGTGTTCTCCTCTCACACAATTCTTTTCCCAAAACTAATTTGCATAATTTGGTATACTTTGAAATTATTGACATGGACTGTTAACTGTTGGGGTAGACACTACACCCTCATAGTAGTTAAGTCTTGAAGGCAAAGGTTAGAATCCAGTAACTGGCAGTGTGAGTCGAATTATTACTAGTTTAATAATCTGTAAACTATGCAAGAAAATGTAATTGTTCTATATTACAAGGGTAGCAGTCCTTCCACTACACAGTTTATTCAAATGTATAATCTAAATAATTGAGTACCTCTGCATACAATAGAGCATTTCCTCATATGCAAACACCACTTAATAGACAGTTAAATCCAAACGGATGGATAAAATATACCAGAACATAATTGGTTTGCTTTTGATTATTTCATTGATACCAATTTACTTAAAGAGCAAGTCTAGACAAGGTCAGATTTATTGTCACAGAATATACAGTTAGAGAGGAGTTAGGGCTTTAGCGGTCCTCCAACCTGCACACGTGAAAGTCAGATAGAAATGAAATTTTGAATGTCTGGCTTTGTCTTCCCATAGCACTGACTACTACAAACATCTGATAAAAGTGTAGTCTATCTTCTTGCTAGATATCAACCTACTATAAATTCTTCTGAAGAGGTGGAAAACATCAGTTTAAAAAGAGAAGTGAAATAATCATTAATGACTCTTTTTAAAAAGTAAAAAGCAAACAATGAGATTTTTACTTCTTTTCCAATTTGGATTCCTTTTATTTCTTTTTCTGCTCTGATTGCTGTGGCCAAAACTTCCAAAACTATGCGAGACAGCAGAGGAGACACTGATGTATAGAACAGTCTTTTGGACTCTGGGAGAGGGAGAGGGTGGGATGATTTGAGAGAATGGCATTGAAATATGTATAATATCATGTTTGAAATGAGTCGCCAGTCCAGGTTCGATGCCTGATACCAGATGCCTGGGGCTGGTGCACTGGGATGACCCAGAGGGATGGTATGGGGAGGGAGGAGGGAGGAGGGTTCAGGATGGGCAACACATGTATACCTGTGGTGGATTCATTTTGATGTATGACAAAACCAATACAATACTGTAAAGTTAAGTAAAATAAAATTTAAAAAAATAAAAAAAAGTAAAAAAGTAAAAAGCAGCTATATTTCAAAGTCATAGTTAAATTATAATATTTCATGTAATCTTGAATGTTTTCCTTAACTGTCCTAAATAAAATTTGAAATTTGAGGAAGCATAAAGGTGAATAAAATATGCATACACACACAGAGGTAGGGAAGCAAATGGCATCATCTCCATTTTACAAATAAGGAAATTATATTTAAGGTGATTGATTAGTTCAAAGCTGCAGAATTAACAAACGGTGAAGCCTGAATTTTTTTTTAATTTAATTAACTGAAGTATAGTTGATTTACCATGTTGTGTTAGTTTAGGTGTACAGCAAAGTGATTCAGTTATACCCACACGGGTGTGTGTGTGTGTGTGTGTGTGCACGCACACACACACACACACACACACACAGGTCTCCTATATTGCAGGCAGATTCTTTACCATCTGAGCCACCAGAGAAGCCATACACACACACATGTTCTTTTTCAGAGTCTTTTCCATTATAGGTTATTACAAGATACTCACTACAGTTCCCTGTGCTATACAAAAGGTCCTTGCTGTTTATCTACTTTATATATAGTAGTATGAATCTGTTAAGGAAAGCCTGGATTTGAATCTATTCTGTCTCACTGTGAAGTCTGTGCTGTTTCAAAAGCAATGCTTCTAGCACTTAATCCACAGGTTTGTTAAAAGTATCTTGAAGTATCTCTACAAGTAGCATCTTATAGATGAAGATTTCAATTATTATTCATTTTATTTTTGGTTAAGTAACTAGCTCAGGAGGTTAAATATAACTATTTGTTAATGGCTTATATCTGTCCTTAAGAATGTGTTCTACTCTCTGTTGTAAAATCCTCTATATCTGATTGTGCTTAATTCTGTCTTGTAGCCAGTTAGCACAAAGCTGAAAAATTGAAGGATTTAAAAGTCACTAAATGGTTCCTTGGATTTATGTTTTTAGCCGTTGTTGCATTTAAGCAATAACAAAAGTATATGGAGATAAAACATAATAATTAAAATAACTTTTTAAGTAATTCAAAGATCTCTTCTTTCCTCCCTCTCAACATGAATTTTTCTAAAATTACATAATACAAACACAAATCTTCATATACATGTTTATATCAAGCAGGGACTACTGTCCACTCCAAAGACAGAATCACTAAAGATCCATGAACTGCAATCCATGCTGATTGGAAAATGTGTGTTTACAGCATCTATCTATTCCTAATAACTGTTCATTTCATAGAAAAAGCTGTAAAAGGAAATTCTTCACTTCTATGTATTCTAAAGTGTTTTTTACTTAGTCTTTTAAAAATCGTACTACTTATCTTTCTGAACTTTCTTTTAAAATAAGTATGTCTTTATTATATAAACAAATATGTATATAATGTGCTTATATTTATCTATTGAGAAAAGTAACATATGTTGACTGTGTGAAATTTTAAACATGAAAAAATGTAAAAAATAAAACAATACCTCATATATCAGAATTTATCATCCAATGCTTAGTTTTAGCTGTAAATTCCTTTATTTGTTTACAAATGTTTAGTGAACATTTTCTCAGAATTCTACAGCATCATTTCAATGGAGATATATAGTATTTTTATTTTTTGGCTCAAATATAACAGGTCTAGCCAATCTTTTACTTGAAATATACAGAATTTTAATTGTTATATTTGTACATAATTACTTCCTTTGGATTATTTTCTACAAGTAAAACTTTGGATTCAAATTTGTATTCGTATTTTTACAACCCTGTGTTCACATCCTCAAATTATCCTCCAACAAGATTATATGAATTCACTCAAGTACATAAAAACTTAACTAAACTCTTGCCTACCTAGACTCTTCCATTTTTATTTTAGTGCTAATTTGCAACACGTCTTGCCTGTGGTGCCACAGTATTTACTAACAAGGGCATTTAAAGACACAGGTGTGCTGAGGAAAGATGTATTTACATACTTAATAGCCACACAATTCTAATGACTCATTTCTTCCCTTTGGATATACAGAAAATAAAAATATTTCTAAGCCTACTTTTTGAACCTGCCTCTAACTGTATCACTGTGTTTACCAGAAAAACATAAACTACAGGAAATTATTTCTTTATGGTATTTCTATATCGTGCAATGTTTTGGGCTTTATGTGTATATATTGGAGATTTGGGTGCTTGCTTGTGTATGTATGAGTCTGCAGAAATGTTTGTGGATACAATGGTAAGGTTAAGATCAAATGAATGGAAAATTTTCAGTTTTGCTTTTTTTTAACGACCAAATACAGTAAGTTACTCCTATGTATACTATTTTATTGGTGCACTGATTACTGACAATTTTCCATCATGATAATTTTTATCTTTTCAACGAGTTTAGGTCTAACAACAACAAAATTGATTTTTATCCCCCCAGTGTTGTTTCTAAAGTTTCTTATGAGCAATTTGAAGGGCTTTTTTGGTGACAATGTTCAAGGGGGTTTATTACCATTAATCTTTTTTGAGGGTGTGTATAATTCATCTCACCAGCCATCAGAATTCCCAGAGGGTAAATTACTCTGGAGATCTCTGTGCCCTCACACTGTATCAAATTGACCCGCTTCTTGTTTGCCATTTTTGTGTACTACATTGCTTATTTAACAAGAAACAGAATGATTGTAATTCTGAGAAGGTCCTTTGATAGTAGTTTTGACACTCTGCCTGAATAATGACCCTCATTATGGTGCCTGTGACAGCCTCTGAAAGTCCTGATTTATGAATATATCACAGGTTCAGCATTAGAGCTCCCCCACTCACTTACTACTGATATAGACGGAGATATGGACAGAGTCCTTTGGAATAGACAGAGGCTGAGATAATTGCATGATTATGACCATTCAAATCATCTCTTCCCTTGATTTAACAAAGCTCTGCTATTTCATTTTGATTGTCTCTGAAGTTATTAGGAACCTTTGACAAAATATTTATTAGAAGAATGTGTTTCAGAGTAACTGTGCTGGTGACAGAGGTGGAAGTTATTCCTACTTTTCTTTCCTCAGCCTCAGCTAAATTCCTATTGCAAATACTCATTAATGGTTGATGTGATAATAGACTGTTAGAAGCAAGATTAGCTAAGAGCAAAAAGTCTGTGTCCTTGATAAAACAAATTACAAGACACTCTGTAAACACTTTTTTTGTGCAGAATGTTGTTGATTTATTGTTTTCTCTATAGTGATTATTTAAATAAATGTAGCTCATTTAGTTCATTTGCCAAACTGTATAATTTTGTTCTTTGTGAAGGGGTTATATGTAAAAGCCTCAAGGAATCACATCCCCATTAATCTTTTTACAAGTGCAATAAATAAATAAAGAGACATGGTTTAATTTTGCCAGTTAGAAGATACTTAAATAGCAGTGGTGGTAAACTGATTTCTATTTCTACTGTTTGAAAAGGGCATGTAATTGCACTTTTTCTTGTTCTTTGTTTAAATAAATAACAAGAAAAACATAACAAAGGTGTTTTATCAAAGCCATAAGAAAAAAGTTCTTTTCAATTATCTACAGTCCTATACACTGACCCTTTAAAAAAAGTAATGCCTACTTCATGCTTTTCCACTTATATTTTGAAAATATCTTCAATGTCTATAATGTATTATAAGGAAATTTCCATTTATTTCAGAAAAAAACATGAAACATGGTACCATACAATATAAAAGTAAATTCATGATTGTTTTCCTACATATTCTTTACTCACCAGGAATAAAGTGATATAATCTTCTTGTGGTTTCATTAAGAATAGAGGAAAGCTGAAGAGTCTTTCTAGGTATTCACAGCTGATTCCTTTTGAGACAATCATCGTCAGATGACCCTTGAGATTAAAAATACATAGCTACTAAGGGCAGTGGTTGAAAGTTAATTTTAAATGAAGTCTGGTAATGACCTGGAGTAAATTTAATAAAAATCCTTCATTTCATAGCAAAAGCAGTCACTTAAAACATAATAAGATGATTCTGAAATTTTTAAACAAAGTGATCAGACTGAATTCCTTTTAGCAAGCTGAAAATTTTCAAAAGCTCTTTTACATCCACAAAGCCTTTATTCTTAATTCATTAACATATTTTTAGAAAGTCTATTTCTAAAGGGGAAAATGTTTGCCACCTCTGCAGTGGAGGTGTCATTAATGAAATGGATCTTTGAAAAACTTCCATCACCTGTTTCATTGCACAGGTTTTGTAAAATTTCAAAGGTGATTTCTCCTTCTTTTGCTTTCCAGCTAAAATAGGCCTCACACAGAAGTACGAGGTGGTACAAAAGTATTTTAGAGCATAACAAAGCCTTCTAGACCTTAATAACTATACATGACTGATCTGTCTTCTCTAGCAAGGTTAACCGTTTCTCCCAAGGAGTTAAGTGGCATATAAACTATTGTTCACACCATTTGTGTTAACAGGATAGGATGACCTCAGATAGTGTAGTGGCCATACATGGTACCTGCACAATGCATTCATCAACAAAGAGAAAAGGACCACAGGGGCAGATTTGAGTGTACGTGTATCAGGATTCTATAAGGATAAATGCCTAACCTCACTCCATAGCAAAAAGTAATTACAGAGCCATTGTTTCTATACTGTTCATATTTTTTATGGTTCTTTAGAAATATGTGCTATTTAGTTATTGAGTTGACATCTGTACTATATTATATTTTATACAAAGCACCCAGACTACAGTGGAGAGCAATCAAATAAATGTGAGATCATTTTGCTCTCACAGGAAGTCAACAACAGATATAAAATACAGATAAAGGAATAGTTTAAATTTAGTAGTTAACTTTTAGACTTAAATTATCTAACAATAGACTGAAAAGGCAAATTTTAAAACTTTATTCTTTTAAAAATTACATGCTCCATTTAGAGTGTATCTTTCTTTCATACATATTCACAGAAGCTTCTATTTGTATTTTTATAATGCATCAATTCTTTTTCCACGTATGCCTCCCTTCCTACTCTTAAATATTCTCACCTTATTCTGTGCATGCCTTTATGCAGGTGTTGAAAGTGAAAGTAAAAGTGAAAGACACTCAGTCCTGTCACTCTTTGCAATGCCTTGGCCTATACAGTCCATGGAATTCTCCAGGCCAGGATACTGGAGTGGGTAGCCGTTCCCTTTTCCAGGGATCTTCCTAACCCAGGGATTGAACCCACACCTCCCACATTGCAGGTGGATTCCTTACCAGCTGAGCCACCAGGGAACTAAGAGAGAAATAGCAAAACATTTGTTTACACACACACACACATACACACACACACACGTCATTAAGATTTTGAGACAAATGCTAGTGACCATTCCAGCAAACACCACTGAGTAGCACACAAATGGAAAAACTCTGACATGAAAGACAATATCAGGGCAAATCAAGTATACATATTTGCATGTTCAGGCAGGAGTGCTGCTTAGCGTCACAGTCACAAGTTGTTGCTAATTATCAAAAGATTATGAAATTTGGCTTCTTAATCAAATTTATATTTTCCCCTCAAAGGAATCAGGTACTATATATTCAGTCTTTATTCCCCCCAGATGAGGAAACAATTTCAGGATTTGATAACTATGTAAAAAAATGGAGAACAACTTTCTGACCTACAGCTGCCTTTCAGGGACCCTAGAAATTTTCAGTGTGTTCAACTTATAGTAACTACTCTATAATTTTGAGTTTACTGTCAGCAAGATATACAGTTTGCATTACATTAAACACTATTGATTGTTCTACTAAAACAGTATTAAAACAGTATTCTGGTAAAAGCTGGATGTTCCAAAGTAAATGTGTATCATTTAAATGTTGTCTCACAAATTCTGTGGTAACTGGTATTCATATCTGGATGAGAGTCAAATGACAGAATTGTGACATGTCCTGGTGGATTATTGTTTAAATAGTAATTTTTACTATGAAATGGGTAGAAAGTTTAGGTAAGGATGAGATAGGGAATCTCTGAAATGAGGCAGAATATATTAATCAAGAAAGTTTAGGTAAATTATAGGGTTTGTATCATTTGGAGACATTTTTACTTGTGTTTCTGTTTCATAATACTTAAAAATGACTTGGGGATTTACATACATTTAATGGATTAGATAGATATGATGAAGATATTATGAACTCCACTAACAGCTTTCTGCAAAATAAGTCTTCACCAGTCTTCCTTATAGCAATTTACTCTTTTATTCAGTGCAGTATGACTCATTTTAATATTTTATTTAGCTGTTTTTATGTGCAAGCACAGTGTTAAAGCGAGAAGATACACACACACATCTGCTTTTGAAAAGGTAAAAGTCTGTTGTGTGTGTGTGTGCTCAGTCATGTCTGATTCTTTGCGTCTCCATGGATTGTAGCCTGCCAGGTTCCTCTGCCCATGGAATTTTTCCAGACAAGAATACTGGAGCAGGTTGCCATTTCTTACCCCAGGGGATCTTCCCGACCCAGGGACTGAACTCGCGACTGTCAGGCAGATTCTTTACCACTGAGACACCTGGGAAGCCCCATACCATATGGCTGCTGCTGCTGCTGCTGCTGCCAAGTCACTTCATTCGTGTCCGACTCTGTGAGACCCCATAGACGGCAGCCCACCAGGCTTCCCCATCCCTGGGATTCTCCAGGCAAGAACACTGGAGTGGGTTGCCATTTCCTTCTCCAATGCATGAAAGTGAAAAGTGAAAGTGAAGTCACGTCAGTCGTGTCCAACTACTAGCGAACCCATGGACTGCAGCCCACCAGGCTCCTACCTCCATGGGATTTTCCAGGCAAGATGACTGGAGTGGAGTGCCATTGCCTCCTCCCATACCATAGGACAGTTGTCCCTGAATGAATGGATTACATAGCAGATGATTAATAAGATTTGGTTGACTGAATGATTGTAGTAAATGACTGAAGAAGGGTGATCACATATTCAGATCAGATCAGTCGCTCAGTTGTGTCCGACTTTTTGCGACCCCATGAACCGCAGCACGCCAGGCCTCCCTGTCCATCACCAATTCCTGGAGGTCACTCAGACTCACATCCATCGAGTCAGTGATGCCATCCAGCCATCTCATCCTCTGTCGTCCCCTTCTCCTCCTGCCCGCAATCCCTCCCAGCATCAGAGTCTTCTCCAATGAGTCAACTCTTCGCATGAGGTGGCCAAAGTACTGGAGTTTCAGCTTTAGCATCATTCCTTCCAAAGAAATCCCAGGGCTGATCTCCTTCAGAATGGACTGGTTGGATCTCCTTGCAGTCCAAGGGACTCTCAAGAATCTTCTCCAACACCACAGTTCAAAAGCATCAATTCTTTGGTGCTCAGCCTTCTTCACAGTCCAGCTCTCACATCCATACATGACCACAGGAAAGACCATAGCCTTGACTAGGCGAACCTTTGTTGGCAAAGTAATGTCACATATTGGGGCCCATCAATTAATGACCACATTCATTCTTGGGCAAGGCCTTTTGTTATGTCCTGGACTCTCTTTTCTTTAGCTTCAATGCCATGCTGTTTAACAATTGGTTTTGTCAAACTGGTCTAAAGAAAGGATACAAACTTTTAGCTATCAGATAAGGTATGAGGATTGCATGGTTTGTATTGCATGGTAACTGTAGTTGATAATAGTAAGAAAAAAAGAGAGAGACAACTATATGAGTTGATGGACATGTTAACTAGGAGGAGGAGTCCTTTCATAAGGTATACATAGATCATCATGATGTACACTTCAAAAATCATACAATTTTACCCATCATACCTCCATTAAGCTAGAAAAAAAGAACATTTTCAAGTGGCTATTTTAATGTAAAACAACTAATATGATAAAAAAAAGAAATAGGGGTCTATCATGTAAATAGAGATAAAAAGAATGTGCTGAAGTCACTACTGAGGTCTTATGGAGGAACCTGGAGAGTTGGTCTGTCTTAGAGACCAGAAAGGGAAAAGGTTAAAGAGAAGCTGTAGTAAACTTCACAGGAACAATGAGTTGGCTTCAGGTGACTGAATAACTGTTTAGAAATCACCGTGATAGCCAAGCTCAGTGACGGGTCTCCTTTCTTAACCCAGGAGGCTATAAGGCCAGGGAGATATACTACTTTCCAAGGTCAACAGCTGTGAAGACTGTGGTGATTTCTGGAGGGAACTATGTTTTTGATAATGAAGAAACTGAAAGATGTAAAGAATATTTTGATGATATGAAAGAAAAATTTCAGCACTAAATATGGTTTAGTGGACACAGAAGAAAGTTTATGGAGGAGTTGGAGTGAGGTGCACATAGGCCCCTGAGTTAAATTGAAGTTGGATAAGGGTGGGGATCTGAAGCCTGATACCTGACTTGAGACGTGGCAGAAAAAGTCTTAGGATATAGGACATAGGAGAAAGGAGTTGGCAGGCAGTCCTATAGATCTTCTATTTAAAGAGAAAAATCAGAAATTCTATAAGTGATGAAATGCATAAAGCTAAGTGACTGGTTCAAATTGATAATTTGGTTGCTAAAACTTTACAGAGCTGAGTATTATTCCTTCATTAGAAAGCCCAGGTTTTTCTGAAGTGTGGAGTGAATGAAGGGGATATATGGAGAATGAAATAAAGAAAAATAGTTCCACTGAATCTTAAAAAGATGTTTCAAATATGAAATTAATAGATAGCTAAAGGTCATATGAATTTGATTAAATACTCCATCTGCTGCTGCTGCTAAGTCGCTTCAGTCGTGTCCAACTCTGTGCGATCCCATAGACGGCAGCCCACCAGGCTCCTCCAGGCAAGAACACTGGAGTGGGTTGCCATTTCCTTCTCCAATGCATGAAAGTGAAAAGTGAAAGTGAAGTCGCTCAGTCGTGTCCGACTCTTAGCGACCCCATGGACTGGGGCCTACCAGGCTCCTCCGTCCTTGGGATTTTCCAGGCAAGAGTACTGGGGTGGGGTGCCATTGCCTTCCCCCATACTCCATCTAGATTTTAGCTAAAAAGAAATTTCAAATATAAATAAAGTTTGTGTGTGTTTTTTTTTTTCCCTCTATAACCACTATACCTTATGATTTGAGTCCCTGGCTAAATTTTTCTCATGACTTTTGTATCAATTCAGGAAAATGAAAACCTGCCTCCTTGTAACAACGTCTCCTCTTGCAATGCCATTGACGGAGCACTCTGGTGACTCATCATTTCACATTCTCAGCTTTCGTTTATGTTAAAAGAAAATTAACCTTCCTTCCCTGGAAGAAGGTTTGGTTGCCAGAAATCACGAGCTAAACATGGAATTTATTTTCTACCATCAGGAAGTGAGTTCTCTGCCTCTGCTCTTATTCGGACCTTGGATAATAGCTCCGTTACCCTTAGTGCTAACTTTGCTAGTGGCGGTGAAACTGCCCCTAGGGCTGCTGTGGGGTCAGCCTGCTGATGGCCTGTCTTTTTCTCCCAGGTGTTATTGATGCAGAATAATCCTCAGTTCCCTGTGATTAAAGAGTCAGAGTTGAGATTGCAGCATTTTCCTACTTTGTCTCTGGAACCCCCATAAACTGCATTAGAAAAAAAAAAAACCACAGCAATTATTTTAAAAGGGGGGGGGACTCTTTTGAATGCATTTTTTTTCCTTTTTCTCTAACAATAGAATATAAATGTATTTTTAAAAAGATTCTTTAGAGATGCTGTATGTTGCACAATGAGGTACATTCTTATCTGATTCTTTCTTGGTAGAACTTTGTCCCCTGTACACATTATTGTTATTGACAGCAGTTCTAAAGCCTTTAAAATAAGAAGAAATTAAACAGTGAATCAATAAAGATTAGCTATTTACTGTAGATTACTAGCTTATCATTCCCATAATTACAATAATGGTTGCTGATGGAAATTCTATTTATGTGAATCATTTTATTCTTATTATTTACTATTATTAATGTTACCATTATTATCTTCTTACCCTTCAGTTCACAAGATGTATCTTCTCACTGAATTTTAATTCCAGTAACTTGCTATTATACTGTACATAATCCTATCAAAGACTGTCCTTCATGCAACATTTTCAGTGATATATTATCATAGAGACCGTTAATGAATGAGCTTCATATCTTACTAATACTATTTTAGATACTATTTTTTATTAATTTTCCAAGCTGTAATTCTTCATAGACTACCTGTACCTGTCTTATATTAAAGTTATGTTTTCCATTTTTACATGGAGATTTCAAAGGAAAGCATTAACTCTGTGTCTTTAAAAATACATTTTACTTCATGGATTCTCAATGATTACATTACCATAATGCCCATGCTTTGTTCTCTTATACTTGTAACAAGTTAATTTTCACAATTTCCTTTACTTTGGATTCCAATTTTATGTTAGCAATCAAAATTAAAACAGTAACACTATGATCCTCCTGACATGCAACTGAGACAAGAAATAACTTGAAAAACAAGCCAACTGCACTCTGTCCTTTGACTAAGATCCAGACACTATAGTCAAATAAAGGAAATGATTATGTCAACTTTTGTACATACTATCTCTAAGCATTATTACTTGAAAGTAAATACAGTCATCGTGCAGAAGGTACTGTGTTCCTTCGAAATAATTTATTTCATTGAAATACCTTATTTATTTTATTTTAAAGAGATTAAGAAAGTGAGCAACAAGAAAGCTATTTGTTTAGCTTTAAATTGAGTCTTTTTCCCTTGCCATATGATTCTGATCACAGGCTGTTGCAATACAAAATAATTTGTGCTGAAATTTTTACTGTTTTCCTCACACTGGGAATTTGGTAGAATGGTATGGATTTCTTTTTATATGTTGCTACAGGAAAGGTCAAACAGAGAGACTGTAGATTAAATAAGCTTAGATTGTAGCTACATTCCTTTGTAATTACATTAAAACATTCTAACAGTATAAAATTAGTGGCCAATATTAAAATGTCCTTAAAACTATGCTATATGTAAATAAGCTTAGATCTCTTTGAAGAAAGATTAAATATATATGTGATATTCTGTAGCTGAGATTAATAGCTAGGGAGAAATGCATTATTATGGTAATATAAACATATTTAGTATATAGCTATAGCATTCAAGATAAACAAAACAGATCCCTATTGCTAGTTTGGGTTGATATGCTTCATTAATCTTTTCAGGGCATCTGTTTGTTTTTCTACACCTCTCCAAATTTATACAAACATAGCAAATACATATATACTAGGATAATTAGACAAGTGGCAATTGGAAGCAACTGGAAAAAAGAAGGAAAAGAGGAAGGAAGGAGAAGGAAAGGAAAAAATATATATATTATACATAAACAATGAAATTAAACCCCATCTGTGTCTGAGTTTTGATCCTTTGGTCTAGAGTTTCACCTAGGAGGAGGGCATGGCATCTCACTCCAGTATTCATGTCTGGAGAATCCTATGGCCAGAGGAGCCTGGCGGGCTACAGTCTTTTGGGTAACAAAGAATTGGACATGACTGAAGCGACTTAGCAGGCATACATGCTGCTTGTCTAAAAGGAAAAACCAAAGTGCTAGAAAAGTTACCATTATAAGACTATATTCCTAGTATATATAATTCACTCAAGACAATCTTTTGTCTAATATGGTGATGGTTTTGATATTGTGTCAGTGGGTACAGAAATATTTGATGCTTCTACTTCCACAAGTGTAGTGGTACTAAGTAAAAAAAATGGCTAACATTTAGTGACAGTTATTATATTCCAAGAGTGTTTTCATAATTTTACCTTAGAAGTGACCTTATAAGATAAATACTGTGTGTGGGAGTTTGAATAGTGATCATTTCATCCCAGAGTCAAAGTGAGCCAAAATAATAAACTGACCTCTTCCCATGTATTGTATCTTATAAGAAACGGAGGCAAATTCTGTCAAAAGCTCTGTTTGGTATATAGCTCCTCTACATGTTAAGAACAGAAAAAATAGACCCTGTAAGTCTCTGGAAGCAGTTTAATGAATCCTTGCAATCTGAATTCAAATTTCAGGTTCTTGAAGTTCCATTTGTAAGAAAAATTCTAATACTTTACCGGAAAGTTCATGATGCAAGTATGCTTTTGTATTTTTTGTAATCTTTTTCTGAAGACCTGTATAGACTGTATAGACTTACAATTTTTCTAAAGTGTACAAACAAACTATAAAGTTACATGATAACTTTTAGCAATATCATATAAAAGATTGTTAAAATTGTAAAGAACATAATGCCTCATCCTTGACAAACACTGTTTGGAAAACAGGTTAACAGTATCTTTACTAATCACAGCTACATAAACATGTAGATTTATATTCTGCATGTACCACTGGTGATAATGTTCATGTATTACAGTTTCATGAGATATCTTATATTTCAAGAGTCTAAGATAATACTGAGCACAGAACAGGCCATCACAAAATATTTTTTGTAAAAATAAGTAAAAAATTAAAATGATAATGGGACAATGAAGCTGAACTTTTAAAAATTGGTCTTTTCAACATACATTATTAAAATTAAAAAAACTCCATTAACAGAAATTACAATTTTTAAAAATTCAAGGAAACCACAACTTCTGTATAAGTTAGAAACCTGGTATGAAGAAGTAGGTGTTAAGGGAAAAACCACAGGTGCTGTTGCCCGTTTTTGGGCTAGTAACCTTGAGAGCCTTTAGTAATTAGAAGACCTCATTGAAAAGGACGGTGAGCAGTGCCAAGAGAGCCTTTTGGAGAGCCTGGCTCCACGGAGAGGGTCATCCTATAGAAGCTGGGAGATTTGATGAAGTGACACAGCACAGCCATCAGCAGGCAGGGTGTTGGGGCAGTGTATCCCAACCTCACTCTCCTTTTCTCCATACTCTTGAGCATGTTATTCATTGGCTGAACACAGGGAAAAGCCACAGTGTGAAAGAATCCACACAAATGGTATACACAAGTCAGCCAGCAAAGCCCAGGGCTGGAAGGAGAAAGGTGGAGAGTAAACTCAGAGAGCCAAACAACGGGCATCCAGCACAACATACAACATTCAGATTCCAATTTTCCACATCTCCTCTCCTTAAATATTCAGATCTTGAATATTTGTAATTATAAATAGGGTGATAATAAAAGAACTCTGTTCCCATTTCCTTTGCTTGGATTACTACTTGAAAAGTTTCACCAATAAAAATAATGTATGTGATACAGCAATATGCTGGCTTTACTCTATACCACCAATTGTTTTCTCAGAGTTTAACCAATATTTCCTGCCACCAACATAAATAACCATGATTATTTTGATACTTTTGTTAGTATTACTCTTTTTAATTTTTAAAATAATGAATACATAATGGTTTGAATGTTAACTCTGACCTCTAGGAGTTCACATACTGCTATTTCTATTTCCTTATCAGTAAGGGAGGAATGTCCTAACATTCAAATAACCAAAGAAAATGGTGCCTTCTTATTACTTTAACAACTAAAATATATTGATCTATATTGATCTAGCACATGTAGCTATCTGCTAATCTCTTAAATGGATTTATACATCTTTTCTAACGATTGAATATTTTCTTTCATGTTTGTTTGTTGTTGAAAACATTTTCTTCATATTACCTATCAATTATAATAAAGACACATTATCTTCTTATTGTGTGTTCTTCTTATATACACAGATACAATTAAGTGTTACACTTAATGAAACTATGTCCTGATATATCTCCCTCAATTTATTCTGACTACTGAAAATTTAAATTCAGATTTAGTAAGATATATTAAATTTTTGAGGTAGTCTTCTTTGGTTTTTCAAAACTCAGTACAAGTACATATCTTAATCCCTTTGGACTGATATAACAAAAATACTATAAACTGGGGGGGTTAAGTTACAAATATTTTTACAATTTTGGAGGTTAAAAAGTCCGAGTTAAGGCACCAGCAGATTCAGTGTCTGGTAAGGGCCTGTTTCCTGTGTCAACAGCAGTGTTCTTCCCGTGTTCTCCCATGGTAGAAGGGGCAGGGAGTACTCTAGGATCTCTTTTACAAAAGCACAGATCCCATTCATGAGGGTTCCACCCTCAGATCTAATCACCTCCCAAAGGTTCCATCTCCCAATATCATCACATTAAGGATTATTAGGTTTTAAAATATGTATTTGGGGAGACACAGACTTTCAGACTATAGTGGCAGGTAAATAATTATAGCTTATTGCCAAATAGAGTCTTCTCTTGTATTGTTGGAAAAGGGTGTTTGCTATGACCAGTGTGTTCTCTTGGCAAAACTCTATTAACCTTTGCCTTACTTCATTCTGTACTCCAAAGCCAAATTTGCCTGTTACTCCAGGTATTTCTTGACTTTCTACTTTTGTATTCCAGTCCCCTATAATGAAAAGGACATTTTTTTGTGGGTGTTAGTTCTAGAAGGTCTTGTAGGTCTTCATAGAAACATTCAACTTCAGCTTCTTCAGCATTATTGGTCGGGACATAGACTTGGACTACTGTGATATCGAGCAGTTTGCCTTGGACATGAACAAAGATCATTCTGTCATTTTTGAGATTGCATCCAAGTACTATACTTTGGAGACTTTTGTTGACTATGAGGACTACTCCATTTCTTCTAAGGGATTCTTGCCCACAGTAGTAGATATAATGGTCATCTGAAAACTAAAGAGCCTCTTGATGAAAGTGAAAGAGGAGAGTGAAAAAGTTGGCTTAAAGCTCAACATTTGGAAAATTAAGGTCATGGTATTGGGTCCCACCACTTCATAGCAAATAGATGGGTAACAATGGAAGCAGTGACAGACTTTATTTTTTTTTGGCTCCAAAATCATTGCAGATGGTGACTGCAGCCATGAAATTAAAAGACACTTGCTCCTTGGAAGAAACATTATGACCAACCTAGACAGCATATTCAAAAACAAGAGACATTACTTTGCTAAAAAAGGTCCATTCAGTCAAAGCTATTTTTCCAGTAGTCATGTATGGATGTGAGAGTTGGACTGTAAAGAAAGCTGAGCACTGAAGAACTGATTCTTTTGAACTGTGATGCTGGAGAAGACTCTTGAGAGTCCCTTGGACTGCAAGGAGATCCAACCAGTCCATCCTAAAGGAGATCAGTCCTGAGTGTTCATTGGAAGGACTGATGCTGAAGCTGAAACTTCTATACTTTGGCCATCTGATGTGCAAGAACTGACTCATTTGAAAAAGACCCTGATGCTAGGAAAGATTGAAGGAAGGAGGAGAAGGGGACAACAGAGGATGAGACGGTTGGATGACATCACCAACTCAACAGACAAGAGTTTAAGTAAACTCGGAGTTGGCGATGCTGCAGCCATGGGGTCACAAAGAGCTGGACACACTGAGCAGTTGCAGAACTGAAATAATTATACACTCTGCTTATAAACGATAAGAATATCAAACTTAATGGCTTCCTTTTCTAAAAAGTTTTTTTCTGGCAGATGGCTGTTTAGTTATTTTGATTTCTAAACTCTCAGATCACTTTGGTTTTACCTTTTCTATGATGTTTGTCATGTATTTTCTATAATATTAATTTTTTGTCTTTATGTACAATTGATACTATTAGTTTATTGGTTCCCAAAAGTCAAGGGGCCGTTTTTTGGTTTTTTTTTTAGGGGCTGTTTTTAAATCCTATTTTGAAAAAAAACAACAGGACTATGAAGTAAACAGTAAATAATCTACAGTGGTTATTTGAATAGTTATTCAGAAAATTCTGTAGGTTCACATTTCAGCTCCTCAAAATAATATAAAGCACAATATATGTACACAAACCCTCTTTCAACTCTTGACTATAGAATTACTTACCTGTTGTAAGCCTCAAAATTAATACAAACTAACAAAAATAGTTTTTTTAAAAAACTAATGAAAATAGTTTATATGAACATTATATAGTTTATATAAGTGAAAAATAGTTAATGTTTAAAGAATATTTATGTTGTATTCTGCAAAAGATTTTGTATTGTAAGCCATAACAAATATGTGTGTGTGTTAGTCTCTCAGTCGTGTCCGACTCTTTGCGACCTCATGAACTGTAGCCTGCCAGGCTCCTCTGTCCAAGGGATTCTCCAGGCAAGAACACTGGAGTGGGTTGCCATTCCCTTCTCCAGGGGATCTTCCCAACCCAGGGATCGAACACAGGTCTCCTGCATTGCAGGCAGATTCTTTTCCATCTGAGCTACAAGGAAGACCTTAACAAATGTAGCATCACTTAATATTTTAAAAAAATTTCAAGCAAGGTTACATCAAAATAAAATAACTACCAGTTATTATGCACTCCCCATATAGTGGGTTTAGAGTTAGGTGATCTAGACATATATAGTCCACCAATAAGAACCTGATCAGGCCTGAGCAGAATCAGGGCTAGGCAGAACAAAGAGGAAGATTTTCAAATAATAAAGTCAGTACATTTAGATAACAAGGAATATACCAATAGTAACAACACCTAGAGTTCAGATAAGATGTCTGATACTTTCTCAAAAAAAGTAAGTGGGAATTTCTAGTGGGAAATATTATGGAATTTTCTAAATTCCACAGTTAATTTTCTTGCTTGTAGTAGAATTAAAAAGAAAGAATTAAATATTAACTGTAAACACATGAAAAATGTTAATTAACTATTATAGTTAAATGGAAATATTCAGCATAAACATATGGAAAATTGTGCTCTAGAAAGCAATAGAGATGAATGATTTTGTTTTGAGTATATATATATGTGTGTGTGTGTATGTGTATATATATATATATATACCCATATGCTTTATATATATTAACTTGCAGATCATTTTAAAAAAATTCAAATTAACACAAGTTTTGCTTGACCCAGAAAAAGGAATTTACTAAAATAATGTATTCTGAAAATTGAACTGTTGACGATTTCCCACATCAAACGCCTATCATAAATACAATTATTTTTCACAGCTCACTCATTTTCATTTAGAGTGCTATTGTTAAGTTTTCCTGATTGTTTTGCTTAAGAAATCAGAAAGGCTGCTTTAGGCTAACTGGAGGTTATATGTTCACAATAAATCTAGACATGAAAATCAATAGAAACATTTAAACCTGTGATGCTGGAGAAGTGCCTCTCAAAAAAGATCAAATGCTAAGAATCGAATCTCATATACACTATTGCACATTATCACTACAAGTGAAGGCTTGTTGACAACTATTCTGTTTATTAAGCATCTGCAATACAATTTGAAAAACATGACACTGTTTAAAGGATCTTCAGGCTTATTAGTGAGGTCTCGTCGACTGGGTGAGGATGCCAGTACTGCAGACATGTTTCCTTAGCCACTAAGGGCATTGCCTGGGCTAGGTCTTTGAATTCACCATATGTGCCGAGAGGATCAGCAGTGAAGAAGGTAAATGACAGAAAGAAGCACTTTCCATATAAGGGAGCAAATGAGGCATCCGAACAGAAAGGAGTGGGAATACATAGATTGAGATCCATGAGAAATGAGAGAAATTCACAGATTTATCGAAAAGAAACCCCTATACTTTCTTCATCTTCTCAGATGTCTCTTGTCCTGTTAAAGGAATTCACAAATCTTTCAAAGTTTTCCTCCCATCTGAGAAGCCAACTATTTTTTTAAGCAAGTTCCTGTTGTTCTGAAACTTTTATTTCCTTTCAGTGAGTTTTTCTCTTGGCTCCCCCAGATATATTTTCTGCTTGTTTTCAATTTTCATGGATCTTACAGAACACTGTAAATGGTAGCAGCAGCTATGCCAGCTTTACCACTAAGCTTTATTCTAAAGGAATCTGTGTCTTTGAGAAATCTGTGTCTTATGGGAAATTATGAGGTTGTGAACTACCTTCTGCACCTATGAGAGATAATAAATCTTCATGCTTTATAGACTAGCATTTACACAGGTATGCACACATACATTCACAAATACCTTTCAATCTGAAACTTTCTACTCTGCCAGCAATTCTCAGTGAAAGATGATTCTGGTAAGGAGAACAGTAAGCAAAACTAAGCATTTAAGGATGTATGTAATGTAAGAGTTGTGGTGTGTGTGTGTGTGTGTCTGTTGTAAGAAAATTGGAAAACTAAAAAAAACAAGCATAAATATGCCAAAGAGCAATAACAAAGTATTCTACATTACTAAGCAGGAAAAAATAAGATAAACATATCAATTTTCTCAAAATGAATTCATAGGTTTAATTCACTCCAAATTTTTACTGCAGAATTATTCAGAAATGACAATAAAATAGAGTATTAAGAAAAAGAAGAGCTTTTTAAAGTGGTAAAGTCTGTTGTAATTTAATAACAGTTAAAAGTGATGATGGCATTAAAAACACAATAAGAAAGTAAAGAAAGTTCACTGTTTGCTTGAATTCTAAATAAGAAAAAACAAAGAGACAAAAATAGCAGTAGGATCATATGACAGAGCCAAATGCCAGGTTATTTAAGACACTACTAGAACCTCAAGTAAAATTTAGGATAATATAAAATTATAAAATAATAGGACAGGAATAATTTTAAAACAAAAATTAATCCAACATTTTCAACGGTGGTAACTTTTCACAGCATATACATTCTTCCCTGTCATTAGGAAGATTTGGGACTCTCAGTGATATTTTACAGAAGATAAAATTGAAGTTCAGATATACTGATATGCTACTATTCCTTCTATAATGCCACACTATCCATCAATATAAATTCATTATATCTTAATCAGTCCTAGTCCATAAACTAAAACACATTTCAGTCTTGGACTACATTGTTTTTCCTCAAAAATTTTATTGGGTTCAGGAGGATTTTTTTTAAGTTGATATACCATTGGAAGGACATTAAAAATTTTATACGAAGATAAACAATTAGAGCACTTTACAATATACAATTTTAAGTTTTATTTGTCAATTAAAAGTGAAATTGGTACAAAGAGTGACACAAAAATTTAGTATCATTTTAAAGGTATATAAAGCTAAGGACATCTCCCAGTTCAATTTGAGATCTTCAACTAGAGGCTAGGTAGAATTAATACTAGACCACTGCTCCTCTAAATTCAAAACCTGTGCTTTTTCCAGAACTTCATATATCCCACCTCCCTAATATTAACTAAAGATGAGGATGCAAAGAATATTAAGAGACTCAAAGCAGGCTTTATTGGAACCTAGTTGGGGTGTCCAGCTGGTCATTAAAATCCAAATATAGGTTAAGATTTACATGATCTAGGATAATGGCAAAAAATGAAAAATGATTCTGTTATCACAGTTTTTTCTTATATTTTCCTTTTAGCTCCATTTCTTCACACACATGTGTAAACTAAATAAACAAACATCAGCCATGTAAAAAATATCAAAAACATGCTGTTTTCAGAGATGAATTCATAGGAATTGGAATTTAATAGTGAGATATTCATTTATTCATCCCTAAGGGTGCCTCCCTTCAGTTTGACTGAGGAAAATAGGTTCAGTTTTCCTTATATAATATAAATAACACTGGAGTAAGATTGCATCTGTCATAGATGAAAATACCATATTTATGTCTTCTTATAATCCATTCATTGCTTTATGGACCCAAAGTCCTCCAGGGAGTGTCACAAATCCACATAATGTTCCTGAGTGTTACGTTTTGCATTTGGATCTATGATTTAGCTGACAGATGTGAATAAACACTTAGAGTCCAGGAACTCTCTGATAACTGCACATGTGGAGACCAAGAGTACAAATTCCTTTAAGGTCACATTAGCTCTTCCTTGAAATCCCCTTCTATGATTACTTCTTTGCTGATGATAAAATAATTTTCCACCAATGAATCAACATATATTTTCAAAAATTGCTATGCTGCGTTTTATTATTTTTCCATCAAAATTTTAATAAATCAATTAAAATGAGAATGTTACAAATTTTATAAAGAAACAAAACCCTTGAATCCTACACTTTTGATACATATCCTCTAAGAACAATGAAATTTTTTTTTTTTAGACATTGTACCCCACTGTTTTTCTAATTGTTTTGGAAAACAACTTTAGACATTGTACACCAACATTGTTTCAAATTTTAAGCGATTAAGCATTGATGCTGAAGCTGGAACGCCAATACTTTGGCCACTTGATGCGAAGAACCGACTCATTGGATAAGACTTGATGCTGGAAAAGATTGAAGGCAGGAGGAGAAGGGGACAGCAGAGGGTGAGATGGTTGGATGGCATTACTGACGCGATGGACATGAGTTTGAGTGGACTTCAGGAGTTGGAAGCCTGGCATGCTGCAGTCCATGGGGTCGCAAAGAGTCAGACAAGACTGAGCAACTGAACTGACTAATTGAAACAAAGTTGGAATACCTCATTGGATAACTAAGGACAAACAATTTAGTGATAAAAAGATACTCTGAATACATAGTTCTATTTAATATTATTCAATGCTTTTTACAATCTCTGATCCATCAACAGCAAACTCTCTCACAGCCCATAAGTTCTTTAAGGAACTTGACTACTCCCTTTTTTTTGGCTTTAATTGAAACTTCATCTTTCCTCAAGGCTAATGCCTTTTTGCAGAGTTCTGGAAACTGTGACTCCTCTTTCTTTTCATGCCCAGCATGTTACAAAGACAGGATGTTGTTGGCATTTCCCCATTTTCACACCTTTCCTTTGAAGTAAATGACATAATTTGTACACCATCCTATATATATATTTTCTACCACTCAATTCTACTAAATTTCCAGTCACTTCTTCACATTCATCCAGTATTCTGAAGTCCATCTTACTATTTGCAGCCAACAAGATCCATTCTATTATACTGTGGAGGACATCTCAGTTCAGTTCAGTTCAGTTCAGTTGCTCAGTTGTGTCCAATCCCTTGCGACTCCATAGACCACAGCATGCCAGGCCTCCCTGTCCATCACCAACTCCCAGAGTTTACACAAACTCATGTCCATTGAGTCAGTGATGCCATCCAACCATGTCATCCTCTATTGTCCCCTTCTCCTCCCGCCCTCAATCTTTCCCAGCATCAGGGTCTTTTCAAATGAGTTAGCTCTTCACATCAGGTGGCCAAAGTATTGGAGCTTCAGCTTCAACATCAGTTGGATCAATGAACATCAATGAACACTCAGGACTGATCTCTTTTAGGATGGACTGGTTGGATCTCCTTGCAGTCCAAGGGACTCTCAAGAGTCTTCTACAACACCACAGTTCAAAAGCATCAATTCTTCAGTGGACAACATCACACATCCATGTAAAAAATATTTTTAATACTTTGGCCTCATACTTTCCTGACTTTTTCAACAACAATGATATATACCTTCACTCAAACTCTCTCATCTGTCTCCAAGGATCTTGTCATCACCTGGAATTTCTCTCTCACAGAGTAAACCAGTATTTATTCAGAAGTATGATAGCTGCATTCTATTTAGCAAGAGTTATTTATTTCAGAATTTTTGAGAACAGTATGTATCAGTGAGGGGATTCCCAGGTGGCACTAGTGGCAAAGAATCCACCTGCCAGTGCAAGAGACTCAGCTTCAATCCCTGGGTCAGGAAGATCCCCGGGAGTAGGAAACGGCAACCCACTCCAGTATTCGTGCCTGAAGAACCTTTGAACAGAGAAGCCTGGCGGCTATAGTCCATGGGGTCGCAAAGAGTCAGATACCAATGAGCGACCGAACACACAGAAACACATGTATTGATGAGAGGCAGTCAAGGGTACATTAGTGTATTATCCTATTTTCTGAAATTTCCCAGCAGCTTAAAAAAAAAAATTTAAAAAAAAAAAAAAAACCCTGTCTGTTTGGGAAAAAAATTGAGCCTTCCATTAAGTTACAAGAATAGCACAGCATTTCACTTTATGTCTTTCCTACAGTTTGGAGTATATTCTTGGAAGCTTAGTGTTGAGCTTTGTTCTTTTCCCAGCGAATCTGTGAGCTCCTAATCTCTACATTAAAAAACCTCTTCTGGTGAATCAGCCAGAATCGGCTTCCTTCATTTGAAATGAAGAACTCTGACTTAAATCAAGTCAACTTGTTTCTAAAACTTTCTCTCTGTGGAGAATTCTCTGTGGCCTAGGAGCAGAAAAAGAGAAAGCAGATGATTAGGGTGATTTACATAAATTCAGTATGTTAATGATGCATTCTTATCTAAGCAGTAAGGCAAAGCTAAGAAAATCCACCTGACAAAATATCCTAGCAACAATTTTATTTTTTTAACTAATAAAATAACGCTAACCTAACAATAAATGCAATTAGGGAAGAAAATATGCTCACCTTTAATCTTATCACCATAACAGAGTATTTCATTGATTATTGTCTTTTCTTTTGATCTTTAACCTTACATACATTTTGTATTAAAATGATCATACTACATAGAGTTTTATTTTACATACCAGCCAGGGACCAAGGAAAAAAATAGATGAGAAATTTAGGGATGACAATTGAGAAATTTAGAGATAGCTCAACAAAGGGACAATTTATAAAGATATAGGCTGGGTGTAGTGGAACCAAAGAGGTGAGTACAGTACCCATGAGGTAGTAACCAGGGTGCTGGTCCCAACCCAAGAACTGAAGAGACAAGAATTGATAATGGTTACTCAACCCAGAGACAGAAAGTGCTCTGTGTAGAGGTCTGGGTGATTGGAGTCCTTACTTTGGGCTCAGTGACCCATACAGCCTGCAATGATCCTGCAAAGAGGGAATTTGTAGAACATATATCAATGCCTTGCTCTCCTCCTGCCTCTGATCTCCTACCTGTGTTTCTCATGACTGTGACCAGATAAAAAGGAAACCTGCTGATAAAGTCCAAGCAGGTCAGCCTCCTGTGGCACAGAGCAGAATCTGAAAAGTAAAAGTAATACATCCAGCACCACATGATGGTATAATATTTTATAAGGATAACATTATTTCTTGCTTAATTACTCTTCTATTACAGTCTTTATACTTTACCTGTTAATAAAATGAGCAATATTTTTATAAATATCTTAATACATATTACATTTTTTCTTTTGAATAATTCATAAGAAATGACACCAAAAACTGTATGACTAGTTCTCAAGAAAAGAACAGTTTAAAATGAGGAATATCTGTTTTGTCCTAATTTGTCTTTATCATTTTTAAAGTAGTTAAGCTGCTCAGTTCAGCTCAGTTCAGTCGCTCAGTCATGTCCGACTCTGCAAACCCATGAACCGCAGCACGCCAGGCCTTCCTGCCCATCATTAACTCCCGGAGTCCACCCAAACCCATGTTCATTGAGTTGGTGATGCCATCTAGCCATCTCATCCTCTGTCATCCCCTTCTCCTCCTGCCCTCAACCTTTCCCAGCATCAGGGCCTTTTCAAATGAGTCAGCTCTTAGCATCAGATGGCCAAAGTATTGGAGTTTCAGCTTCAACATCAGTCCTTCCACCAGGACAGATTTCCTTTTAGGATGGACTGGTTGGATCTCCTTGCAGTCCAAGGGACTCTCAAGAGTCTTCTCCAGCACCACAGGTCGAAAGCATCAATTCTTCAGTGCTCAGCTTTCTTCATAGTCCAACTTTCAAATCCATACATGGCCACTGGAAAAACCATAGCCTTGACTAGACGGACTTTTTTGGCAAAGTAATGTCTCTGCTTTTGAATATGCTGTCTATTTTGGTCATACCTTTCCTTCCAAGGAGTGTCTTTTAATTTCATGGCTGCAATCACCATCTGCAGTGATTTTGGAGCCCTAAAATATAAAGTCTGTCACTGCTTCCATTGTTTCCCCTTCTATTTGCCATGAAGTGATGGGACCAGATGCCATGATAGTTTTCTGAATGTTGAGCTTTAAGCCAACTTTTTCACTCTCCTCTTTCACTTTCATCAAGAGGCTCTTTAGTTCTTCTTCACTTTCTTCAATAAGGGTGGTGTCACCCTGCGTATCTGAGGTTATTAATATTTTTCCCACCAATCCTGATTCCAGCTTGTGCTTCATCCATTTTTTTTCTTCAATAAGGGTGGTGTCACCCTGTGTATCAGAGGTTATTAATATTTCTCCCACCAATCCTGATTCCAGCTTGTGCTTCATACATTTTCATGAGGTACACTGCATATAAGTTACATAAGCAGAGTGACAATATACAGCCCTGACATACTCCTTTTTCTATTTGGAACCAGTCTGATGTTCCATGTCCAGTTCTAACTGTTGCTTCCTGATCTGCATGTAGGTTTCTCAAGAGGCAGGTCAGGTGGTCTGGTATTCCCATCTCTTTCAGAATTTTCCACAGTTTATTGTGATCCACACAGTCAAAGTCTTTGGCATAGTCAATAAAGCAGAAATAGATGTTTTTCTGGAACTCTCGTGCCATTTCAATGACCCAGCAAATGTTGGCAATTTGATCTCTGATTCCTCTGCCTTTTCTAAAACCAGCTTGAACATCTGGAAATGTTAAATTTGTGTATGGGAAAATATTTTCAGTGTTCTTAGAATATATTTGTCACATAGGAATCACACATAATCAGGGCAGTAGAAAGAGAAGGTCATTTTCTTTTGGAGATAAAGAAGTTAAGGCTCAGGAAGGTTTGTTCACAAGTCACGTGGCCAGTTCTAATAGATTAAACTGTGGGCAGAAGCTACTCAAGTCTCATATATAGGCTAAGCTGCTTCCCTTGTAACAAAGCTTTATCTGTTTAAATTCCACTCAACTTCATCCCCTCCAGAGCATACAAAGCAGGAAAAGAGAACAGCAGCGACTTTATACCTAACAGCCATGACCAGAAGTTACATGCATCACATCTATTAATACTCACAGTCCATTGGCCAGATCTTAAACACAGCTTTTACCTATTTTCTAGGATGGCTGATAAATGTAGTCTCAACCTGACCAGTCATGTTCTACCAGTAATGGTTCTATACATAAAGCAGAAAGAATATTGAGGGCACCAATAGCTACATGCATAGTGATGCCCGCTGGTCATCCATATATCCATTATTGTTGTTTAGTTGCATCCGACTCTTGGCGACCCCATGGACTATAGCCCACCAGGCTCTTCTGTCCATGGAATTCTCCAGATAAATATACTGGGAGAGGGGTGCCATTTCCTTCTCCAGGGGATCTTCCCAACCCAGGGATTGAAACCACATCCCCTGCATCTCCTTGGCAGGTGGATTCTTTACCAGTGAGTCACCAGGGATATCAAGGACACTAGCAGTTACGTCTACGGTGACACCCTCTGGCCATCCATACAGCCATACACATTTTTATTGCTTACATAGAACACATTTTCACTCTTCCCTGAGGGAAAGAGTGCAGAGACACAGCCAACAAAAACGTCACACATCTGGGTGAAGTACAGTACTTCTCAGCACAGAATGTGGTCCTGTGACTTATAAACTAAAAGACATATGCCTTCCACATACTCCCTCAATATACAATGCTGGGATTGGAACAGTAAACTGCAATAAAAACCCAAATTCAAAAGAAAGAAGAAGGGGCAACTGATCATCAAATCCTGCTGATTGTGAATTTTGAAGACCTCATGCTGTGTAATTCCCTGATTAGCCCTACTCTTTGCCATGGTTTCTGGAAATAACTCCTTTGTCCAGAGTTCTCTGCAGTCCTTCCTTTACCTTTTCGTAATTGTTTCTCTGTGACCACAAATGGAACTGGGACTGAAGAGCATCTACTTGCAGCCTTACGCTGTTGATGTAGACCTTAGGAAACAGAGGTTGTTTGAGAGGTTCGGTAACCACAGGCCCTTGAAGTGCAGCCTTGTGGTTACCCAGCAATTCCTTCCATCACTTTGATTCCAGCCAGCTCCATTTGAAGTAACCCAAGTGAAAGAATCTTCACTGGGTATAGCTTTTTATAACTTCAGACTTTCATTTATATACTCGTTCCTGGGCTCAGGCTGCTGCCCCTCCCACCTCAATTTAATGGCAATTACCTTAGAAGCATGGATAGGAGATAATATTATTAAACTGACCTTGGAGATAATATTATTAAACTGACCTTGGAAACTGGTTGCTCCAATTTTATGAGAACATTTAATATGGCATCATCTAGAAAGGCTCTCAGCAGCCACCCTCTTTTCTGCTGTTTGTGGTTCACATATATTTGGCTTTACTAATCTTGTAAGGTCCCAATTACTGAACTCATAATCAATATAGATTGACCATTTTGGGGGTAATGTAAGGTTTTTGTCTCATTTATAATCTGAGTGTTTTAACACTGATTTGTCATACAATGCACATTAATACTTCTTTTTAACCAATTTCATATACCCCCCTTTTCAACAAATTCACTCTTTGACAATCAAATTACCCCAAAAGCTAGCAGGTGAAAAGACTGAACAAAAATTACGTTTCCAATCAGTCTGTTCTCTCAACGTGAGATGGCCTTTCTATGTCTAAGCCAGATAAAATCTTGACTTTGAAAGATCATTATTGAGAACTCTTCAGTGACTGCTGACACTGGTTTTATGACCAAAAAATTAAAAAGAAAAAAACACCTTCCTCTGAAAAAATATATCTTGATATTTTAGGATCCGTGCTTATTTTGATTAATAGAACAGAGAGTACTCCATTAGATGGATTTTGTTTCTTTCAGTTTTTTGCTTGCAAACTGGCTCATAATTGGCTAAATCTGTCTCTCCCCTAGTTACTAGAAGTAGAAAGAATCTGCTAAAGTACACCAACATTTTTAGTTTTTCTCATCACTTATCCTAGAGTTAAAGTTCCAGGAAAGATGTGCATATCTCTAAAATTATCACAGGTAAGAGTTTTATACTAAATGTTTTTTCCCTAGTATAGCAAGAGTCACTAGCTTGCCAGACTACAATATAGGACCCTGGCCTTCCACTGCCTGACTGCAAAGCCTATATCACAAATATTGGGTTTTATCATGACAATATCCCACTTTCAGATACCAACATTTACATTTACATTTTGATTCTGACTACATTACTATAACAAAGAGACAACAAGATACAAGATTTAAATGGCACAGATTTAAAACATATGATTTAAATCATATAGATTTTAAAACATATCATTTAAATAACACAGGAAGAACAAATTTTCTTTCATTTCACTGTACAGAAGAAAATGATCCAGGGCCCCTTGTAGCTCGGTTGGTAAAGAATCTGCCTGCAAGTGCAGGAGACCCGAGTTCGATCCCTGGGTGGGGAAGATCCCCTGGAGATGGAAATGGCAACCCACTCCAGTATCCTTGCCTGGAAAATCTCATGGACAGAGGAGCCTGGTGGGCTGCAGTCCATGGGGTCACAAAGAGTTGGGCATGACTGAGCGACTAACACTTACTTACTTACTTACTTATATAGGTGGATCCTGCCATTCTTAATGCCTAGTTTTAATCTCTAGATCCAAGGTAGTTTGTCTGCTTATACCCATTTTCCCCGATAGCAGAAAAGGGAGAGAAAAGGAAGTGTAAAATAAACACTTTCCCTTTGCAAATGTGATTTCAGTTGGATATTTCACTTTGGTTTACATAATTTTGGTCAGAAGTAGTTAGACTATCATACTTAACTAAAAGGAAAGCAGCAAAATGTACAGTTGAACACTGAACAATGCAGGGGTTAGAGACACTGACCCTCTGAGTAGTTGAAACTTATCTTCTAGTCAGTCCTTCATATCCACAGTTCTGTGCCCATGGATCACAGTGGATCGTGTAGTTCTATATGTAGTATTTACCAGCAAAAACCAATCTATTTGTAAGTGGACCTGTGCAGTTCAAATTCATGTTGTTCAAGGGTCAACTGTAGTTTGGCCAAGTAGCCATTTATTCTACTAAAACTCGAGTATTTTTCTAGTAAGCAAAAGAGAATGAGAAAAATGAGAAGCCTCTGTACACTAGAGTCATCCTCAGTGTCCATGGGAGACTGGTTCCAGGACCCCCAGGAATACCAAAATCCTTGGTTGCTCAAGTTCCTTATATAAAATGATGGAATATTTGCATATAACCTACACAATTTCCCCATATACTATAAATCATTCTCTGGATTACTTAAAATATCCAATATAATGTAAATACTATGTAAATCATTGTAAATACAATGTAAATGTAAGATAAGTCATTGCCAGCAAGCAGCAAATTTGTTTTACTTTTTGGAACTTTCTGGAATTTTTAAAAATATTTTTGGTCTGTGGTTGGTTGACGCATTGATGTGAAACTATGGATACAGAAAGTCAATGGTACTGTACTGTAGGGCTTTTCCCACTAAACTGACATTAAGAAATAACAATCTGACTTTTTAGAAATTTAAACCAAGGGAGAATTTAAATAAGATTTGTTTCTGGGATACAGGATATGAAAAGATATATTTTTTGTAAATTCTTCATTAAGTCAAAACAGCTGAGAACCAAAATACTAAATTACAGATCTAGAAGATGTCATCTTGCCTTAAACTTGTACCAAGGCTAAAAGACCATGGCAAAACATTAGCCTGATTTAGGCTTCTGAAATCATTGAAGAAGATCTCTAGTTTTTTGGCAATATTTTCTACCCTCTAATTTTGAGAAAGATGGCCATGAGATCCCATCCCCCACTCTCAAACTCTCATTTGTGCATAATATGGTATCGTGTGGTGATAGAGACAGTGGGCATACAGTCTGGACTCAAATCTAAGGATCTCAAGCCCTTCTGTTTACCAACTTAAAAATCCAAGAAAAACACTCAATCTTTCTAAACCTCAGGTTCCTAATCTATAAAAGAAAGATCGTATTAAGTGTATAGTTAAGTATATGTATGCTCAGTCATGTCAGACTCTTTGCAACCCCATGGACTGAACCCCATCAGGCTCCTCTGTCCATGGAATCCTCCAGGCAAGAATACTGGAGTGGGGTGCCATTTCCTACTCCAAGGGATCTTCTCGACCAAGGGATTGAACTCTCATCTCTTGCATCTCCTGCATTGGGAGGTGGATTCTTTTTTGTTTGTTTGTTTTTTATCTGTGAAGCAGAGCTTTTATTTATTTATTTTTTCTATCAAGAATCTCTTTTATTGATTATCAGAAACATTACAAACATCTAATATGAACAAATTGTAACATGACAGTATTTAGTTTGAACAATTAATACATTTCAGATATAATATTATACATATTTCAATGTTATTCTCCCCAATCATCCCACCCTCTCCCGGTCTCAGAGTCCAAAAGTCTGGTCTATACATCAGTGTCTCTTTTGCTGTCTCGTAAATAGGGTTATTTTTACCATCTTTCTAAATTCCATATATATGCGTTAGTATACTGTATTTGTGTTTTTGTTTCTGGCTTACTTCACTCTGTATAATAGGCTCCAGTTCCATCCACCTCCTTAGAACTGATTCAAATGTATTCTTTTTAATGGCTGAGTAATACTCCATTGTGTATATGTACCACAGGTTGCTAGCGCCACCTGGGAAGCCATCAGTTTTGAACCTACTTATTATGGGTATCCGGAGAAGGCAATGGCATCCCACTCCAGTACTCTTGCCTGGAAAATCCCATGGACGGAGGAGCCTGGAAGGCTGTGGTCCATGGGGTTGCTGAGGGTCGGACACAACTGAGCCACTTCACTTTCCCTTTTCACTTTCATGCATTGGAGAAGGAAATGGCAACCCACTCCAGTGTTCTTGCCTGGAGGATCCGAGGGACAGGGGAGTCTGGTGGGCTGCCGTCTCTGGGGTTGCACAGAGTCGGACACGACTGAAGTGACTTAGCAGCAGCAGCAGCAGCAGCATTAGGGGTATCTGGGGCATCCCAGGTGCACACTGGTAAAGATTCCAATTCCATCTGCAGAGATGCAAGAGACAAGAACTCAATCCCTGGGTCAGCAAGATATCTATGAGTAGGAAATGGCACCCCATTCCAGTATTCTTGCCTAGAGAATTTCATGGACAGAGGAGCCTGGTGGGCTACAGTCCATGGGGTTGCAAGAATCTGGCATCACTGAGCACAGCACAATAGAAGTATTTAGGGGATGGAACAGCTCAAAAATGTGTAAAGCATTAAGAGCAGTAGCTGGCATTTGGTCAATTATCAATGAGTAACTGTTACTACTATCTCCTTGTATCATTTTTCAGGTTGGAAGATGCCCCTAAAAGAAATAATACTGTGACTTAAAAAAATCAGCTAACATATCAATTGGAATTGAAAGTATGTTATACTAATACAAATTAATTATAAAAATAAGACAAAATTTTAAGGTACCTGTGGGTATCAGTTCAGTCGCTCAGTCATGTCCGAATCTTTGCAACCCCATGAACCGCAGCATGCCAGGGTACCCTGTCCATCACCAACTCCCAGAGTCAACACAAACCATGTCCACTGAGTCGGTGATGCTATCTAAACATCTCATCCTCTGTCGTCCCCTTCTCCTCCTGCCTTCAGTCTTTCCCAACATCAGGGTCTTTTCAAATGAGTCAGCTCTTCTCATCAGGTGGCCAAAATATTGGAGTTTGAGCTTCAACATCAGTCCTTCCAATGAACACCCAGGGCGGATTTCCTTTAGGATGGACTGGTTGGGTCTCCTTGCAGTCCAAGGGACTCTCAAGAGTCTTCTCCAACACCATAGTTCAAAAGCATCAATTCTTCAGCACTCAGCTTTCTTTATAGTCCAACTCTCACATCCATACATGACTACTGGAAAAATAGGTCCTTGACTAGACGGACCTTTGTTGGTAAAGTAATGTCTCTGCTTTTTAATATGGTGTCTAGGTTGGTCATAACTTTCCTTCCAAGGAGTAAGTGTCTTTTAATTTCATGGCTGCAATCACCATCTGCAGTGATTTTGGAGCCCAAAAAATAAAGTCAGCCACTGTTTCCACTGTTTCTCCATCTATTTGCCATGAAGTGATGGGACTGGATGCTATGATCTTAGTTTTCTGAATGTTGAGTTTTAAGCCAACTTTTTCACTCTCCTCTTTCACTTTCATCAAGAGGCTCTTTAGTTCCTCTTCACTTTCTGCCATAAGGGTGATGTCATCTGCATATCTGAGGTTATTGATATTTCTCCCAGCAAT
The DNA here is from genome assembly GCA_935064755.1 of Tragelaphus eurycerus. Lineage (NCBI taxonomy): Eukaryota > Metazoa > Chordata > Mammalia > Artiodactyla > Bovidae > Tragelaphus > Tragelaphus eurycerus. The sequence goes on from CAKXYN010000002.1 coordinate 44,793,480, forward strand.
CTTAATTCCAGCTTGTGCTTCATCCAGCTCAACATTTCTCATGATATATTCTGCATATAAATTAAATAAGCAGGGTGACAATATACAGCCTGACATACTTCTTTTCCTATTTGGAACCAGTCTGTTGTTCCATGTCCAGTTCTAACTGTTGCTTCCTGACCTGCATACAGGTTTTTCAAGAGGCAGGTCAGGTGTTCTGGTATTCCCATCTTTTTCAGAATTTTAAAGCCCAACAAATCTTTTCAAGTACCACCTTAATGGGAGGTTTTTACATAAGACATAAAGCTATACTAATTACAAAATAATTTTCTAAATTTTTTAAATATTCAAAATAAATTTCTACTGCTGCTAAGTTGCTTCAGTCGTGTCCGACTCTGTGCGACCCCATAGATGGAAGCCCACCAGGCTCCCCTGTCCCTGGGATTCTCCAGGCAAGAACACTGGAGTGGGTTGCCATTTCCTTCTCCAATGCGTTAAAGTGAAAAGTGAAAAGGAAGTCGCTTAGTTGTGTCTCTTAGTGATCCCATGGACTGCAGCCTACCAGGCTCCTCCGTCCATGGGATTTTCTAGGCAAGAGTACTGGAGTGGGGTGCCATTGAATTCAAAATAATTTCCTACTAATTACAAAATAATTTGCTTTAAAATAATTCTTAAAGCACTTTTAACAGTCTCTAAAATTACACTCAACTTCAACTTCCAGTGTTCTTGTTCTTGAAAACTATTATAAATGAAACTAATAACCTAGAATGTTCTTTTTCCCTGATTATAAAGATAACGTAATTGAAAAATCAAGAAATATAGAAAAGTATAAAAAAGAAAAATTATCTGAAATTCCTCCATTGAAAAATAATAACTGCATTAATGAATATCTTTTTAGATATTTGATGAATATATTTCCAAATATTTCTTTGTTAAATACTATAAATAAAAATAAGACTGCTTTGGTAATGATAGGCAATCCTATCCTAATTATATAACAATTATAAAATCTGGACAAAGCTATTAAGACTAACTATTTGAAGGCACAGGGAATTACAAGTCATGTAGAATCTTGAGACTAGTTTACTTTCAAAGATTGCTGCTGTATCAGGTGAGAACTGTGAGTCTGTGGTCTTCTTGCCTTGAGTACTTCACAAACCACCCCACATCTAAGTACATGAAGAATCATGGTCTTAAGCAGCTCAGTGTGGCAAATGATAAAGTACAAAGCAGCAGACCAGCTGGGTATTTAAGCGAGAAGTCCTGTAAGCAAAATAGCCAATATACAAGGACTAAGATTTTAAAATATAAACACAAATTCTGCTCAGTATCCTGGCTGTCTATAAACTACACATGAGCATGGGAACCTTCAGGGGCAGGGGGTGGGGTGGGGGGTGGAAAGCAGGTATAAACTACAAGGAGATCTAACATTTGAAAAAGAAATCAGCTCTTAGTGGGATTTGCAAGTATGCTCCCCTTTGCATTCCCCAAAACACTTGCAGCCCTAGAAGGCAAAAAGTGAATGCTTTACTGGCTTGAGGTGTCCAAGGATAAAATTCAGGGATAAGAAAGATACTGGGAAATTTACACCTACCACACAATTCAGCATCTCACTCAAAAGAGACAGAAACGTCCACACAAAGACTGGTAAACATATGTACACTGGAGCTTTCTTCATAAAAACCCCAACTGGAATAAACTCAAATGTCTAACAACTGCAAAACAAGTTTTATATAGCTTTAAAAATGAAATTCGTTCAGTAACAAAAAAATGTAAATATATGGAACGTGGGTGAAATTCTATAATGCTATGCTAAGTGAAAAAGTAACACATACACACAAAGATTCCATATTTACATTTACAAGCAATCCTAGTAGAGGCAAAACTTTAGGGACAGAATGCAGATCAGTGGGTGCCTGGGGTTGGGAGTGGGAGGAGGATATCAGTTTCAAAGTGACAAGAGGGATTTTGGGGTGATGGAAATATTTCATATCTTGGTGATTTTTACCACCCTATTCAGGCTTACCAGGTGGCGAAGTGGTAAAGAATTTGCCTGCCAATACAGGAGATGCGGGAGACCCTGGTTCAAACCCCTGGGTCAGGAAGATCCCCTGGAATAGAAAATGGCAACCCATTCCTGTATTTTTGCCTGGAAAATTCCATGAACAGAGGAGACTGGTGGGCTACAGGGGTTGCAAAGAGTTGGACACAACTGAGCACTTGAGTGTGCGCACATGCATACACACACACACACACACACACACACACACACACATTAAACTGTATGTTTAAGATGGATACCTTATTACTGCATGAAAATGATTTCTCAGTAAAGCAGTTAAAATAATAACACTTACATCTTATATTTTATCTCCCAATCCCCCTAGATTGCTTCTAATACAATAAACTGATCAAAATGCTTCTGAAAAACAGAATGAGCTCTCAGCTTCTCCCTAGTCGTTGCGCATCCAAGGATTTTAACTCCCTGAAGAAAGAGACTAAAGCTAATCATTGCTTTAGATGCAAGAAACGAATTTTGATATATTTATTTTTTTCATCTGGGTCAAAGTATTTTTAATATTCATTATGTTTTCACCTTTGACTCGTGAGTCACTTAGAAATGTATAATTTAATTTCCAAATATTTCAAAGTTTTTCAGGTACTTTATCAGAGACTTCTAATTTACTTCCATTTTGTCACTGAAATACTTTTTTATGATTTCCAATTCTTTTTTTCTTTCAGATTAGCCTTTAAGTTCAGCATATGATATACTTTATGAATGGTACATATGAGCCTAAAAAGAGTATGTATTCTGCTGTTAGTGGTTGGAATGTTCTATAAACATCAATTATCTCAAGTGAGTTAATAGTGTCATTCAAGTCTTCTAAATCCTAATGGATTTACTTCTTGTTTCCCTTCTTTCATTCGTCCAACTAAATTCTACTGGGCAAGTCTCCTGATTATAGCAATTAACCATACTGTATGTTAATTCTTTGTACCAGACTGATTTCCCCACTATACATGGACTCACAGCAGACAAAAATAATGGCTTTTAATCTTCGTAACTAAAGCACTAGTATACTGCCTGACATATAAGAAGTTGTCTGCAAGTGTTTGATGAGTGCATAGGTTACTAAATCAATGAATCAAACAACCCATAATCAAAATCCTTGTCATTAGTAGAGCACAAATTACAAATGTATAGAACTTAGAGTGCTATAGATTGCATTGTATCCCCCACTCCCAATTCATATATTGAAGCCCTAACCTTCAATATAATTGTATTTGGATATAGTGCTTTCAGGAAGTCATTAAAATTAAATGTCATTGTAAGGGTGGGGTTCTAATTCAATAGGATGGGTGACCTTATAAGAAGAGGAGGGATGAGATTTCCCACTCTCTGTCCATGCACTTGAACTGAAGAAAGGTGATGTAAGCACACAGAGCTATGATGGTGTATAGAAGAAGGCCTACCAGAACCCTGCAAGGCTGGCCCCTAGTCTTGAACCTCCAGAACTGTGAGAAATTACCTTTTGTTGTTTAAATCACTCAGCCTATGGTATTCTATTATGACAGCCTGAGGAAACTAAGGTTACATTAGAGATCTTGAGTAAATCTTGTTCAGTTAATATACACTAACAAAATTTTTTTACAACTTTCTAATATATAGTCTTCAGAAACTGTTTCAAGAATAAAGATTTATAAAGCAAACTATAAAATCTTTATAAAATAATATATAGTTTATTAAAATGCTTTGTTAAAAATAACAAGCAAATTAAAGGCTAACTCCAGGAAAATTAAATGATATTATAGATAAGAAATGAAACAGTATAGGATAATTAAGACAAGTAATTTCCAAGGAAACTAACAGTTTATCAAGTATAACATCAATTTCTCTGCACTACCCTATCACTAAAAGGCTCCAAACAAGCTCAGAAATAATTCTATTTGTATTTATAGAATATACAAGTGAGAATAACTATTGAGAAATATGATCAAGACTGTCCTAGATAAACACTCTAAACCCAGGTTAAATATACTGTAATCCCCCAGTAATATTTTGTTTGAAGTATGATTGATATCTTCATTATCATTTAATAAGCTAGAGACTGAATACATACCCCAATCCACTCTCTGAACAAGTATGCAATGAAGGCGATATTGTAAATATTATAGTAAATATCTTTACTAAAGTTAGGATTCAGGAGCTGAGTGAGCAGAAACTACCAGTAATCTTGTAATTAAAAGGAGAAAATCATAAATCCTTTTTGTTGTTTTCCAGTGCCTCCAAAAAAATAATAAACTTTAAAACATTGTAGGGAAAAAAAAGGATGTCAGAAAGTGAAGACTTGCAGACTTTCCCATTACTTGTCTGTAGTCTGTAGTTTTGGTTCAAACTCAACACAGTCAATTCACTGGAGAGGGACAGAGAGAAAGAAAAAGAAGAATCCTAAATGGTCAGTTTCAATGAGCTTGTTTTCATGGAAGGACAGATGAACAGTGTATTGTTACGTCTGGTGTTCATCAAATACCAAAAAAAAAAAAAATCTCTATTTTGAGAAAAGGAGATTTTATATTAAAATTGTACAGAGCCAAATCATCAGTGGTTTTAACTCCTCAGTTTTTATACAAACATTGTAATATGGATTATAAGACCTTACTCGAACCTCTACATAGGGTTAAATAAAATAATTGAAAACAGGGAAATGCTCAGATACAGTACCTGGCATGGTTAAAAATGTAATTGTTACACTAGATAAGCTGGAGAGGTTGGGGTATGGCCAGCCCCTGTCTGCCTTCTATGTAGACACAGACCTGATCAGGAAGTTGCTATATATACCACAGCCTTCATGACTACCTTCCAGTCTGGAGAGAGGTGACCACAACTTTGGAGAGCCATGTGTCATGTTTTGCAGTGATTATTCCTTTGCCAGTGTCAACCTATCTCTGATTTGAGATGAGCAGAAAAGAAAACCAACAAAGTCAGTACATCAATAGAAAGTACAGTTAGGACATGAGGAGTGAGAGAGGAATCTTGGCAAAAGTTTGAAACAGTCTATCTTGATAAAGTGAGAATTCTTCCCTCCTGTCACTTAACTGATAACAGAACTTGTCATCTCTTTTATTACAAGCAATTGTGTATTTTTGAGCATACACTATTGCAATGTTCAGTAAATGGTAATACTGTAAATATACCTACGAAGAAGTATAAGTCATGGCTATTGACCTTAAAGAACTATAAGTCTTACAAGAAAAGATAAAATAAGCACACTGGTAACTTGATGAAGCAGTAATGTGCTAAATCTCTCAAGAGTGGCACAAGGAAAGTGCTAAAGGGACACTATTCCTCGAGGTCTAAGGCCCCAGGGGTGTAATTCAGCTAATCAGGAAAGCAGAAATTTTAACTTTGTTCCACTCCACATGACAGGGCCAGAAGTCTACTCCCATTAAGATCTATGGCATTTGCTATACGAGCAAAAAAAAAAAAAAAAAAAAGACATTCTCTGACAACACAGACCCCTATTTGGCTTGGTTAACCTGCTCTCACTTCCCTTAGGAAGGTAATTGAAGTCAAGAAAGTTGCACATAGCGATTTAGAGGTTTGCAACTAGGAAATTCTTAGATTTTGGGGGCATATGTAGCCTTTCATGTACAAAGTTCTCATTTTAACCTACCTCAGGCTAGCCGGCTTTACTGATTTACAGTTAATTAGGATTGAGATTTTCATTGAAAATTCGAATACTTATATGCTTTTTTGTATGCATTTCAGATCCTGTTGGCTGAAGCAAATAATTGTAACAGCACTCAAGAAATGAATGAATACCACAGGGAAGAACTTCAACCACCCCTACCCTTGACAACCTGTAAGTAAATCCTGCTGTGTTCCCTGTTCACAGAAATATCTTTCTGACATCACTTGTGATAGCTGAAAGATTTCTTTTCCTATCAGCCAACAAAATCCCAAAACCATTTCCTCACTTTTTAACCATGTCTTGAAATCCCTTAAGAAAGTTCTGCTATTTGCTGTTGGACTTTTATACTAGAATTAAATTCTTTGTACCAACCAGAGGCTTAGTTATTGTATATGTGTATGAGTTCCACTGTGATAAATGAGCATTATTTAGGCATAAGATTATGAGAGGAAATCTGTATTAACCATGGTAAAGAAGGCAGAATATACTGTTCTCAGAATGATTTAATGAAATTATACAATTGTGCATTCAAAGCATTTGATAAAAACAGAATTCTATTTTTAAAGATTCTTCATTCTTATTTTAAGGAAGGAAGACCCTAAAAGGTTCATCTGAATCATTTAAACATGTCAGTGAATAGTTGCCAGTGAGGCAAGACTTTCTTCATTACTAATGGTCAAAAACAACAAAATAAAATCAAGTCTAACCTTCCCATAACTGAAAATTTGTCTGTAAACCTTTCCTGGATAAAAAAGAAGAGACAGCTTTAGAGAAATAGTTAAGTAGCCAGGCCCAGAGATGAGTCTTATAAACTATCAAATATTTTCTGTCTCTTACTTTGCAATTTGCTGCTACATGCTATTTATGAAAATACTTTATCTACTAAAATGCCTTCAATGACAATAAATCTATTTTACTATTAGAAACTACATGAATTCACCTGTTATTTCAATCATCAAATCAGTCAAGAAAATGTTTAAGCTAACATCTATAATCAGCGCATTTATTATTTTTAATTTTTGATTTCCAAATTCTTACTATTAAGATTCATTAGGAAAAGATGCAGCCTGAAAGCTACCCGAAAGGTAAGTTAAACTAGATGTTTTGCCTTTCAAAAGCTGATATCAATGAGGCTTCTTAGAAAATAATCTTCCTGATTTTGATTTTTAATACCATCTTTTATCTTCTTTTGGAAATTCATTAATTTGGAAGTTTATTTGCATGCTACCATAAATACTGGGCCAATTGAGAAATCATAATTTAATATGCTTTAACATTACCATGTTTCATAGATATCACTTAACCTGTTAACTTTTGTTTTATCTTCTGAAAAAAACCTCAATTGTATTTATAATTTTCTTCTATTCATTTAACTCTTAATTTCTCAGTGAGACATGGCCTCTACAGATGTATCAAAATGGGTACCTAAATATCACTGAACATTAACTTAATATAGAGAATTTTCCACTTGAAAGGTTGCCTTTTCTCACCAACTTGACATTTCACCTCTTAAGATTTATAGTTCTTGACTAAAATTGGAAGTAATTGTTTTGTTAACTCCAAGAGAAAAATCATGCTCTATGATTATGTGAGAAGTCAAAAATCTCTGTTTTCAGTTTCTGACTTAAAAAGATATTTGAAGACTAAAGATCCATGATTGGTTCAGCTTCTCCTAACTGCTGATACTTTAATTGTATGACTGCCTGTTACCTGTAGACAATCAAAACACACCTCCCAACACACATATTCATGTATGTACAGGCATGTGCATACACATGTGCACAAACACACACACACACACACACACACACACACAATTTTAAATAAAAAGCCTGAGTCCTGTGATCAGTCATTTCCAAAGATTAAGTTATACAACTCTGGGCAGTAGGTTAAAATAGAGAAGATAGTAAATGAAATCATTGTATTTTTTATGAGTTTTATTTTTAAACCCAGGATTAAATCAAACATTAAAATAGGCTACACATGGTGCCTTCTAACCCAGTGGAGTTCCATGAATCACTATGGTTTTCTTTCCTCTGTACTAGCAAAACAGCAATTAAGTAATTTGGCTTCCTTTTGATAATGATGATGAGAAGTCTATTTGGTTATTATATCTGAAACGTAAGAATCAGATTCCTTCAAAGGTCACCAGGGACCATGAGTTCCTTGGCATGGTCTAGGCTCCTAAAACCTGAGTTCTTAATTCATGATTTAGCAACTACCATGATATCTTAAAACTACAGGGGACTCTCTCCAACAGTACTGGGAGTGCTGCTGCCACTTTCCTGGGACTTTCAGGGGCCATGGTGACTCCACTCTAGCTTTGTTTGAAACAATTTCTGCATAACACGTCCAGTGACTTCAAATTCTACCATTATAAACTTTAAAGACAACTGTTTTGCAGAGTGAAGAGATACCTAAAGCAGGTTATATTAGGTCTATTTTTGAGAGAGAATTTATATTGTTTTTAAAAAGTTATCTCTTGTCCAATGAGTAAGTACTAAAATTCTATATAATAAAGATGTTTTAATTTTAGATGGTGAGTACTTTAAGAACTTTTTTCATTTGCTAACAATTCAGTCAGTTTTTTTTCCCACTTTTTCCCCTTTTTTAAAGAAAGCTACTCTATCTTGTTTTGTATTGTCTTTTCTTTCTTTAACACACAGAATAATTTTAATGCTGTGTTTTTTCTTCTGCAATGATGATGAGATTCCTTTCTGGCATTACTTGACATCTGCACAGGAAAAGTAAACTGAGGTGATAGAAAGTATCCAGGATCTGGAATCAGACTATCTGGGTACCAGTCTTACCTCATTCTTTAATTGTCTTTGTGAATCAGGGAAAGTCATTATATCTCTTTCCAGACCCTATCACTTTATCAGAAAAATAGGATATTAAAAAGGATAGACCTAAGATCTCTCCATGTACAAAAAGCCCTCTGACCATATTAACCAAGCACTGCCATTCTGAATGAGTCAGTTTGGAGAAATGTCAAAAACTGTACAAAACATAACCACTCATTTACTGGAAAATAAGTGAGATCTCATCATTAGTACTGACCTCTCCACTGATAGCCTTGATACATATTGATACTCATGTGTCTTAAGGTTCAATGTCATCACATTCTCTTGGTAAGTGTGATAGTTATGATCACAGGAGTCAGAAAGGCTTGGGCTTGAATTCTGAACCAGGCACTTACTGCTCTGAGATTATGCAACTATCTGAGCTTTTTCTGTAAATCAGGAATAATTCCTACTTCTTAGTCATTTTACATTTCACAAATACATGCAATGGAGAAGGAAATCGCAACCCACTCCAGTATTCTTGCCTGGAGAGTCCCATGGACAGAAGAGTCTGGCGGACTGGAGTCCATGGGCTCGCAGAGAGTCGGATACGACTGAGCTACTAACACAGCAATACATTCAAAGTATCTAGGACAGTGCCTGACAGAAAAGGTGTGTTCAAAATGAGAATAATGTTGTTGTTACTGGTATTACTAATGAGTCTTTTATTCCCTCCTGAGCACAAACTTTGAAAAGAAAACAGGGAGTATGAATACAAGAGTGCTGGGTGGTAGAGGAAGCTTGCCCTCAAAGTGTAAAACAATTGTAGAATATGGAAATTTTAATCTGCTACAAAATATTCTTGAATTCAGGGGTGAGAAATGCCATGTTAATACTTCCTGCCAGCCTCCAAGGCAGACAGAACTAATCATTGTAGCCCCAATGAACTTAGGCATGACCTCAGATTCCTTCTAATCTTCAGGCTTCAGATGGGCACCTCACAATGATTAACATCGTCCTCAATACAAAATCTAATTTACCATCTCCGGCCCAGGTTTAGATGCAACCTAGACCCTTAAAAAATCTGGATGAGCAATGGGCACATTATAGGGATAAAAATTCACAACATGAATTTAAGACTTAAATTTAAGTCATGGTTATTATAATTCCCTGTCCTATTTTATTAATGAATCTCTAAAATTCTTTCATCAGCAAATAACTCAAAATTAGTTGAGTAACTCAAAAATCAGTCTTACAATAATACTGCAAATCACACTATGGGCATTCTGAGATGCATTCATTAATCTAACCAAAATTTATTAATAATTTGTATTTTACAGTCACTGTGATATTAAAAATACAATAAAATCTTTGACACACTTCTTAGAAGGAACTTTTTTGGAAATCTGGATAATATTTTGTAGAAAGGAAGAAATGCTTCAGAAATGCTGACTCTGTATGTAGAAACATTTCTCAGAGAACTACAAAATCAATGTGGATGACACTGCAGATACTATATTTTTTTGTGGAAAGTCCAAAACGTGTTTCAGCATCTCACTCTTATCTGAGCAACCCAGGGGCAATGCTGACAACTGAGTATGGCGTACAATGATCCCTTAAAGGCTGCTTCAGAAAGGCAAAGCCTTCTTCAGAATAAAAAAAGTCACAATTGAATGAAATAAAGGGTAATTTGCAGAATCACAGTTTGTAAGGATGAAATATCTGAACCCAGTTTAACCTGTCTACACTCTTTTGAAATAGAAATTACATCTTCTAAAACATCATTAATTTATCACCCTCATTAATAAAGTTTCAGCTTGCAGAGAATGTTATCTCTTGTATTTCACTTCCTAATACATGTGTATAAGTGAGTGAATAGCATATTTGATATTTTGAAATACCTCTTAGTGGATTTAAAATAGATTATATTACAATTGATTAGATGTAATTATCTAAAAAGACATTTGCATTGTTTTATAAAATTATAAGTAGAAACTTACCAAATTTGAAGTTGTTTTAATAGTTGAAGTGCGATTATAATGTACTTTCTTTTCCAAAACTAACTGGAGGTTAACTACACAGCAAATCAAATCCTGATTTTTTGACAGCATATTTGATAAGGATATTTTTAATGAAGGTATTTTAGAGCAGTGATCATGGGCTTGTCAGATTTTAATGGCAGCTGTAAAGTGATTGAGGCTGGTCAGGTGATAGAAAATGTGTGAATATGCCACCTCCATTTTGCTAGAGTTAGGTTAGAATTAGTTATAGTAATGAATGTCCTGGAGTGTAATTTCAAACGTAATGAATGATATGTGAAAAACAGAAAAGGCTGCTGCTTCTTTTTTAAACCTTTTTAAAAAATAGAGCATCAATTAAATGCTAAAACTGTTCATTATTATATGGTTTAACTCAACAATTCTCTGAGGTTGGTTCTCTTGTATGTATTTTATAGCTATGGAAACACAAACAGTAAAATTTGAAATTTATCCAACTTATAGAGCTCATTTTCACAAGATTCTTTTCATGATGTGCGATGTCTCTAACACTACCTGACTTTCTGTCACTCTCAAACAGTGAACTGCCCTCTCTCACAGCCTGGCGCACCCGGCCCTTAACTAGGAACACAACAGGTTCACCCCCAGCTTTAGGACTTAACTCTCACCTCCTCAGAGAGAACTCCTTTGACATGTTATTTGAATCTCCCCACCAATTCACGCCATTTATTTATAATATCACTCTAAATTCTACCTTTGGAACCATTTCTTACTCTTTGTTATGGGTTGAACTATGTCCCCCTCAAAGAGCACATGTTGAAGTCCTAAACTCTATTAATTCAGAATGTGACTATATTTGAGACAGGGTTTTAAAAGCAGTAAAGTAAATGTTAGTTACTCAGTCATGTCCATCTCTTTGTGACCCCATTGACTACAGCTCACCAGGCTCCTCTGTCCATGGAATTCTCCAGGAAAGAATACTGGAGTGGGTAGCCCATTCTCTTCTCCAGGGGATCTTCCAGATCCAGGGATTGAACCCAGGTCTCCTGCATTGTTGGTGAATTCTTTACTGTCTGAGCCATCAGGGAAGCCCTTTAAAGCAGTGACTAAAGTAAAATGAGGTCATACAAGTGGAGGGTCCTAAGTTAATATGACTGGTGTCCTTATGAAAAGTGGCAATTAGGATACAGACATACATGAGAATGAGATCATGAGAAGACATTGGACCATTTACAAGCCAAGGTGTTAGGCCTTCAAAAGAAATCAGTGCTGCCAATACCTTCATCCTAGACTTCTAGCTTCCAAAACTGTGAAATAAATTTCTGTTGTTTAAGCCACCCAGCCTGTGTTACTTGGTTATGCCCTAGCTAATGAATACACTATCATAGTCATTGATTTATTTTCTATTGCCCCACTTCTAGAAAATAAAAATTTCATCAGGGAAATAGAGGTCAGGAGTGCTGTGAGTGAGGGCTGCACAGACTGAACACAAGTGTGTCATGAGGGTACATGGTAAGGAGAATCTGAGATATTTTATATTTATATATTTTAAACTAGTGAGAGAATTAGCCAACAGATGTCTATAGAAAAAGAGCATTCTAGAATGAGTAAACGCCAGGAGCAAAAATCTCTGGTGTAGACACTCACCTAGTATGTTCCAGAACAAATAACTTCTGTGAAAACAAAGAGAAATCATGTCTATGTGGGCAGCTTGTTAGCTGTGAAGTAATGCATTAATATCAGATTAGATCAGTCGCTCAGTTGTGTCCGACTCTTTGCGACCCCATGAACTGGGGCAAGTCACTTTCTATTGACTGTATTTCTTCTTTTAAAGGAGGGTCTTGGAAGACTGTGTGGATCACAATAAACTGGGAAATTCTGGAAGAGATGGGAATAGCAGACCACCTGATCTGCCTCTTGAGAAATTTGTATGCAGGTCAGGAAGAAACAGTTAGAACTGAACATGGAACAACAGACTGGTTCCAAATAGGAAAAGGAGTACGTCAAGGCTGCATATTGTCCCCCTGTTTATTTAACTTATATGCAGAGTACATCATGAGAAACGCTGGACTGGAAGAAACACAAGTTGGAATCAAGATTGCTGGGAGAAATATCAATAACCTCAGATATGCAGATGACACCACCCTTATGGCAGAAAGTGAAGAGGAACTCAAAAGCCTCTTGATGAAAGTGAAAGTGGAGAGTGAAAAAATTGTCTTAAAGCTCAACATTCAGAAAACGAAGATCATGGCATCTGGTCCCATCACTTCATGGGAAATAGATGGGGAAACAGAGGAAATAGTGTCAGACTTTATTTTTCTGGGCTCCAAAATCACTGCAGATGGTGACTGCAGCCATGAAATTAAAAGATGCTTACTCCTTGGAAGGAAAGTTATGACCAACCTAGATCACATATTCAAAAGCAGAGACATTACTTTGCCAACAAAGTTTCGCCTAGTCAAGGCTATGGTTTTTCCTGTGGTCATGTATGGATGTGAGAGCTGGACTGTGAAGAAGGCTGAGCGCCGAAGAATTGCTGCTTTTGAACTATGGTGTTGGAGAAGACTCTTGAGAGTCCCTTGGACTGCAAGAAGATCCAACCAGTCCATTCTGAAGGAGATCAGCCCTGGGATTTTTTTGGAGGGAATGATGCTGAAGCTGAACTCCAGTACTTTGGCCACCTCCTGCGAAGAGTTGACTCATTGGAAAAGACTCTGATGCTGGGAGGGATTGGGGGCAGGAGGAGAAGGGGATGACAGAGGATGCGATGGCTGGATGGCATCACTGACTCGATGGATGTGAGTCGGAGTGACCTCCGGGAGTTGGTGATGGACAGGGAGGCCTGGCGTGCTGAGATTCATGGGGTCTCAAAGAGTTGGACACGACTAAGCGATTGATCTCTCTCTTTCGGAAGCTAAAGTCGAATATAAAAACTCCATGACTAAGTGTAATTTTGGCCTTTCTTTTAACCTTAATGTTTTTTGTATGCACCTAATATAATAAAGGAGAAGGCAATGGCCTTCTCCACTCCACTCCAGTACTCTTGCCTGGAAAATCCCATGGGTGGAGGAGCTTGGCAGGCTGCAGTCCATGGGGTTGCTAAGAGTTGGACATGACTGAGCGAGTTCACTTTCACTTTTCACCTTCATGCATTGGAGAAGGAAATGGCAACCCACTCCAGTGTTCTTGTCTGGAGAATCCCAGGGATGGGGGATCCTGGTGGGCTGCATTCTCTGGGGTCGCACAGAGTCGGACACGACTGAAGTGACTTAGCAGCAGCAGCAGCAATATAATAAAAGAGAACCAATTAGAGATGAAAATGAATATAAGAATTGAGAGGGGAAAAGAGTTTAAACAAAAAGTCCTTTATGTAAATAACTAATCATTTAGCCCACAGATAAAAATCATGTTATTTTTCAGGATCATAAAGGCTGTAAATGTTCAAAAATATTAAAGTAATAAAAAACAAAGAAAGAATGAGAGAGTGTCAAAGGCTGTAGGAGGGTAGGAGACATGACAGATGCACTGTGGTTCTTGGATTTGATCCCAGAATAGAAAAATTCGTGAAATCTAAATAAGTCTATAATTGAGTTAATAGTACTGTGATTGTATTAATTCAGTAGTTTTGATAAGTGCACCATGGTTGGGTAAGATGTTAACATTAGGGAAAGCTGGATAATGGGTAAATAGGAACTCTCTGTACCTGTTTACAACTCTTTGTAACCTAAAATTAATTTTAATTGTTTTCTTAAAAAGCATGGAGGGGAATCCTGTCTCTTAGTTCTCTTTGAATCCCAGTAGTCTTTGTTTATTTTCAATTTTTAGAATAAAAGTAAAAACAAGATATGAATAGCTTCACTAATGTATAAAAAGTATATTTTCTTTAAAATACCATTTTTGTTTAAGAAATGTAAATGAATACCATCAATGATCCCAAAGGGAGGAAAAACACAAGCTATGAAATCAGTGCTCAAATAAAGTCATACAGAGAAAATGCTTAACTGCAAAATGCAAATAGTAAAATGCTAGCCTCCTTATGCTTAGAATTAAAATCATAGGAACATGATTTAGTACCAAACCTCATACATAAAAGGCAAAGAGTATGTATTTGTTCACTGATATAAAATCATAGTTTCATCTGTATCAGTCATTAAAACCTGCATACATTTCTGGTGAAAAGTTTTAATGACAGTAAGGCTGCCTGCACTGATATATCCCCAGCTATGTTTGTAACAGGACCTGGCGTAATCTCTCTGTTTGCCAAACCTCTTCCTTGACAAAAGTCTATGTCTTGTAAAACAAAGTTGGCAATGCCTGTCCTTGACTTTAAGAGAGCATTACAAGAATGACTCAAATAATGTTTGAATATAACTATGGGATCTCAGACAAAGAGGTCCCTGTCACTGCCATGAAAGGAAAATAAAAATTTGTCTTTTTTGTTGTTGTTCTTGAAGCTGGTAATGATTATAATGACTAATACGTAGATCTGTCCCAAAACTCAGTGGCCATTTTTATGTCTAATGAAACAACTGGCCTACCTCCAATCAATATATCTTATTCTCCATCAGTATACAACTTCTTGGCAGTGAAGTGCAAGGAAATCATGCATAACTGGTCAGCCAGCAGGAAGCTCTAAGTGCTACATCATTGTTCCAAGTTTGGAACAACTACCAAATCTGAACCAGAGAGCTCTCTACAATTTTTCATATGTTCTGATTTGTGTTAGCATAAAATACTTAAGCATATGAGGCAAAGGCTACATGTAGGCACTGTCCAGTGTGATACAGTCAGGGTAGAGAGAAAGAAAGGACAGTTTATTACCTGCTTGTATAAACAGCCCATCAGAGCAAGTGGAAACAATTAGAAAAAAGTAAGTAAACTTTGACTATCAGCTGAGCTTTCAAATAGAAGACTTTTATACTTGGCCACCTGATGCAAAAAACTGACTCACTGGAAAAGACCCTGATGCTGGGAAAGATTGAAAGCAGGAAGAGAAGGGGATGACAGAGGATGAGATGGTTGGATGGCATCACCAACTCGATGGACATGAGTTTGAGCAAGCTCCGAGAGTTAGTGATGGATAGGGAAGTCTGGGGTGCTGCAATCCATGGGGTTGCAAAGAGTCAGACATGACTGAGTGACTGAAATGAGCTGATAAGCAACATTGCCATGAACACATGTTTTCATGCAGCAGAAAGAATAAAACCTTTGGCATTTGAAAAGGATAATCTTTCTTCATAAAATGGAAATATGAAGAATGCCAAAACAGAAAGTGTACTGAACAAAAGCGGGAAAAGACATCACAGTTCTGCATGATCCTCATTCAAACTTGAAATTCAGAATATACCCTGAATGGAGAAGGCAACACAGAAGTTCCTGAAGACTTTGAAAGGCTTCCTCAGGGATGTCAATATATTTTCAAGATGTAGCATTTGTCTTTACTTGACATTGAGTCCAAATATCTCAAAAGATCTAATTAACCTGGAGATATGAAAAAGGCCTGCTTTGCTGGTCACTCTGAACTCCAAGCCTTTCCTTTATTCTCAACTGTTCTCTTGGCCTAAGCACACACTTGAACAGAGAGAGAACAGAATAAGAAACATATTTTCTTGAGTGTTTCTAATTGGAAATAGCACAAAGAGAAAAAGAGGTTTTATCACATTATTCCCAAATGAAAATGTTCTCTGATAACATTCCCCGGAATATATTCTATTGACATTCATAGATGGGCACCTGGTAGGGAGCCTTGGGCTACACATTGTATGGTGAAGAGCATCACTGACGTCTAACTCAGTGATCTCGGTCACAGCTCAAATATTTTCCCGCCAGAATGCTAGAGCCATGAACTGCTTAAATGATCCACTGAGGTAATGTACTGGCTCTGCTCTTGGAAGTAGAGGTTCTCACTAGTGTGTGCGGTAGATGCACAAAGCAAGCTGGGTTTGTTACTGAGAGATCGTAATGAATACAATTTTTGCTGAAACAAAAAAAGAAGAGAAGGGAAGGAAAGGAAGAAAGGAAGAAAAATATGATGGGAAAGTGAGAGAAAGGAGGAAGAAAAGGGAGAGGCAAGGGAAGACAAGGAAAGACGGAAAGAGAAGGAAAAAAGTGGCTTTCTATAGGAAGAGAAAGGAAATCTGCATTTTGTAGGCTGTCAGTCAATCGTTAACAATTAAACTAGTATCTCTGGGTCTGCCACTTGATCATGTATATGGTTTCAATAAAAAATGCTAATTGTAGCAAATACTCAAAAATTCATTGAAGTAAAAGTCAGGGTTTATTGCTTTTTCAGCGGCAATGAAGTTTTCTACAAAGCAGAACAACAATTATCACTTTGAAGAATAGTTGATTCTCTTCCTGAGTAACATTTTATTCAGAGGACTTTATTAAAAACTTTATGTACAAGAAGAGGATAAAAGAATATTTCAATTCAATAAAATAAATTTTAAAAGTTTACTGAACTATAAATCATAAATTAATAATACTATTTTTATTTTGAAAATGCTTTTAAATATAATTGAAGCATTCAAAAAACACTGACACTTCAACCCTACCACACCTCCCCACACTATTATCATATGGTCTAAATAAATCTATTTGTTCAAGATAGAAAATTTAAATCATTCTACTCTGCTATATTAAGGAACTGATCAGAAAGAACTAGGCAGCTGACTGTCCACAATTTGTAATATTTTGCTGGTTTTTAATCAGCATCAGACAAAGAAGGCCATCTTGATTTTCAGAAACAGAACATGTAAACAACTATTCTGCTCTATTTTATTTTTACAATAATGCATGTATCATGATGAATTACTAACTCAATAAAGAGCAATATGGTATAATGGGAAGGACCAAGGGATTTAATGTCAAAAGACCTTTTTTTTTGAGTCCTGGCTCTGCAATTTACTAGATATGTGACCTCAGGCAATTGATTTAATCTAGCTGAATGCATTTCTTGCTGTGCATACCTCTTGTGGGGATAAAATGGGGTAATGTCTATGAATGTCTATTCCGCCCGACAGTAGGCATGGAATGGTCAAAAGGCTGTCCTCTGAGCTCCAGCAGCCAGGGAGAGTGTTTCAACAGCATCACACGGGCGTGTCATAGTGCCGCATAAAGGAGGAATCAGTTTTCAACTTCAGCCTCAAAAAGAAGTTACTTTTCAGCCCAAGAGAGTACAAAATAATCCTCCCCATGCCTCAGTATGGGAGAAAGAACACTGCAGATGAGAGATGGAATACAGACATAAAACAGATCACCTTTTCTCCTAACTGTAGAAAGAAAAGAAATACCACTCCTGAAGCATTAAATTAATACAACAGACATAATCCAATACAGATGGGAAGAAATAAACTACTACAGAAATCAACTTTTAAAAGAGTGGGTGCCAGAATAAAATGTCAACAATGGCAACAGAAAGGTCTGAGATAATTTTACATACACTAAGGACTGGGATAAAATAAAATAATCCTTGATATATTAATATATGGATGAGGAAATAATCACAGTAGTTAAGAATTAGGTATATTTGAAAGATAAGAAATCCGTACCATATCAGAAATATGTATATACATACATATGTATATCAACATGTATACACATATATGTAATATGTTAACACATATAAAATTTATTATGTACTAAAAGAATTACAGATTTCATTCCAGGGTTCAATCAATCTTATCTGTTACATTGGCCTTCCCCCAAATTTCTGAGTTAATTAAAGTATTCTCTGGATATTGTTATAAAATATAACTCTAGTTAGAAGGCAAAGATTCTACCTTAGAATTTCAGATAGGATATTAAACCCCAGTTGCAAAATTGTCAGTAAACAACTTCACTTAGTGAATTCTGGCTGTTTCTGTTTGGAGATGCTACACATGATACTTAGATAAAAAATAATCTAGAAGCTTGCTTGAAGGTTTAGTTATCCCAAACCGTATCTCAGCTACTGAAACATCCTTGACCAAAAGTTATCCTCCCCTGTCTGGCAATATATTTGAGAAAAAGCTCTAAAAGAGATGCCCATGAAAAGGAAATAAAATTTCCCTTAAGCAAATATATTTACATCTGAAAAGTGAAAGTGTTAATCTACGCTCAGTCATGTCTATTCTTTGCCATCCCATGGCCTTCAGCCTACCAGCCTCCTCTGTCCATGGAATTCTCCAGGAAAGAATACTGGAGTGGACAGCCATTTCCTTCTCCAGGGGGATATTTACATATACACGTATATAAAGTATGGGCTTCCCAGGTGGCACTAGTGGTAAGGAACCTGCCTTTTCCTGCCAATGCAGGAAAATGAAAGATGCAGGTTTGATCCCCAGGTCAGGAAGACCACCTGGAGGAGAGCACGGCAACCTACTCCAATATTCTTGCCAGGGAAATCCCAAGGACAGAGGAGTCTGGTGGGCTACCATCCACGGGGTCACAAAGAGTTGGATACGACTTAAGCAATGTAGCACATATGCATATATATAAAGTATATTTACATATATTCCTGGGTGATATATTTATACTTGTTAACTATGAGCCTAATAACATTTGAAAGCAAAGAAAACATTTTAAAGAAATACCCTTTAATGTAATTTGGTTTCTTTTTGTGTTTTCAGGTGAGGAAATTTTTTCTACAAAGAATTCCTATAAGAACTTCTCAGAAGACAAATGAAACGGCTGAGTAACCCAAACAGGACTGGTCTTTTTCCAGAAAGTCAGTCAGTTCAGCTGCTGGGTTATTTCCGACTCTTTGCAGCCCCATGGACTAAAGCACTCCAGGCTTCCCTGTCCATCACCAACTCCCAGAGCTCGCTCAGTACTTCCTTCCAGCAAGTATTCTGTGACAGTGACTCCAAAAATCTACCCACTTTGGACACCAAAAGAATTACTGCATTCTTTGTGTCGGAAATAGTAAGATAGCTTTCCTATTTAGTACCTGAAGAGGTTCTTTCAATTTCTATTTTATAAAGACAGTGTAGTAAGAAGAATTTCCTTGTTTTATAAAATAAATTGTATATTGCTATCAATAGTTAATATATCCATAAATGCTGTCTGGAAGACAATAAATACATGTGCCTGGTTCTAATGCTTATAATGCTGTGAGCCCCTCCTCACTGAGTAATGTAAACCATTCCCAGAAGTGGCCAGTGCTGCCTCTCCAGTTCTGGTCTCAACTTCCTTTCAGCCTTCCTATTTCATGTTCTTGGCCTTTATTGCTCCCCTCTATGCTTCACAATTATCAGGTTGTTTTCTAAAATCACTGTTGATAAGTAATTACAGAGCACAAATATCCACTCTGTCTTCAAATGGTCATGGCTCTATTCAGAGCATATGTGGACATCTACAGTTTTGTTTTGGTTGTTTTAGCCTCAAATAGAACTTTACATTTGTGTTTTCAACTGTTCTTGTTTTTTTGCATGTCTGTTCATAATTGATATTTCATCAATCTGTACAAATTAGAACTATTAGTAAAATTCTTTAGGACTGTCCTCTAGTGTAAATGCACAGAAAACACACAGATCTCTTTAAATGGTTTTAAAGAGGAATTTCCTTGCCTAACCACTATGTGGAAATGCTTTTCCATGAATAGGAATTATTAACACTTATTGGATGATTACTATGAGCCAGACACTCTTCTAGGTTTTTTTTTTTTTTTTTTACTTATACACTTCATTTTAATACTCATAATAAGCCTATAAAAGAAATATTCTCTTTCACAGGTAGGAAACTGAATGCCTAGAGAGGCCGGGTGGCTTGTACAGGATCATACAACCAGACAGGGCTGAGATAAAAATTTGAGCCCAGGTGCTTGGACTCTATAGAGTCCCCATTATAATCTGTACATTGTCTTAAAAGCATTTGTCTTCTGCAGTTGTTTCCGATGCTCCCTAACAAGTGCCCTCCAGTGAAATGACTTGCTTCTGGAGCTGAAATTAAGCCTAGCCAACTGATCCAGTTATTTGCTCTTTAATTGTACTTGCCCACAACATTTACACAGATCTGATAAAGATATTGATCACTTAAGGCCCATGAATATCCAGCTCTTTTTCATGTGCCACCATGTAGCAGTTCTTTTTTCTTTCTGCCTTATACAGAGTCTAAGTTGATATTAAAAGGTTATGGTAGCATGAAACCTGCTTTCAGACAATCAGCTTAAGTCACTGGCTCTTCAGTGTTATCCTATTTATACCAGTTCATTATATTGTACTTAATATGAAATTACAATGACTCACTCATAAGTGCAGCTTTCTTTGACTTAATTAGACACTGAAGAATTATTAAACATTTGACAGCATATTGTACATTTGATCTCAGTATTGAATTCTCATTGATATTAATGCACACACAATGTAATATAACATGTTCATCTGACTATGAGCTTATGTAATTTTTCTCAATTTAACAGCTTTTCGGATGCCCAATTCTTTTAGATACTTGGTACATAAATGTCTTCTAACAAGTTTGATGTTACTCTTAATTAAAGATAAGACAATTTTCCCAAGAACAGCATAAAGACCATTTCAGTTAGGGGAAAGTCATCTGTGTTCCAAATTTCAAGTCTTCCCCTAACTATATGAAATATTTTAGGTGTTACTTAATTATATCAGTTTTCTAATCTCTAAAAATCAATTTATTAAACAAGATAGTTCCTATCCTTTTTAATGCTAAAATATAGTGATTTAGCAAATGGTTTTTGTAGATGCCATCATA
Organism: Tragelaphus eurycerus; assembly: GCA_935064755.1. Taxonomy (NCBI): domain Eukaryota; kingdom Metazoa; phylum Chordata; class Mammalia; order Artiodactyla; family Bovidae; genus Tragelaphus; species Tragelaphus eurycerus. The sequence goes on from CAKXYN010000002.1 coordinate 44,814,636, forward strand.
CAAAGAGTCATCTTATTTAATCAGAGGTCTGGTTTAACCAAATTCCAGCACGTCAGAGCCCTTGTCAATTGTTTAATAGGCAGAAGATATGAATTCCACTTGGGTCAGTCTTGTAATATTTCTTTCTTATTTATTAACATCTTGAAAATACTTATTTGCCAGAAAGACACAACTGAATAGGAATATGCATAAATTGGAATTAGATAGCATTTTACAAGAATTAAGATCTGTGTCCAAATATTTTTACTCATAAATAAATAATTCTTTTACTGTGGAGAATATATTTAAACAACTGTATAAGTGGCACAGAAATATGTAAGTATTTAACTTGGCTTATACATGGTGTCAGCAGTATCACCAGCAGGACATATTGCCCTGTGGAATGAATCTTTTAGTTTAAACATGTTTTTAACCTTCTTGGATTTATTAGATCTTGAAGAAATGATTATTAGTAGAAAAAAAATAAATGTTAACTTTCTACAATCTAATATGCAATCATATACAAATGTAGCATAATAAACTGTTTTTATTACAATTTCATCATCTGAATGGAAATTATAGTGTTAGCACTTCCAAGAGATGGTTCTATCTGCATGCACAGTGAGGAAGAGTTGGCATAATGGTCTGTAAGGCATATCAAATTTATTCTGGAAGGTAGTTAAAGGTCTTTTAAAGGTCTTACTCCACTTGTGGAATGAATTTCTTATCGTGTATGAATTCTGACTGCAACATGTCCAGCCCCTTGAAGTGGGGTTTGTTTTCAATAAGAAGATAATAGCTGAAGAATTTCACACTGTACATACAGGAGAAAGATTTTTAAATAAAGAAAAAATATACCTTCTATGATTAACAGCATTAGAAACAATATATAGAAAAGCATTTAGGACAAATCACATACATTTTCCCATAGAAAGAAGGAAATATAAATGCTGAAATTTGACCATCAGGAATAAAGGTACATTTAGATTTTTAAGAATGATGGGAGAGGGTAGGCACAGTATTTTTCCCTCTCTGGAATACATGTGAGAGATAGCTAAAAAGCTGTACTAAAAGACCATTTTCTTTTGCTGTGAGTTCATCATCAAGTTTTCATGTATAATATTGTTTTAAAACATATGTTTTATGAAATTAACACACTGAACTTCTTATGCCTGCATCATATGAAGATTTCTAAAAACAGTATTTGTTAAACTTCACAACCATATCAGCATTGTTAATACTATTATTGTTATCATCATCAACCCTATTATTATAGGTGAAGATACTGAGGTATGTAGAGGTTGAATAGTTTACTTGTTTAAAAGACATTATTGAATTTCTACTATGTGTCATGTTCTTCACTAGTCCCATAATGGGGGAGTAACTGTCCTCAAGCAGATAAAAAAGGGAGGAAAAAAATAAGCTAAAAAATAATACCAATTAAAATAAAATTTGATCATCTAAAAGTTATGATCCCAATACTAGACATTTTATAAATATAATTGAAATCTTTTAATTGTTGATATAACAACTTCACACTTCTTAATATACCAGAATATAATCACCATGAAGTACAGTGGTTTGTTTCATTATCTGCTATGCTCAAAACTCCCAGAGTGGTACCTGGCACATAACAGATCCCCTTAAATATTTGGTTGAATAAGTTAACTGTTGAATAAAAATTACTATTTTTTCTTATGTTCTTATTCCCCTCTACCCATCCATCCTAAAAAGAAAAATCTACAGTTTTGGCATTCCATTTTGCTCATAATATGAGTTTAGTCAAGAGTTGCTGAATATATAGGGAAATAAATAAATCATGAATAATTGAATGTTTATGACCAATTTGGAAGTATTACAGTGATTGATAAAGCTTATAAATGAAAGTACTTTTATACTCATTTTTATAATTTAGTTTTATTTCAATGACATAAAACTATGTCTTATACACAACTCTCTTATTTTCTGGGTTTCAACATTATGTCTTGTTTTATAGTTATTTCAGGCGCCATCATATTGCAACTGATACTGTCCTCACACCTTGGTTTCCTATCATGCTTGGCAGCCCTGTACTGATGAAATAGATCAACCAAATTAAAACACAAACTAATGAAACGGAAAAACAGCAGAAATGTTAACAAAGAGAAAATATGCTTCAGAAAAATGTTATTACACCTTCAACTACAAAGATAGATATCATCTGCTTCAGACATTTATATATTCTTTTAAAAGGTAAAGTCTCAAATCGAATAGTGCTTTTAGTTTCCAATTGTTTAAGATTAGAGCTCTGGTAAATTCCCTCCTTTAAGAGGGTTAAATGACGGAGAATTTGAATTACTTATCCATGATAATATAGCTAGGAATAAAATATAACTCCTGTTTTCTTAATTTCACAGTGTAGCTACTACTCTTACCTAGGTTTGTTTATAAAACTGTTCCAGTGAGTGAAAGATGAAACTGCCAACTGGAAACACAGGGTTTTCTTTTCATTATCTGATGTCTGGCCTCTGACTTATGCTCCCTGGAGCTATTGAATACTGTGAGTCAATCAAAGTAAACACTTTCAATTTTAAAATATTTATCATATTATGAATGAGTGCGGTTATGAACATCCCATTTGTGTTTCCTTGTATGCCTGCTGTATGTTCCTCTAGAGAATATACCAAGAATTGGAATCAAATATCGATACCCACAAACTCATCCAGAATGGCTATTCCAATTTGTATTTCCATCACATTCTTTCAGAGTTATTTCTTTTATCTTTTGCTAACACTTGACTGATACACTTTTTCTTTCTTTTTTCCCCACAAATACGACATTTAGAAAACATCCTTTGGTTCTTTAATTTGTATATGCTGCTGCTAAGTCGCTTCAGTCGTGTCCGACTCTGTGCGACCCCATAGACGGCAGCCCACCAGGCTCCCCCATCCCTGGGATTCTCCAGGCAAGAACACTGGAGTGGGTTGCCATTTCCTTCTCCGATGCATGAAAGTGAAAAGTAAAAGTGAAGTCGCTCAGTCGTGGACTCTTAGCGACCCCATGGACTGCAGCCGACCAGGCTCCTCCGTCCATGGGATTTTCCAGGCAAGAGTACTGGAGTGGGGTGCCATTGCCTTCTCCGAATTTGCATATACCTGATTACAAATAAAGATTGGATACTTTTTAGTATGTATCAATCAGGTATGTTCCCTTTTCTGAAAATACACTGTTCATATTGCTTCTCTTAACATTTTTTTCTTTTTTCTTGTTATTAGTAGGAGTTCTTTATATCATTTAAATGTAAACTGCCTTATTTGTTCCAAAAGTTCCAAATATTCTGTCTCATCTGCTACTTGTATGGTATTTTTATTGGGAGGTATAGTCATATGTGTACATATTTTTCTTTTTGCCTTTTGTGTCTATGAGACTTAACACTTCAAGTTCAAAACATAGCTTCCTATATTATTTTCTAAGAAATTATAGGCTTTTGAAAAGGTCTTTATCCATCCTATGTATTAGAGATTGAAATTGGTACATATTTTCGTGTGTGTAAACAACTTTCCCAATACCATTCATTATATAATATAGTACTTTTCCACTGACTGTCAGGCCATGATTATAAAGTACTAAAATTTCCCTGTGTACATAGGTTAGTTTCTTTACCACATTCCTATATAAATATTATCTAGTTAATTTTTAATCATGACTTATGTAACCCTACATTCCACTTATTACTTTATTCTTCAATGCTTTTGCATCTTTATTCTGTCTGCTGTAACTGTTATTTATTTGTTGAAATATTCTGAGAAATCTGTGGTGGTAAGCTTTCTGAGTCATGGTAGGCCTGAAAATGTCTTGATTTCAACCTCATTGAATGGCCATTTGACATTTGACTGGGTTTAAAATACTAGTTAAAATTCCCTCCCAACTCATCCTACCCACTCCTCTTCTGTTCAGTGTCATTGACAGGAATCTGATGGCAATTTGATTCTCATACATTTGTGGATAATATGGGTATCTTTCCTTCTGTCTCACACTAAAGAAGTTTTAGGGTTCCTCTTTTAGGTCTTCTCTTACTTGCTGTTGTTTTTAGGAAATAGCTTTATGAGTTTACTCACAACATTTGTTTTCCTGAGTTTTAAAAAAATTTACTTCTACTGAGAACTTAATGAAACACTTCAATCTCAGAACTTGTGTCACTCCGGAGTTTTAAGACATTCTACTTGCTTTTTCGTCATTGTACCTATTTTTTGTTTCCCAAACTGTTACTGAATTAATTTTGTGAATTCTCGATCCATCCTACCTAAGTCTTTTCTTGAATGTTGTGTATATTTTTATATTTTATGCTGCATTCTGGGAATACTTCTTGTCTCATTCAACCAACTAATTTTCCCTCACCTAAATCCATTCTGTTATCCATCCCAACAATTTAAGTTTTATTGCATATCAATAATCAAATTGTCCATTTCAATGACTTCTCCTACTTCTTTTATTTCTGTCAGAATGTAAATACAATTTATTTTAAAGCCCTCTACAGCTTATATTTATTAACTCTGCTTACTTGGATGTGCTATTTTTTTGAGTTGACATTATTAATTCATGATGTTGGCTTTCTTTGATTCTTATTAGTTTTTTTTTTTTTTTTAATTGTACACATTTTCCAGAGTTGAAATGTTTTTCTAGGCTCCATTTCTATGGTCTACTTAAAAATGGCCCACATCATGCCTTTTTTTTTTTTTTTTTTTTTTTTTTAGGTATCAAGAATCTCTTTTATTGATTATCAGAAACATTACAAACATCTAATATGAACAAATTGTAACATGACAGTGATTAGTTTGAACAATTAATACATTTCAGATATATTATTATACATATTTCAATGCTATCCTCCCCAATCATCCCACCCTCTCCCGGTCCCAGAGTCCAAAAGTCTGTTCTATACATCAGTGTCTCTTTTGCTGTCTCATAAATAGGGTTATTTTTACCGTCTTTCTAAATTCCATATATATGCGTTAGTATACTGTATTTGTGTTTTTGTTTCTGGCTTACTTCACTCTGTATAATAGGCTCCAGTTCCATCCACCTTTTGTATGTTTTAGTGAGAGTAGTTCTGGGGCATGCCCACCCACTGTGATAAGCCTTGTGGCTTGCTTTTGCCCTTCACTTCTCACAAGCATTTGCTATCTACCTGAGCCAATATTCATTCTTTAATTCAATGTCCTACTTCCACTGCCCCTACCTTAAGGAAACTCAGATATTCCACTGTTGCTGTTTGTCTCAAGATGTAAAAGAGATTTCTGGTGGCTCAGCCATAACAATTTCACCAATCTCGCCATTATTTTCTCCTGTGCCTTCTCTCCCTCCAAGTACCCACCATCCCTGGGAGACACATTCCTACTATCACTACCACTTTTGCTATAGTATGTGAGTTGCTCGGTTGTGTTCACTCTTTGCAACCCTACGGACTGTAGCCCACCAGGCTCCTCTCTCCATGGAATTCTCCAGGCAAGAATACTAGAGTGGGTAGCCACCCTTTCTCCGGACGATCTTCCCAACCCAGGGATCGAACCTGGGTCTTCTGCACTGAAGGGTTCTTTACTGTCTGAGCCACTAGGGAAGCCCTTCTATAGTAGCATCCTTCATAAATCTTAAGCTACGGTTTTCTTCTTTAATTAGGTACCATCTGCTTTTAAAATCTGTAGTATTCTTCACAACTTACAGTCTACCTTAGAGTCTCCCTGTTTTCCAGAAATGATTATGAATATTGGAAACAGGTGACACTGGTGGTAAAGACCTGCCTGCCAATGCAGGAGACAGAAGACACTGCTTTGATCCCTGGGTCAGGAAGACTCCCTGGAGGGGGTGGATGGCAACCCACTTCAGTATTCTTGCCTGAAGAATCCTATGGACAGAAGAGCTTGGTGGGTTAAAGTGACTTAGCATGCCTTGGAAACATATATTTTCTCTCATTTATATTGATTTGAGGAAAGTAAGGGAGGCAATAGAGTGTGCTTCATACATGCTCTTTTGTAGGGAACAGATGTATTTTTTAACTTTCTCAGAAGAGCAAAGAATAACTCAAATTCACAGTAAGATGTAAATAGTTGATATCACCAACACAAAGAGAACAGTGCCTTCCTTATTTGATATTTGAAAGTAAGCAACTTGCCTTACTACTCTAAGCCCATCTTTCTCATAAATAAAATTATGAGGGTTGCTCCACTGTAACAGCTCTTCCTCAACTTAGAATTCTTTGGAAACCCTCTCAAACCATCTATGAGAAAAGACCAGTTTGTTGTCATTCTTTGTTTTTAATTCCTAATATCTCTCAGACTGATTAGTTCGGTAGTTCAGTCATGTCCAACTCTTTACAACCCCATGGCCTGCAGCACACCAGGCTTCCCTGTCCATCATCAACTCCCAGAGCTTGCTCAAACTCATGCCCGTTGAGTCAAAAGCATCAATTCTTCCACGCTCAACTTTCTTTATAGTCCAATTCTCACGTCCATACATGACTACTGAAAAAAATATAGCTTTGACTAGATGGACCTTTGTTGGCAAAGTAATATCTAGGCTTTTTAATATGCTGTTTAGGTTGGTCATAACTTTTCTTTCAAGGAGCAAGAGTCTTTTAATTTCATGGCTGCAGTCACCATCTGCAGTGATTTTGGAGCCCCCCAAAATAAAGTCTCTCACTGTTTCCATCGTTTCCCCATCTATTTGCCATGAAGTGATAGGACCAGATGCCATGATCTTAGTTTTCTGAATGTTGAGTTTTAAGCCAGCTTTTTCACTCTCCTCTTTCACTTTCATCAAGAGGCTCTTTAGTTCTTTGCTTTCTGCTATAAGGGTGATATCATCTGCATATCTGAGGTTATTGATATTTATCCCAGTAATCTTGATTCCAGTTTGTGCTTTTGTTAAATACATAGTCATACTGTTGTATTTCCTGGTGATGCCAACTGTGACTAAAGTTTCTAAATGCTCACTTTCACCTTTTCTACCTAGCTCACTGAGAACCAGGAAGACACTGTGCAGGCTGGCCTCAGTATGCACTTTGTGTAGGACCATTCTCTTAGCTAAAGGACCGTCTTCTTTCAGTGGAAACCCAGGCTGCATCTTCTGCTATGCCCTAACCTTCAACACTATGCACTATCTGAGGCTCACCATGTACTCCTGGTGCATCAGATGATCCGCAGGTCCCAGAGCAAGCTCTGGGCCCCTACATGATTATGCACATGAAAAATTGTTTGCTAAAGCAATAATCTCCCATACATAATTTGTCTTTTTTAAAAACTGTGCTTAAGTACCATCTCATTTTAAGGACTTTGTGACTTTCTGAGATAAAGAGGCACCCTCTTCTCTCTAGTCTCACTCATAATTTTCTTTACCTACTCCTGTGATACCTCGTGTCTTTATAGTTTTTAACCTGTATACTTGCTTGTTTGATCTCTTTCTATCAGAGGATTAGTTTCCCTGTACTACTTGTGAACCTGTTCCTCTGTATCTTGAGAGCAATGGCATAGTTGAAAATGTTAAGTAATTATGTGTTTAGAAATAAATATAAGTAAGTATCAACACTATGTTTTATATTTGCTTTAGAACATAAATATACACTGCCTTAATTTTCCTACTATAAACTTATTCGTATAAACCTGCTTTTTCAACAAGATGACTCCTGTTTTTATTCAATTCTTAGAAACTCATCTGTTACTCTGTTATTGTCTCCTCCCTTGTCTCTCTAGTCATTCCTTGGGAACATATATTCAACATATATTGAACTTCATCATTTATTCTCTGCGTTTTTTAAAACTCATATTTATTTTCTATTTTTTATACTTTGTTCACCAATATGATTGATTTCCTTAGTACACTAAACTTGTCTTCTAATTTTTTCCAATTTTTAATTTTATTGACTACAATTTTTCATCTCCAGACTTGCTACGTGTAATACAATCCTGCTATTATATGATAAAAAAAAGTGTTCAAAAATTCAATCATATTAAATATGGAACTGGGTTATTTCAAGAGAAATGTGTCATAAACTATTGTGTCTAGCACAGGTATTAAAGCCCTCTCCAGATCTAATACCTTCATAAACCATTCAGTTAAACTCCTCTTCATCAACTTGAATTTGAAGTGCTTCTTTATTTCCAGCATTCAAAAATTGTTCTTTCATATTTTTAAGATTTGTTAAGTGAACAGTAAATTGTTACATGTTCTACCTTATTGCTGAAGTGTATGTGGGTTGTGTATGGAGGAGTTTATCATGTCGATTCTCTTTACCAAATTAACTAGAAGTTCTATTTTCTCTCCCTATCATGTGGACTATCATGTGTATTCTAGGATGGAAACTTATCCCCTGTCTCCTTTTCACCATAAGGGCCATAGTGAAGCCAGGTGTTCTGAACAAATACGTACAGATTTTGATGTAGTAATTCTGTACAAAGACATCCATTTGATGCCTGCAGTAACTCTCTCCTTAATTTGACTTGTTCATGAGATTATTTAAGTGTAAACATCAGAGTCTTTTCCAATGAGTCAACTCTTCGCATGAGGTGGACAAAGTACTGGAGTTTCAGCTTTAGCATCATTCCTTCCAAAGAAATCCCAGGGCTGATCTCCTTCAGAATGGACTGGTTGGATCTCCTTGCAGTTCAAGGGACGCCCAAGAGTCTTCTCCAACACCACAGTTCAAAAGCATCAGTGCTCAGCCTTCTTCACAGTCCAACTCTCACATCCATACATGACCACTGGAAAAACCATAGCCTTGACTAGGTGGACCTTTGTTGGCAAAGTAATGTCTCTGCCTTTGAATATGCTATCTAGGTTGGACATAACTTTCCTTCCAAGGAGTAAGCATCTTTTAATTTCATGGCTGCAGTCACCATCTACAGTGATTTTGGAGCCCAGAAAAAGAAAGTCTGACACTGTTTCCACTGTTTCCCCATCTATTTCCCATGAAGTGATGGGACCAGATGCCATGATCTTCGTTTTCTGAATGTTGACCTTTAAGCCAACCTTTTCACTCTCCACTTTCACTTTCATCAAGAGGCTTTTTAGTTCCTCTTCACTTTCTGCCATAAGGGTGGTGTCATCTGCATATCTGAGGTTATTGATATTTCTCCCGGCAATCTTGATTCCAGCTTGTGTTTCTTCCAGTCCAGCATTTCTCATGATGGACTCTGCATATAAGTTAAATAAGCAGGGTGACAATATACAGCCTTGATGTACTCCTTTTCCTATTTGGAACCAGTCTGTTATTCTATGTCCAGTTCTAACTGTTGCTTCCTGACCTGCATACAGATTTCTCAAGAGGCAGGTCAGGTGGTCTGGTATTCCCATCTCTTTCAGAATTTCCCACAGTTTACTGTGATCCACACAGTCAAATGCTTTGGCATAATCAATAAAGCAGAAATAGATGTTTTTCTGGAACTCTCTTGCTTTTTCCACGATCCCAGCGGATGTTGGCAATTTGATCTCTGGTTCCTCTGCCTTTTCTAAAACCAGCTTGAACATCAGGAAGTTCACAGTTCATGTATTGCTGAAGCCTGGCTTGGAGAATTTTGAGCATTATTTTACTAGCATGTGAGATGAGTACAATTTTGCAGTAGTTTGAGCATTCTTTGGCATTGCCTTTCTTTGGGATCAGAATGAAAACTGATCTTTTCCAGTCCTGCGGCCACTGCTGAGTTTTCCAAATTTGCTGGCATATTGGGGGCAGGAGGAGAAGGGGACGACAGAGGATGAGATAGCTGGATGGCATCACTGACTCGATGGACGTGAGTCTGAGTGAAATCCAGGAGTTGGTGATGGACAGGGAGGCCTGGCATGGTGCAATTCATGGGGTCGCAAAGAATCGGACACGACTGAACGACTGAACTGAAATGAAACTTGTATTAAGGCTTTTTAGGTATTTCCTATCCCTTCCTAAATATATTATAATATAATATTTTGAGAACACATTTTCATTGCAGTAAATTTACCAACAGTTGGCAATCATGTATGTTAGAATTTCTGCTTCTGCAACCTATTTGTTTCATCCACAAATTTTGTTAAGTGAAAATTTTGGATATCTGCTATCTTTGACAGTATTCCTGATATAATAAATGAGAGTTTCCAATAAGAAAAACATAATTTACTTCACTGCTCACTATTTATTTGGAATTAATATAGTTTCCTCATTTTACTTTTTATTACATATTAAAATGGTACTGCAGTAACTTTGGGGGAATAACAGGAAGATTATAAAAGATTCTTTCTTTACATTTAAGAAGAGTACTAAAAAATTTCAGTAAGAAAGTAAAAATGTATAGCAGTATTTATGGTGATAGCATGCTAGTGCATATCACATGCTACAAATGAGCAATCCAGTGATACAGAGAAAGAAGAGATCAAAAATCCACAAACAGCTACTATTCTACCCTAGAAGCTATGTAGAAGGACAACAACTAAACATTATCTTGAAAATGCGCATTGATATCCTACAAACAACTTGAAAGGAAACATACTGAGAGGTATAACTAGAGCATTCAGAAGAAAATGCCATTAACTTGAAAAAAATAGAAACCCACCAAAACCAGGAAAGTTACCAGGTCTCATCATTATTCCTGGATGGAAAGAAGGTGGAGATAAAACAATGCATACTGAATCAGCACTATTAGTTTCTCCAACTTTAAGCAATTATACAATCAAAACAATAAAGCAAAGCAAATGAATAAACAAAAAACAAGTTCCTGAGAAAGGCAAATTAAGTATGGAGAGACTCACACAGAGTCCCAAATCACAGTGCACTCTTCTAAAGAGAAGTATTGATGATATGAACCAAAAGATTTACTTTATCTGCTAGAAGGAAATGAGAGTTAAAGATTTCTACAATAGAAGGAATGAAAGGATATTTTTTTCTTTGATAAAGATTGTCACTTGGGGTCTTCTGAGAAACAACACTAGGATCAGATTAAATTAGAAAGATTTAGTTAAATATCTCTATGAGAGATGATAAGAAGAGAACCAGGAGTCTGGGAGAGGTGTCAGATCATGAGGCAACTCAGACTTTTAGTAAACAAGAGATGAAGATTGTTAGTAGTATCCCAGACTGTTAGGCAGTTTAAGGGAGATTCAGAAAGACTATCAGGGAATCCTTAAGCCAAATATGGTCATCAATGGGATCCCATATCTTCCAGAAATGACCTTACCTTAGCACCCTTTCATGCTCAGTCACTGGGTGAAAGAAGCAGTGGGAAGCATGACCCAGACCAAACATAGCAATGAAGTTCAGATCACAGCAGCTGGGACACTTGGCCAATTTTCTACCATTTCTTATAATGGGAAATCTGCAAGATGCATTTTCATGACTACCAAAAAGGGTATATGCAAAACTCTGCAGCAAATGTTATATTTGATAGTTCAAAAAGAGGCATTCCCTTTAAACTTAAAAGAAATAACAGTATACTGATGATCTTGGCCAATGCAATATGACAGGTAAAGTAAGAAGGAAAAAATGAGAAATAAAAGACACAACTGTTAAAATTTATAGACAATATGGTTGCCTAGCTATTAAATTCAAGTGAATGCATTTTTTAAATTCTTAAATCTAATAATAGAATTCAGTAAGTTAACTGGCTAAAAAAAAAAAACAGCGTGGAATAATACTGTATAGAAGCATATCCAAATATAAAATGTAGTAATAAAATAATAATTTTACAACAGTAACAGAAAAAAAAATGAGTAATAATTCTAATAAAAGAGATCCAAACTCTCCAACAAGAACTGCAAGAGTAGAAAACAACTACAAGAAAAATATTGCATAAAAACACAAACAAATGGAAGCTAAACAATATGCTATCAAATAACCAATGGGTCATTGAAGAAATTAAGAGATATCTGAAGACCAATGAAAATGAAAACATAAATATAAAAAACTATGGGATGGAACAAAAACTGCTCTAAGAAGGAAGTTTATAGTGATAAAAGTCTAACTCAGGAAACAGAAAAAAGTCTCAAACAGTCTAACTTTACACATAAAGTGACTAAGAAAAAAAGAACAAAAAACTCCAAAATTAATAGAAGAAACCATAAAGCAGCAATAAGTGAGAGACTAAAAACCAATGGGAAAGATAAATGAAACTAAGAGCTTATTCTTTAAAAAGATAAAATTGACAAACTATAACCAGACTCATCAATGCAAAAAAAAAAAAAAAAAAGGGGGCTCACATCAATAAAATCATCAATGAATAAGGAGTCCCAACCAATACCACAGAAATAAAAAGGGACATAAGAGATTATTATGAACAAATACAAGCCAATAAAATGGACAACCTAGAAAAAATGGACGAATTCCTAGGAATGTATAAGCTCCCAAAACTGAACCGGGAAGAAATAAAAAGTACAAACAGACCAATTATCACCAATGAAAGTCAATCAGTAATAATAATAGTAAACTCTCAACAAACAAAAGCCTAGGATCAGATGACTTCACAGGTGAATTCTACCAAACATTTTAAGAGTTAACATCTGTCCTTCTCAAACTATTCTAAAACACTGCAAAGGAAGTAACCCTTCTAAACTCACTCTGTGAGGCCAGCATCACTCTGATATTAAAACCAAAGATATCACAAAAAAACAATTACAAAACACAGGTAAAAATGATGAATATAGATGTAAAAATTCTCAACAAAATTTTAGCAAACAATAACAACATATTAAAAGGATCATACACCATGATCAAGTGGAATTTATCCCAGAGATGCAACAATGTTCAATATCCATAAATCAATAAATATGATTTACCACATTAACAAATTGAAAAATAGAAATCATATAATCATCTCAATAGATGCATAAAAAGGTTCTGAAAAGAAATCATCAATTTATGGTAAAAACTCTCAATAAGGTGGGTATAGAGGGCATTCACCTCAACATAATAAAGGACATATATCATATATCCAGAGTTAACATCACACTGAACTGTGAAAAGCTGAAAGCATTTCCTCTAAGATCAGGAACAAGACAAGAATGCCCACTCTTGTCACTTATTCAACATAGTTATTAGAAGTTCAAGCCACAGCAATCAGAAAAAAAAGAAATAAAAGAAATTCAAACTGGAAAGAAGAAAAAAAAAACTGTCACTGCTTACCAATAACATAGAAAATCCTAAAGACGCCACCATAAAAGTACTAGAGCTCATCAATGAATTCAGTAAAGTTACAAGATACAAAACCAATATACAGGAATCTGTTGCATTTCTATACACTATTAATAATAAGCTACTGCTGCTAAGTCACTTCAGTCATGTCCAACTCTGTGCGACACCATAGACGGCAGCCCATCAGGCTCTCCCATCCCTGGGATTCTCCAGGCAAGAATCCTGGAGTGGGTTGCCATTTCCTTCTCCAATGCATGAAAGTGAAAAGTGAAAGAGAAGTCGCTCGATTGTGTCTGACTCTTAGCGACCCCATGGACTGCAGCCTACCAGGCTCCTCCATCCAAGGGATTTTCCAGGCAAGAGTACTGGAATGGGGTGCCATTGCCGTCTCCAATAAGCTACTAGAAAGATACTCATGTTGATGCATGGCAAAACCAATACAGTATTGTAAAGTAATTAGCATCTAATTAAAATAAATAAATTTAAAAATATATATAATATACCACTGTCATTCTTCTCATTTAAAATAATAAAATATTCAGGAATAAACTTAAGTAGGAGGTAAAAGACTTGTATTTGATAAACTATAAAACACTGATGAAGGAAACTCAATATAACACAAATACATGAAAAGATACACTGCATTCATGGATTTGAAAAATTAATATGATTAAAATAACCATACTACCCAAGGCAAACTACAGGTGAAAAGCAATTTCTATCAAAATACCAATGGCATTTTTCACAGAACTAGAACAATCAATTATAAAATTTGTAAAAATCTCAAAAGACCCTGAATAGGCAAAACAATCTTGAGAGAGGAGAAAATTGACACTATCATGCTCTCTGTTTTCAAACCATACTACAAAGCTACAGTCATCAAAACAGTATGATACTATTAATAGCACAAAAACAGACATTTAGATCAATGGAACAGACTAGAGAACCCAGAAATAAACCCACACTTTTATGGGCAATTAATCTATGACAAAGCAAGAATATACAATTGGGAAGAGAGAGTCTTTTCAATAAATGGTATTGGGAAAACTGGACAACTACATGCAAAACTATCAAACTGGACTATTATCTGACACCACACGTAAAAGTAAATTCAAAAACGATTACAGACTTATATCTAAGATCCCAAATCATACCATTTCTAAAAGAAAACATAGTATGCTCTTTGACATCAGTTTTTGTAATAATTTTTTAGACATGTCTTTCAGGAAATAAAAGGAAAAATAAACAAATGGGACTACAGAAAACTAAAAAGCTTTTGCACAGTGAAAGAAATTATTAACACAACATAAAGGCCACTTACTGAATGGGAGAAGATATTTGCAAACAAAACTGACACAATGTTAATATCCATAATATACAAAGAACTCATAGAACTAGACATCAAGAAAACAAACAACTGGATTTAAAAAATGGGCAGAGGATCTGAATAGACATTTTTCCAAGGAAGACATCCTGATGACCAATAGGTACATGAAATGATGCTCAAAACAGTTAATCATCAGGGAACTATAAGTCTAAAACTATAACGACATATAGATTTACACCTGTCATAATGGCTATTATCCAGAAAGCAACAAATAACAAGTGTTGGAGACGATATGTAGAAAAGAAAACCATGTTATACTGCTGGTCGGAATGTAAATTTGTGCAACCACTATGGCAAACAGTATAGAGATTCCTCTAAAGTTAAAAATAAAACTACCATAGAATCCAGAAATTCTACTCCTTTGTATTTATCTGAAAAAAAAAAAAAAAAAAAAAACTAACTAGAAAAGATAAATTCACTGCTACATTCTTTGCAGCAGTATTTACAATAGCCAAGATAAGAAAGAAATGAAAGTGGCCATGAATAGATTAGTGTATAAAGAAGTGGTGTATATACATTCAATGGAACATTAGCCATAAGAAAGAATGAAATCTTGCCATTTGTGACCAATGATGGACATAGGTATTATGCTAAGTGAAATCAGTCAGAAAGAGAAATACTGTATGATTTCATTTATATGTGGAATCTAAAAACCAAAACAAATGAACAAACATTACATTACAGAAACATAGTTATAGTTACAAAGAAGAAACAAGTGTTGGTTAAGGTTGAGGAGAGCAAAGATAAGGTAAGGGATAGGTAAGGTAAGATAGGTAAGCAAAGATAAGGTAAGATAAGGTAAGGGAGAACAAAGATAGGTAAGGGATATTAAGAGGTACAAGCTTCCAATGCAAGATATTAAATGATATTAATTACCATATGGGAGAACTATAGTCAGTAACTTTGTACTGTCTTTGTACGGTGACAGATTGTAACTGAACTTATCATCATGATCACTCCAAACTGCATAGAAATATCTAATCACTATGCTGTATAACAGGAACTAACATGGTGTTGTAGATCAACAATGCTTTAGAACCTAGCAAACAAACAAATTCATAGAAAAAATGAGTTCGAATTCATGGTTACCAGAGACAGGGCATTACCAGAGGACGGGAAATTGGGTAAAGCCAGTAAAAGAGTACAAGTGTCCATTTATAAGACTCTGATGCTGGGAGGGATTGGGGGCAGGAGGAGAAGGGGACGACAGAAGATGAGATGGCTGGAGGGCATCACCTACTCAATGGACAAGGGTTTGGGTGAACTCCGGGAGTTGGTGATGGACAGGGAGGCCTGGCGTGCTGCAATTCATGGGTCTCAAAGAGTCGGACACGATTGAGCAACTGAACTAAACTGAGGGATGTAATGCACATCCCACATATTACATTACATTACATGTAATATGACAAATAGAATTAACTATTATTTGTGTACATTACAAATTAAAGTTAAAAGAGTAATTCCAAAGAGTTCTCATCACCAGAAAAACTTATTTTTTTTTCTATTTCTTTAATATTGTATCTATATTAAACAATGGATGCACACTAAACTTAGTGTGATAATCATTTTATGATGTATGCAAATAAAATGTTTATGCTGTGCACCTTCAACTTATCAGATCAGATCAGTCGCTCAGTCGTGTCCGACTCTTTGCAACCCCATGAATCGCAGCACACCAGGCCTCCCTGTCCATCACCAACTCCCGGAGGTCACTCAGACTCACATCCATCGAGTCAGTGATGCCATCCAGCCATCTCATCCTCTGTCGTCCCCTTCTCCTCCTGCCCCCAATCCCTCCCAGTGTCAGAGTCTTCTCCAATGAGTTAACTCTTCGCATGAGGTGGCCAAAATACTGGAGTTTCAGCTTTAGCATCATTCCTTCCAAAGAAATCCCAGGGCTGATCTCCTTCAGAATGGACTGGTTGGATCTCCTTGCAGTTCAAGGGACTCTCAAGAGTCTTCTCCAACACCACACTTCAAAAGCATCAATTCTTCGGTGCTCAGCCTTCTTCATAATCCATCTCTCACATCCATACATGACCACAGGAAAGACCATAGCCTTGACTAGGCGAACCTTTGTTGGCAAAGTGATGTCTCTGCTTTTGAATATGCTATCTAGGTTGGTCATAACTTTCCTTCCAAGGAGTAAGCGTCTTTTAATTTCATGGTTGCAGTCACCATCTGCAGTGATTTTGGAGCCCAGAAAAATAAAGTCTGACACTGTTTCCACTGTTTCTCCATCTATTTCCCATATGGTGATGGGACAGGATGCCATAATCTTCGTTTTCTGAATGTTGGTTTTAAGCCAACTTTTTCATTCTCCTCTTTCACTTTCATCAAGATGCTTTTGAGTTCCTCTTCACTTTCTGCCATACAGTACTGTATACCAATTATATCTCAATAAAACTGGAAGAAAAAAGAGATGTGAAAAATTTGAAAGCTACTAAGAGCACAAAAGAAGATTTGAATTCATAGAGTGATATGGCATAGATAACATGACTAAAAATTGTAAATATGTCAATCTCATTTCAATTAATACATAAACTAAATGCAAGAAATATCCTAACAGAATTTGTTGAATTGCAGAAAACAATTCTAAAATCAATATGAAAATGCAAAGTTATAAGGATAAACAAAATAATTTTGCAGAAAATCCACAGGACCACAGGTCATATTTTATCAGATTGGAGATAAATAGAACAGGCATGTTACAGGTGTAAGATCAGCAAATTCACAATGACTAGAATATTGTAAAGAGAAAATGACATAATGCATGTATATTAGAATTTAATGTATATGAAAGGGTCAGCATTATAAATTCAGGAGTCAAGAGTATATTTTAGTTTTTTTTAAGTAGAATCAGAACATGTATTTCTATCCACATAAAAAGATAAAATTAGAATCTGAACTCACTTCAAACAAAAATAAAATAAATTATAATCTTAAATACAGAAATTTTAAAACTTTTCAACACAGGTAACAATATGCAGACTCTTATAACCTTGGAAAAGAAATATATCTTGGAAACTTTTTATAAGATAAAAAAATCCCCTATAACAATGTTAAGATACAGTAAGAGTTTGGGAATAGTCATTTACAGTCTTAACAAAAGATATCTATCTGGAATATTAAATTTATTGGTCCTTTAAATGAATAACAAAAAATATGTAATTCAAGAGAAGGTGTTGGCTAATATGAGAAGACGAACAACCACTCTGGAAATCATGGAAATGCAAGGTAAAACAACAAAAAGAAACCATTTGTACACACTCAACTGGAAAAGAAAAAGTCTAACATTTCTAACTATTGGTAAAAGGTTTTGGGTAAATTTAAACTTGCAGCATGCTGATTAGAAGGTAAGCTGGTACAATCACTTTGGGAAGCAATATACCGATGGGCAATGAAGCTGAAGCTCCAATACTTTGACCACCTGATGCATGAGCCAACTCATTGGAAAAGACCCTGATGCTGGGAAAGATAGATGGCAGGAGAAGAAGGGAGCAACAGAGGAGATGGTTGGATGACATCACCGACTCAATGGACTTAAGTTTCAGCAAGGTCTGTTGCTGCTGCTAAGTCGCTTCAGTCGTGTCCGACTCTGTGCGACCCCATAGACGGCAGCCCATCAGGCTCCACCATCCCTGGGATTTTCCAGGCAAGAACACTAGAGCAGGTTGCCATTTCCTTCTCCAATGCATGAAAGTGAAAAGTTAAAGTGAAGTCGCTCAGTCGTATCCGATGGGAAGACAGTAAAGAACAGGGAAGTCTGGCATGCTGCAGTTCATGGGGCTGCAAAGAGCTGGACGTGACAGAGCGACTGAACAACAACTCACCTGATCACAAAAATATAATAAAATTTGAAATTGTAGCACATTTATATGTGCTGTGGCATACTGGGCGGGGGCAGGGGAGAACAGTGAGATGTTTTGTCTGAGTGTAGGCAATAAGGGGGAAGCATTGTCTGTAAAGAATTTAAAGACAGCAATAAAACACAAAGTCAGCAGTTCTAAACAAATCAGTGATGAAATCCTCCTTCCTGTGTATACACAGTTTCCACCCATCATCTGCTTCTTCCTCTGTCCCCTCCACCTTAGTTTACTGCTGCTGCTGCTGCTGTTGTTGCTAAGTCGCTTCAGTTGTGTCCGACCCTGTGCGACCCCATAGACGGCCTCCTACCAGGCTCCCCCGTCCCTGGGATTCTCCAGTCAAGAACACTGGAGTGGGTTGCCATTTCCTTCTCCAATGCATGAAAAACAGTGCAATTCCATAAAGGAATATGACAAGGAACCATTTCTGGATATTTGTTTCATAAATACACTATAAAACTATAACATTGTAGATAGCCAAACTAAATACCAATTTCCTATTAATAGAAAGTGATAGAAGGGAATGAGACAGGGAAAGAACACAAAAGTGACCTCATCTGAATTTATAATGTGTGATTTTAAAAAATGATCTGGAACAAATAAGACAAAACTGTATATATATAAATGAGATCACTTTCACATATTTTTTATGAAATTCACATTAATTTCTAAATATAATGTCTATTTCAACCTTTTTCTCCCCTAATCTATATTTCTATACCTGTCTATTTGTTTTACAAAAAAATTTGTTTTACAAAAATAAAGTGAAAAAAAGAAGCAAACAACAGTTCATGGCACCTGAATGCTTCTGCCATGATTATTATTAATACTATTTTTCACTTTTCTAGGGTAACTGGGAACTAATTGATAATTATCACTTCCACCCAAAGATATTATTTTAACAGATTGTCATACAGTTACACTTTTCATCAAAATTTGCAAGCAAAAAATAATTAGTAAAAGCATGTTTCATCTTATTAGACATTGTAGATGAATATTTTTGAAACCATTAAAAACTCATATCTAGAAAAAACTTTTTAAGATACATAAAAATGCAACAATGTTGCCCTGAATGTCCAAAAGGGAAGTTAATATTTAAAAAACTACAATGAGATGTAGTTTTAAGTGCTTGAAGGAGAGAAAAACCAATAATATTTTGCAAAGTTTCCTTTTATGACATAGATAAAATTACAAACCTATGGTTACACTGAAGAAAAGTCAAGATATTATCCTTTTTCAAACAGAAATATATATGAACTACCTGATACTTTCCATTATTGTTTTATTTAAATCACATTCAATTAAATGGTAGATGGCAACTAGAGCTTTGTATTTTAATTAAGTATTATTAAGTTCCATATAATGAAATTGGCAGATGCTCTCTGTTTGGGGGAGAGTGATTAGGAATTAAAGCAACAGAGAAAAGCAATGAGGAATCAAACATGAGGTAAAAAGCATCATATGACATCTATTATTAATCCATTGTTTTTCTAATACTGCACTTATAAACCTGAATACTGACATTAAAGCTAAATTAATAAAATTGAGCAGAGTAATTTCTTTCATAAAGAATTCATTTTGGCAGAGATTTTTTTTAATGAAAGAAGCTTTTTAAAAATTCTAAAAATGTTATAATGCCATCTATACATAGTTATTTCAACTCTCAGATTTTTAAAAATCCTTGGGGTGCTGTTCTGTAAAATACTATGTCTATTCTTTTTGTTCTCTTCCATCAGATAAAAGGGACCTATTCTCAAATGCAGGTAAAACAAAATAGAGCACTGTCTTTTTTTTTTTTTAATAATGCAGAGTAGATTTAAATTTACTGCAGAAATGCTGCCTAAGTTGATGATTTGGAGAATGAATAGCTGCAATCTCCTTGTTTAGTTTTATCAGAATATTCTTACCACTAAAATGTTAAAAAAATGTATTTAATTTGTTTTTCCAAGTGCTAGAAAACCTGTTCTCATGGTGTATTTTCTAAAAATTGCTGTCATCATCATGATTTTTCCTAAAATATCTCAGTGCATGGTCACACAAGACAGAAAGCTCCAATGTCACAGTTTCTATTTACTGCAGAAAGAGGAATATAAATATACATAATGCTAAGCTCTGAAAAAATTATGGAGTCAGTAAAGTTTGTTTTTGTCATCTTCAGTTATTCCCACTCTGGATTTTAAGTGTTAAAGAGGTACAAGCCATTCTCCCTTCCTCTAAAGGAAAGAGAAACTTTTCCTTTGGACTGACCTTCCATGTAGAATGGAGCCAAGTTGAAGAAAACTGTCTCTCCTCACCCCCACGCCATTCCTATACCACTCAATGCCCACAACACTCAAAGGTAGTGAGGATGAGATTTGGCTCTTTGTCACCTACACTTAGAGAATATCCTTCAACGGAAGAATATTAGTGATGAAAGGTTTAAAATGTAAATCCCCAGGACATTCTATAAAAATGAGTTTCATTCAAAATGCTATTAACAAGCTGGTAGTCATTTTCTGCTGCCTTAAGCTCACAAGCAACCAGGGAAATTAACATGAGTAGAGGGGATCCACTAAAGGACCCCTCAGGGGGCTGGAGAACCATGGGAATGGCAAAGTGGAAGATCATGAATAGAGCACAATCATAAAACTAAGGGTACTCATAAGAATAGGAGCTAACACAGGGTGCTTAATTTGTGCTATGTATTGTTTTAAGTACTTTGCATATTATGTTACTTAATCCTCACAACAATTCACTGAGGTATGAAGTATGATTATCCTCATTGTACAGGTGAGAAACTGAGGCACAGAAGAGATGATTAACTTGCTGAAGATTACAGCTTGTATTTCTGTTTCAGTGGAAGCCTATGGAGACTGAAGGAAAAGTGAAAGTCAACGTGTGAGTCGCTCAGTCGTGCCTGACACTTGGCTACCCTGTGGACTTGGGCCTGCCGGGCTCCTCTGTCCGTGGTATTCTCCAGGCAAGAATACTGGAGTAGGTTGCTCTTCCCTTCTCCAGGGGATCTTCCCACCCAGGGATTGTACCCGGGTCTCCTGCATTGCAGGCAGATTATTTACCATCTGAGCCACCAGGGAAGCCTGAAGATGCCAATGATTCATTCCAATCAAACTTTTTTTTTAATTTAAATAAAATCACTCTATTTTTCAGTTTCTGTTATGTTTATGGAGGATAATGATGATCACTAATTAATATATGATTTCAAAGAAGATTAGAAATAGTAACAGCTAACGCTTATTCAGAACAGACTATATGACATATGCATTTCATTTAAGTGCTTTTCATTTAGACTAGGATCTAATTCAATCCCCATGGCAATTTTTAAAGGAAAATAATATTATCATCTCATTTTTATATATGAGGAAACAGGAGATGGAGATTAATGACATTGCTCAAGGTCACACAGAAGGCAGAAGATCCAGCGTCCAAACCCGGGAGGTGCAGTTTCAGAGCGGCTCCGCACCACTACGCCATGGGTTAGATAAACTGGACAATAAATAAAAGCTCATGTATTTAATTACATGAAAACAATAGCAATTGTTATAATTTATGTGCACTGATTATTTCTCCTTAATTACTAAAAAGAATCAGGACAATTATGTGTACTGGTTGATTAATTTTTCCATTAGATTTTTTTGACGAACATAAAACACTATTTGTGAAAATTCAGTCCTTATAGTTTGCAATTCTTCCTATTTATAACACAATTTCTAGAATCTGAGGCATTGCTTCAATAATAGTGATATTTTCAAATATTTTAAAAGTAACTTGGATCAATCCTATCCATCTGCAATAGCTATTTACAGATAGCTAGAGTCCTTTTGACAAAGAAGGCAATGGCACCCCACTCCAGTACTCTTGCCTGGAAAATCCCATGGATGGAGGGCCTGGTGGGCTGCAGTCCATGGGGTCGCTGAGAGTCGGACACGACTGAGTGACCTCACTTTCACTTTTCACTTTCATGCATTGGAGAAGGAAATGGCAAGCCACTCCAGGGTTCTTGTCTGGAGAATCCTAGAGATGGGGGAGCCTGGTGGGCTGCTGTTTATGGGGTTGCACAGAGTAGGACACAACTGAAGCGACTTAGCAGCAGAAGCAGCAGCAGCAGAGTCCTTCTGAAGCAAGAAATAGTTATTACTAAGTAACTCAGGTACTCTTTTCTACTTACAACAATTCCTAATTATTCTGCCTCATATTGTTACCCCATACTTGAAGTCACAGAGCAATTTTGATAGTTATTTTTCACATATAAATCTAGTTTATTCATTATGTAGTAAGACTACCCTGCTTTTTTGTTTTGTTTATATATATATATATATATATACACACACACACACACACACACACACACAGGGTAGTGAATGGTGCTCTTAACAATGATTAGAGAAAACTAGAACATGTAATGGAGAAGGCAATGGCACCCCACTCCAGTACTCTTGCCTAGAAAATCCCATGGACAGAGGAGCCTGGTCGGCTGCAGTCCATGGGGTCACTAAGAGTCAGACACGACTGAGCGACTTGACTTTCACTTTTCACTTTCATGCATTGAAGAAGGAAATGGCAACCCACTCCAGTGTTCTTGCCTAGGGAATCCTAGGGCCGGGGGAGCCTGGTGGGCTGCTGTCTATGGGGTCGCACAGAGTCGGACATGACTGAAGCAACTTAGCAGCAGCAGCAGCAAGGGAAGAACATATGCCTAACACATCAATATTCCTCCTCTACTAGTCTTAATAAATTGAGTTCTAAATAGTTGCTGCTCCTGCTGCTGCTGCTGCTAAATCACTTCAGTCGTGTCCAACTCTGTGAGACCCCATAGACGCCTCCTACCAGGCTCCTCAGTCAGGGATTCAGGCAAAAGTACTGGGGTGGGGTGCCATTGCCTCCCCGACTACATAATTGGGGATCCACAATTTTTTTCCATGATTAACATTTAATTGGTGAAAAAGGGAATCATAGGCACATGTCCTAGGTTGAATTATTCTAGTTATTTGATACCCACTATTGTTCTTAAATTTGACTGTGCATAAAATTCTTATTTAATTAGTTCAAGATGGAGTTCAAACATAGGCATGGTTTCAAAGCCACTAAGGTGATTTTAATGTTCAGGCAAGTTTTTAATCAAGAATTTGAGGATCTGAAAATCACTGAATTTGAAAGCTGTTCGGTTCAATTCAGTCACTCAGTCATGTCCAACTCTTTGAAACTCCATAGACTACAGCATGCCAGGCTTTCCTGTCCATCACCAACTCCCGGAGCCTGTTCAAACTCATGTCCATTGAGTCTTTGATAGCTGACCTGTTCATATGCTGTAAGTGGGATTTACTTATCCCTTGAACATTACATTCCTAATGTATAATCATTTCAGGTTATCAATGCCCTGCTGAAGCAATAACTCAAATGTTAGCCAAAGTACTCCATTTCTTGAGATCCAAATAGTGTAGCTCAAAATCTAGTTCATGTGCAATGAGATCCATGCATCCCCAGTTCTCTTTGGAGATCATCAGGGCAAGATGTCTCTTGTTTTCCTAGTTATCCCTGGCTCAAAATTCCTGCTTCTGTCATAGTCTGCACTTACTGACTTCTTCACTTAGCATCTCAATATAGATCCCAGACATTTTTGCTTAATTTATGAATAATGGTACCATCACCACTTACACAAGGCAATGGACCTGCAGTATGGACTACACAGGAAATTAAGGAAGGTAGGAGGAACATTGTATCATGACAATAAATATGATTTGCGATTTTAAAAAATCATGCCTCTTTTAAAAATGCCTCTAAATCATTTTCCTCCAGCTTTCCCAGACTCTCTCTGCTTTTCTTTACTTCTTTGTCTCCTAGAAGATGAAGAGAAAGGGACAACAGAAGATTAGATGGTTGGATGGCATCATTGACTCAATGGACATGAGTTTGAGCAAGTTCCAGGAGCTGGGAATGGACAGGAAGGTCTGGTGTGCTGCAGTCCATGGGGTTGTAAAGAGTAGGACACGACTGAGTGACTGAAATGAACTGAACTGAATTTCAAAACATATTCTTCATACTTTCTTAGAGTATTATGTCTGATATGCAGCTTCACTCATTCCTTTCATATTCAAGGTAGATTTAATAAGCTTATCTAAACAATAGGCTGTCTTCTATGACTCTTACTATTTCCCTCCCTCCTGTCTATAAACAGGAAGACAATGGTACAAATATATATTCTCACAAGTTTGAGGTCTCACATATGGCTCTTAATTCCCATCCTATATGTCAGCAGGAAGAAATGGTTACACTCAACTTTGGAATATATAAGAGCTTAAAATAAAAACCTCAATTAATATGCTACCAGTTATGTTTCACATAGCCTTCGATACTATCAATGATATTCTCCTTTGAAATAAGTAGTAAAATTTGAGAATTTTTTTTTCCTTCACATCATATTTTGCAGTTAATAACTGTGACCTCTAGTCTCAGTCATTTGTAGCTTTTTCATTTGTAATAACTGACCAGCCTTAGCTCATCTACTATCACTCAGATCAGATCAGATCAGATTAGTCGCTCAGTCGTGTCCGACTCTTTGCGACCCCATGAACCGCAGCACGCCAGGCCTCCCTGTCCATCACCAGCTCCCGGAGGTCACTCAGACTCACATCCATCGAGTCAGTGATGCCATCCAGCCATCTCATCCTCTGTCGTCTAAGTGATATCTAAAACAAATACTTCTGCTTGCTAAAGAAAGCAAACAAAGAGTACAGAAAGTCATCACTGCTTCATAACTGTAGGTTAGGGAATCTGTATCCAACAACTTAAGGTGCATATTGGAATTTTCTAGCCTTACCATGATGATGAGTAACCTTTGTATAAGGATACCCTGTACAACTGTTCTCTCTGTTCCTCTCAGCACTATTTCCTAATAGCACTATTAGGAAAAATAGAAAAAAAAAAAAAAAAACTTTTTTTTTTTAAATTTGGAATGCTGCTACTGCTGCTAAGTCACTTCAGTCGTGTCCGACTCTGTGCGACCCCATAGACGGAAGCTCACCAGGCTTCCCTGCCCCTGGGATTCTCCAGGCAAGAACACTGGAGTGGGTTGCCATTTCCTTCTCCAATGCATGAAAGTGAAAAGTGAAAGTGAAGTCGCTCAGTCATGTCCGACTCTTAGCGACCCAGTGGACTGGAGCCTACCAGGCCCCTCCGTCCATGGGATTTTCCTGGCAAAAGTACTGGGGTGGGGGTGAGAAAGCTAAAATACCATTATTCTCCCTTGCATTACTGCAATAGGCTCCTGATGGGTCTCGAAATTTCCACTCTTGCACCCTATTCTTAATTCCAGAGTTACAATCCATTTAAAACATGTCAGGTCTTGCTACTACATTGCTGTGCACAATCCAGTGGCTTCCCACCTCACTCAAAGTAAAAGCCCCAGTCACTTCCCTCTTCTTTCAACTCTTCTCCCTCCACTTTCCCTTTTGTTGTTACTACTCTAGCCAAACTGCCTCTTCATTTCCTCAAAAGTACCAGCACAGATTTAAGGGATATCTGTACATTAATTATTCCATCTTTATAAGGTTGATTATATTCTTTGCAGCCAAAGATGGAGAAGCTCTATACAGTCAGCAAAAACAAGACCAGGAGCTGACTGTGGCTCAGATCATGAACTCCTTATTGCCAAATTTACACTTAAATTTAAGAAAGTAGGGAAAACCACTAGACCATTGAGGTATGACCTAAATCAAATCCCTTATGACTATACAGGGGAATTGACAAGTAGATTCAAGGAATTAGATTGGATAGACAGAGTGCCTGAAGACCTTTGGACAGTGGATTGTGACACTGTACAGGAGACAGGGATCAAGATCATCCTCAAGACAAAGAAATTCTAAAAGGCAAAATGATTGTCTGAGGAGGCCCTACAAACAGCTTTGCAAAGAAGTGAAGTGAAAGGCAAAGGAGAAAAGGAAAGGTATAGTCATTTCCATGCAGAGTACCAGAGAATAGCAAGGAGAGATATTAAAGCCTTTCTCAGTGATTAATGCAAAGAAATAGAGGCAAGCAAAAGAATGGGAAAGACTAGAGATCTCTTCAAGAAAATCAGAGATACCAAGGGAAATTTTCATGCAAAGATGGCACAATAAAGGACAGAAATGCTATGGACCTAACAAAAGCAGAAGATATTAAGAAGAGGTGGCAAGAATACACAGAAGAACTATACAAAAAAGATATTCACTACCCAGATAACCACATAGTGTGGTCACTCACCTAGAGCCAGACATGCTGGAATGTGAAGTCAAGTGAGTCTTAGGAAGCAATCACTATGAACAAAGCTAGTGGAGATGATGGAATTCCAGTTGAACTATTTCAAATCCTAAAAGATGATGCTGTGAAAGTGCTGCACTCAATATGTCAGCAAATTTGGAAAACTCAGCAGTGGCCACAAGATTGGAAAAGGTCAGTTTACATTCCAATCCTAAAGAAAGGCAATGCAAAAAAGTGCTGAAACTACCACACAATTGTGCTCATCTCACACGCTAGTAAAGTAATGCTCAAAATTCTCCAAGACAGGCTGCAGCAATATGTGAACCGTGAACTTCCACATGTTCAAGCTGGTTTTAGAAAAGGCAGAGGAACCAGAGATCAAATTGCCAACATCCGCTGGATCATGGAAAAAGCAAGAAAGTTCCAGAAAAACCTCTATTTCTGCTTTATTGACTATGCCAAAGCCTTTGACTGTGTGGACCACAACAAACTCTGGAAAATTCTTAAATAGATGGGAATACCAGACCACCTGATCTGCCTTCTGAGAAATCTGTACATAGGTCAGGAAGCAACATTTAGAACTGGATATGAAACAACAGACTGGTTCCAAATAGGAAAAGGAGTACATCAAGGCTGCATATTGTCACTCTGCCTATTTAACTTATATGCAGAGTACATCATGAGAAACACCAGGCTGGAAGAAGCACAAGCTGGAATCAAGATTGCTGGGAGAAATATCAATAACCTCAGATATGCAGATGACACCACCCTTGTGGCAGAAAATGAAGAACTAAAGAGCCTCTTGATGAAAGTGAAAGTGGAGAGTGAAAAAGTTGGCTTAAAGCTCAATATTCAGAAAACTAAGGTCATGGCATCTGACCTATCATTTCATGGCAAATAAATGAGGAAGCAATGAAAATAGACTTTATTTTTGGACTCCAAAATCACTGCAGATGGTGATTGCAGCCGTGAAATTAAAAGACGCTTGTTTCTTGGAAGAAAGTTTATGACCAATCTAGAGAGCATATTAAAAATCAGAGACGTTACTTTGTCAACAAATGTTCATCTATTCAAAGCTATGTTTTTTCCAGTTCAGTTCAGTTGCTCATTCGTGTCCGACTCTTTGTGACCCCGTGAATCACAGCACGCCAGGCCTCCCTGTCCATCATCAACTCCAGGAGGTCACTCAGACTCACGTCCATCGAGTCAGTGATGCCATCCAGCAATCTCATCCTCTGTCGTCGCCTTCTCCTCTTGCCCCCAATCCCTCCCAGCATCAGAGTCTTCTCCAATGAGTCAACTCTTCGCATGAGGTGGCCAAAGTACTGGAGTTTCAGCTTCAGCATCATTCCTTCCAAAGAAATCCCAGGGCTCCTCTCCTTCAGAATGGATTGGTTGGATCTCTTTGCAGTCCAAGGGACTCTCAAGAGTCTTCTCCAACACCACAGTTCAAAAGCATCAATTCTTAAGTGCTCGGCTTTCTTCACAGTCCAACTCTTTCATCCATACACGACCACTGGAAAAACCATAGCCTTGACTAGACGGACCTTTGTTGGCAAAGTAATGTCTCTGCTTTTCAATATGCTATCCAGATTGGTCATAACTTTCCTTCCAAGGAGTAAGCATCTTTTAATTTCATGGCTGCAGTCACCATCTGCTGTGATTTTGGAGCCCAAAAAAATAAAGTCTCTTTTTTCCAGCAATCATGTATAAATGTAAGAGTAGGATTATAAAGAAAACTGAGCCCCAAAGAATTGATGCTTTTGAACTCTGGTGTTGGAGAAGACTCTTGAGAGTCCTTTGGACTTCAAGGAGATTCAGCCAGTCCATCCTAAAGGAAATCAGTCCTGAATATTCATTGGATAGACTGATGCTGAAGCCAAAACTCCCAATACTTTGGCCACCTGATGCAAAGAGTTGACTCATTTGAAAGGACCCTGATGCTGGGAAAGACTGAATGCAGGGGGAGAAGGGGATAACAGAGGATGAGATGGTTGGATGGCATCACTGAATCAATGGACATGAGTTTGAGTAGGCTCCAGGAGTATTAACCTTTTTACTGTTTCCATAGTTTTGTTTTTTTTTTCCAGAATATCATCATCTGCTGCTGCTGCTAAGTCACTTCAGCCGTGTCCGACTCTGTGCGACCCCATAGACGGCAACCCACCAGGCTCCCCTGTCCCTGGGATTCTCCAGGCAAGAACACTGGAGTGGGTTGCTGTTGCCTTCTCTGAATATCATATAGTTGGACTCATATAGCACTATAACTTTATTGGAAGTCTTGAAGTCAGGTCATGCCAGTCTTCCAACTTTATTCTCCTTCAATATTGTGTTGATTATTCTGGGTCTTTTGCCACTCCATGTAAACTTCAAAACCTGGTTTTTTTTAATATCTACAAATTAACTTGGAATTTTGATTGGAACCGAATTGAATTTATAACAGTTTTTTGCTTTCATTAATCAGAGTTTCACAGTTTTCCTATAGATTCTGTATATATTTATCTCTAAGCATTTCACTGCAGGAAATGATAATATAAATAGTACTGTTCTTTTAATTTCAAATTCCTCATTCACTCCTAGTTTTTGGAGACCAACTGACTTCTGCATATTAACCTTGTTATCCTCACACCTTGCTATAATCACTCATTAGTTCCAGGGACTTTTAA
This sequence comes from Tragelaphus eurycerus, assembly GCA_935064755.1. Lineage (NCBI taxonomy): Eukaryota > Metazoa > Chordata > Mammalia > Artiodactyla > Bovidae > Tragelaphus > Tragelaphus eurycerus. The sequence goes on from CAKXYN010000002.1 coordinate 44,843,889, forward strand.
AAATTTTTTTCTAATCTCCTAAACTCATCATGTCATCTGAGAACAAAGAGAGATTTGTTTTTTCCTTCTAGTCTGTATATCTTTATATGCCATTCTTGGGTAGATCTTCTAGTATATTATTTAAAAAGAATGATAAGAGGGGACATGTTATTAATATTTAGTGAGTAAAAATAATGGAACTAGTGGATTCTTGGACAAATTAGTTGTCCTCTCTCAGGATCAATTTCTTTCTCTCTAAATGAGGTAATAAACTATGTTGGGTTTTGCTGCAGGACTGAATGAAGCAACCTACATAAAGCACTCGGTTGCTCAATGAGTAGGACAATTATTGCTTTTTAAAATAAAAAAAATTAGGTTTTTTGATTATAAAACTAATTTTTTGTATTTTTGATTTTGAAAAATTTAGGACAATTTACAAGAAGAATAAAAATCACACTTAATATCACCACCAGAACCATCTGTCTTAACAATCTGAAATATTTTCTTTCATAGACTTTGTATTTATTTTATATGCAAGTGTATCATGACAAATCATAATTATACCTGAAAGTTTCTGAACAGGGAAATGGGGAAGATTTGATATAACTAAAGTAGAGATGTTTTTATTCTATTTTATTTTAAATAAATTTTATTTTGCTTAACTTTACAATATTGTATTGCTTTTGCCATACATCGAGATGGATCCGCCACAAGTATACATGTATTCCCCATCCTGAACCCCCTCCCTCTTCCCTCCCCATACCATCCCTCTGGGTCATCCCAGTGCACCAGCCCCAGGCATCCGTTATCAGGCATCGTATCTGGACTGGCGACTCGTTTCAGATATGATATTATACATATTTCAATGCTATTCTCCCAAATCATCCCACCCTCTCCCGTTCCCAGAGTCCAAAAGTCTGTTGTATACATCAGTGTCTCTTTTGCTGTCTCGTAAACAGGGTTTTTTAAAAAGCTTCTGGCAGACATTTCATAGAGTCAGCTTGTCACAAAGACACTAATAAATGTGTGAGGTCTTCTAAGGAATCCATAAACAACTGAAGTTGTTTTCTTTTATTTTGCTTCGTCAATCAATAGAGGATAGATGGCTTAGACACACCTCCTTTTAACTAACAACTAATCACTTCAGAAAAGCGGAAACTGAACACTCTTCTAATATTGCCTGTAGTCCATTTTTCCTCCTCTTCTCTTTCTTTTACATCAAGCCTTTTGGTGGATAAAATTAATCTGTGGATTCATCTGCCTCTCACATGAGTAAACAGAATACTCATAATTATTAATAGCTTGATACTAACAACAACAAAAAAGTCTTTGATGCACTCTTGCTTTTTGTTACTTGATCTGTCCAGAATAATAGTGATAATTAACATCTAGTAATGTTATTTTCTACTTCTTTAATTTCTAATATCTTTTACTTTATATAATTAGTTGGCATTGCTTTTGTTACACAAACATTCTTAACAACTGCCTAAAAGTGTGTGACAAGTTTTATCAATTGTTTTGTTTCTCTGTACGGTTTTTACCTTGAATTCTTTTTTTTTTTTTAATTTGAAATAGAGAAAGGTTTATTACAGGGTCAGGCAAGGAGAAGGGTGGCTCATGCCCTACAAACCCCAAAGTTACTGAAAGCTTTCGCAAAGCCCTTTAAAGTAAAAGGTGAAGGAGAGGCATGGTTACTTGTTTCAAACTTCTTGGTTTAAAATCCTTTGTTCTTGAAGTCAGGTTTATTTTATCTTACATGTGTATTGTATCTCTCACTTTGTTTTGTTTTTCTGTATCTGACCTACTTTAACCATTCTTTCAGCTACTGTCACTTTTCTATTTGAATTTCAAAATATTTTTAAAAGTATAAATCATTAGGATTTTTATTGACTTTTTAATATTTTTTAACTTTGAACTTTTACGATTCTTGTTCCAGAGTATAAATTGAATATGGTTGAGTATAATTTTATATTTTCTTTTGCCTCAAGAACGGTTTTCTTTGCTTTTGATTTTTATTCTAATTTCAACAAATAATTATCCTCCTTTTGATTCTAATGACTTTTGACTTCTCTGTAGGTATGCAAAATTTAGAAAGATTTTATGTCTTCTATGCTCAGATCAACAAATCTTTACTAATATGATCAGATGTTATAGATCACAATTATTACTGTCATTGATTTTTATTATATAACTTCTATTTTAAGTGTCATTTTACCACAGATTTGATGTTGTCTCCATCTAGAAATAATTATTTAGATAAACTGTATCATTAATATTATTAAATTTACCAAAGCATTATGTCCTCAATATTCTCATTTTTAGAAATGCTTATTTCATCTATCTTTGTGTATCTGATTCTAACTAATTTTCTCATTCTTTGAATATATGACAATATATTTTGTTTCCTTTACATGAGTGGCATTTGACTAAAGCTACATCACACTTAGTGATCTAAAAATTAAAAATATCTATTTTAATAATGTATGCTATAATTTTGGAAATATTTAATTATTTGAAGAAAAACATGAATTTACAATGTATTTCTGTAGAATAAATGCACAAGAAATGTTATCCTATATCAAGCTTGCATAGTCTCTATAGTATTACATATTTCATGATATTTATACACTTATATTAATAATAATTGTCAGGATCTTATGTAGGACAAAAATATGCCATAAATTTTTCTCACAGTCTGGAGTAGTAGTAGCTCTTGAAAATAATATTTGTGGAAAATATAAATTGTTTATATTTAAATTTTATACATAAAATTTATATAAATTTATGTAAATTATTACAGCCATGAAATTAAAAGATGCTTACTCCTTGGAAGGAAAGCTATGACCAACCTAGACAGCACATTAAAAAGCAGAGACATTACTTTGTCAACAAACGTCTATCTAGTCAAGGCTATGGTTTTTTCAGTAATCATGTATGGATGTGAAAGTTGGACTATAAAGAAAGCTGAGTGCCAAAGAATTGATGCTTTTGAACTGTGGTGTTGGAGAAGACTCTTGAGAGTCCCTTGGACTGCAAGGAGTTCCAACCAGTCCATTCTAAAGGAGATCAGTCCTGGTGTTCATTGGAAGGACTGATGTTGAAGCTGAAACTGCAATTCTTTGGCCACCTGATGTGAAGAGCTGACTCATTTGAAAGGACCCTGATGCTGGGAGAGATTGAGGGCAGGAGGAGAGGGGGACGACAGAGAATGAAATGGTTGGATGGCATCAGTGACTTGATGGGCGTGAGTTTGTGTAAACGTCCGGGAGATGGACAGGGAGGGCTGGTGTGCTGCGATTCATGGGGTCTCACAGAGTTGGACACAACTGAGCGACTGAACTGAATTGAACTGAACTGAACTCGCATAAATGAAAAGACATTAACTCTCCCAAGATAAATTTTGAAGTTAAAAGAATACTTTATTTTGCTCAATATTTCATAGTTTTAAAATCATATTTGTCTCTATTGTGCCATTTAGTCCTCATAGCAATCATGTTAAGTGGTCTAGATTATCATGCCCATTTTTCAGAGGAGAGTCCTGAATGTCAAAGCAAGTGAGTGGTTTACCCATGTCCGCAAACCCCTCAAGTGGCAGCGCTGAAGCAAAAACACAGTTTTCCTGTACTCAAGTAAAGCATTCTAGTTGGGTAAGGTATACCTTCCAAAATCTGGCAAAAAAACCTTCTAACAAATAGATACTTTTCTAGGAAAAATAACGATCCCACTTTGAGTCCCATTAACTTTAAAATCTTTAAAAACAAGACAGTTCAGGTTTATTGGGAAGTGCAGGAATATGTTTTGGAATGTGGACTCTAAACACAGAAAAACAATCTATTTAGAAAGATCTTCCCAGTGAAGGCCAATGAAAAGCGAGACAAAAACAGGAAGAGGGAAGGGCAGGGACCAAGGATAGTGAGCACTGTAATCTTGAACACTTATTATTTTCATTGTTCTAATTATATTTCATATTATAAAAGTTAATATTGCAAAAAATCATTTTAAAAATTGCATAAAGCATTCACTCTAGTACCTCACCCAGTTAAAATTTAAAAAAAAAAAGAAAAATGCAATGTTTTAGGGCTGGTGCACTGGAATGACCCAGAGGGATGGTATGGGGAGGGAGGAGGGAGGAGGGTTCAGGATGGGGAACACATGTATACCTGTGGCAGATTCATTTTGATATATGGCAAAACCAATACAATATTGTAAAGTTAAATAAAATTAAATTAAATTTTTAAAAAAATGCCAAAGTACAATTTAGAAAGTTTTATAGTAAAATTCAAATCTTCCCTGAAGCGTTATTATCCATTTATATATGTAGTGAGGAATATATGGCACATATAATATATATATACCATATATATGTACCATATATATGGTATATATAATATATTACAATTATAATCTATTCTCCATTAAATTTATAGTTCATAGCATTTTAACCATAATTATTACATTAAATAAAATTTTAAATGCTGCAAAGACATTCAATAATAAGTAACCCTTAACAACTTCCAATATTTAGTTTTAAATATTTCTGATAATCTGTTTATTTTGTTCACCACTGTTCTTTTCTAATCCATTGTATTGCAGTAAACTTTCCACCAATAACAAGGGAATAGGAGGGGAAATTTATCCTTTAAAAAGGGTTAAGAGAGATGTCATTATCCTGCTAAGCTTCCTTTCCACATTCTTTCCTACCAAAATTATAAAATTCTCTCAAAATTGAAAAGGCTGGTTGATAATGTTTATGATTGATATAGTGGGCAAAAAAAGCACCACTGTCATCAATCTTGCCTATCTCTATGAAGGTTATTAGTAGGAAAACTAAAGCAACTTTTCTCTCTAGTGTCCCTAGGTATGAGAGTCCCTTACTCTATAACCTTCCTTTCTACTCTGTGTCTAAACACAACTACTAATCATTCCCTTCAGTATCAAGAAAGTGACTCAAATGAGTGAGATGTGCAATAATAATCATCCATGGTTGAGTAGAATGACTTTAGGTCCAGGATCTTATGCCTCAGGTGCTGCTTCTTTTTTTTTTTTACTATCAACCATTTTTTAAAGTCTTTACTGAAGGAAATGACAGTCCACTCCAGTATTCTTGCCTGGAAAATCCCATGGACAGAGGAATCTGGTGGACTACAGTCCAGGGGGTCACAAATAGTTGGACAGGATTTAGTGACTAAACAAAAAACAAACAATTGAATTTGTTACAATATTGCTCCTGTTTTTTATGTTTTGGTTTTTTGGCCATGAAGCATGTGGGATCTCAGCTCCCTGACAGTATCTAACCCATACTTCTGCACTGGAAGGCGAAATCTCAACTACTGGACAGCAGCGGAAGTCCTGCGTCTTAGGTTTTGAGGTTACCCTGTTATCATTTATTGAATGAGTGAGTGAATGAATGAGTATTGGGTATTTGAAACAAGCATAGTCAAACAGATATGTACACAGGACATCTCAACCCCTCAAACCTCAAGCACATCCCTTTAAAAACTCTTAGGAAACTCTGGCACTGTTAGCAAAAAGAGGCTGCAGTTTAGATCAACAAATTCAATTCTACTTATAAGTGAGTTTGCTTTAACCCAAGACAAAGTATGAAGACTCATTTTTAAAAACCCCTCCAAATAAAAATAATTATTACCTAATGAACTCCAACTATATGCCAGGAATCTTAAAGATATTATCTCACTTAATTCTCAGGATGAATCCTTAGAGAAAATATTAAGCCTATTTTACATAGAATATACAGGGTTGGAGAGATTAAGTAGTTCGCTGGACTGACACAGTTAGAGAAGTAGTTAAGACACCTTCTGAAAGTCTAGGTTCCTATTAGTCTAAGTCCTTTCCTCTCAATTGCTCCAACAGTCTGATTTGAGTTTCTGAAGTCAAAAGAAGAGAATCCAACTAAGAACTAACAGCTTAAACTAGAATGTAATATCAAACTTCACATCATAAAGGGTTAGGTTTCATTTATATGAGTTTGAAAAGAATTCCTTTAGCTTTGTTTTATGAACCTATGATACCTATTACTCTGTGAAGAATAAATAGGAAGAGATATTTCCATACATACTATGGATCAGTTTATTCCTATTGTTAATCTCTGTATATATAATAGGCAGTATGTCCCCTTTCAAAGTTACATTTAGCACCATTAAATTTGTTTGTTTGTTTGTTTTTGAGTCCCATCCACATGTTATGAATCATTCTATGTATGGCCTCATGTATACTCACCCTGGACAATGGCTGTCTTTACAAAAATAGATAAGAGGTTTACAACATTCTGAGCATTAGTTATGTTTTTGATATATGTGATCTCAATGATTTTCTCAACAACCAAGTTATTACTATTAAAAGTATATGTTTTATTAATATATTGGGGCTTCCCTGGTGGCTCAGACATTTAAGAATCTCCTTTTAATCCAGGAGACCAGGGTTTGATTCCTGGGTTGGGAAGATCCCCTAGAGAAGGAAATGGCAACCCCCTCCAGTATTCTTACCTGGAGAATCCCACAGAGAGGAGCCTGGCAGACTATAATCTATGGGGTGTTGAACACCACTGAGTGACTAACACTTTCACTTTCTTTCACTAATATGTTGAGTTAAATAATATATAAGAGACTGAATCAGAGGTAGTTAGTGATGGAACAAGACTTGAAACCAAAACTATCTAATATTTAATAATCAAAATAAAGGGCCTAAACCACCATGCCAGTTTCCCAAATTTCCCTTCTTCCTATACTACTTGCATTGTTTTTTGCCATGTCCATAAAAACAAAAACACTATAATATTTTTACAGTGATCTTAGCCAGCTAATTTTTATCTTAATATATTCATATTTAAGAGGAAACTATCATTAAGTGGAACACTGATATTATTTAACACATAGAAAGTAACCTAAAATAAAGATGTAACTATAAAAGTTTTTTAATGTCAATTATTCATATATTTCTGGTGGGAATATAATGTGATAGGGCCATTTTGGAAAACAGGTTGACAACTTTCATTAAAACTAAAACACATTTACCATACAATCAAGCACTCTTATGCATTTATCTCAGATAAATTAAAACTTATGTTCAAGACCTGGAATGGTTTTGGCAGTTCAAAAACAGGAAAATTCAAGTGTCCTTCAGTGAGTGAACAAAGTTAAAAAAACTTTGGTACAACCATATCATGGAATACTACTCAGCAATAAAACAGAACAAACTAACGATGTATGCAACAATTTAGATGAATCTCTAGAGAAATCATGTTGCATGGAAAAAAGCCAATCTCAAAAAGTAACATTCTCTGTGATTACATTTACATAATATTCTTGAAATAATGTAATTAGAGAGCTACAAAGCAGACTAGTGGTTGACAGAAATTAGTGGTTGAGTCTGAATGTGGAGTGGGTAGAGAGTAGAAGTTTGGGGGGTGCTAGAGATATAAATAAGGGATATAACATAAGGAAACTTTATGGTGATGGAATAGTTCTTCATTTTTTTACGGTGGTAGTTACACATGTGATAAAATTGATTAGAACTATACTCACAAATGAATATATGTATGACTGGCCAATTTTAAGCTCTGTAAATTCTACTAACACCAGCTTCATGGTGTGGATATTTACTGTTATTAGATAAGATGCTAACATTGGAGAAGGGAGAGTGTAGGGTGCACAGGACCTTCCTATACATTTTCCCCACAAGTACCTATGAATCTGTAACTATTTAAAAATGAAAAGTTAAAACAAACAAACAAAAAACTGTCCATAACTGTACATCCTAAATATCACCTTTGTCACCAGCAGCACGTGAACCATACTCTGCTACACTGGACTCTGCTTATGCTGCCCCTTTTCCTTGTTCACTTGAGTGACATCAGATTCTAACTCAGCTTCTAAGCCTCTCTTCAAATGCTGCCACCTCTGTGGCTTCCCTTTTCTCTCTCCAGGGCAGGCTCAGCAAAGCCCCTTCCCGTTTTCTCATTGTACTTGATATACATTTCCAAAATAGCAGTTATGTTTCTTGTACTTTTTTTAACATCCCTCTATCTTCCTTTAGACTCTAGGAATCTTGGTGGTATTTCTCCAATTTTTTTCCTCTGACATTATTATTTGTTGTTGTTTTTCAGTCTCTAAGCTGCGTCCAACTCTTTGCAACCCCATGGACTGCAGCATGCCAGGCTCCTCTTGTCCTTATACTATTAATTCTTAATAAATAAAATCTATTTAGCCTTGGTGGGAATTCTTACAGCAATATGGACACCAACATGTGAGAAGGTTACAATTTTACAAAGCGCAAGAAGATCCCACTGATTAAAGTAGGTTTCTTAAAAGGACTTTATATGAATATAGGTGTGGGTGTATATGTTCACTTGTCTCCAGGAATACACAGACACACAGACACAAGTACAATGTACTTGTACTTGTACAAGTACTATGGGTATAGCCAGGTAAATAGTATTATTATTAGCCCCTTTTGCTATCTTTAATTATAAACTTCCTTGAACTCAACCCAGTGCAAAGCACTTAATAACTTGAATGTTAAAGGACAATTTCTTAGTGATTATTAGACTCTGAGTTTATATGTAAACAAATAATAATTTCATGGCATATTTTTTAAAATCATATCTACTAGTTACTCTTTAAAGGCAACTGACCCTCACATATTTATTAAAAAATATAAACTGACTTGGCCCACTTATTTTGATAAAAAGAAAATACCAATAAACAACTAAATAGGAGTATTAACATTGATGGTCCAATATCCTTCATACTTAGTGAATTGTGAGGATATATTCTCAAAACTAAGTAATGTTGAAAAAAAGCATGTTTTAGGTTTTAGATTAATTATAATACATGCATTTTTCTTGTTTTATTTTAAAAAGTATTTATTTTATATCATAAAAAAGAACATAGCTATTAAAAAATCTGGAAAGTAAAGAAAATCTGGAGAAATATTATTTCCATTGGCTTACTACCTAGAGATAATTGTTATTTGCATGTCAGACTAATGTCCCGGATCATTTTTTTCCAAACTCATCTCTAAAAATAATTGTAAATATAAATAAATACATTCACATAATATACATATACAATATATTTTATTATACGTACTATTCTTAAGGGCTTCCCTGGTGGCTCAGATGGTAAAGAATCTGCCTGCAATGCAGGAGACTTGGGTTGGATCTCTGGGTTGGGAAGATCCCCTGGAAGAGGGCATGGCAACCCACCCCAGTATTGTTGCCTGAAGAATCCCATGGACAGAGGAGCCTGGGAGTCTACGGTCCATGGGGTTGCAGAGAGTCAGACACAACTGAGCGACTAAGCACAGCACAGCACAACACTTTTCTTAAGCAATAACTTATTAAACTTATTTTCTTATATGTTCAGTTCTTGAGAATCAATTTACACAAATCATCTCCCGTTCTCAACCTTTCTAGGATGGTCTCATTGTCCCAATTGTATAGATAAAAAAATCTGAGGCTCAGAACGATTATATAAGATTCTCAACTTCAAATAGCTTGTCTATGGCTGCCATGGACACATACATACTGTTTTACTTACTCACCATTGATTCTACTGGGAATAGAATCTAAAGTTTTCTCTTGGGGGAACTACCTTGATTTGCCTTCATTGCAGTGGTTTAGAGGGGTCTGACCATACTCCTTGGCTTCTAAGTGTGTACACAGTCCAGATGCCTGTACTCAGACCCCTACTTCTACCTCCTCTCAATAAATGATTTAGAGATGGGCATACAACCTAGGTCAATTCACTTCCCACCTTATCAAAAAAAAATTGGCTTTATCTCTTATTACTGAACCTGGTCTCAACCTCGGTATTCTCATCTTGTCTCTCCAGCTCCTGATTTTTGGTGTGACTTTAGGAATTTTAGATTTGGTCCAACCTTCCTGAAATCCAACCCTGAGGCCATTGATAATTGCTTAATTTTAAATGAAACTTTGATCAACTACTTCAGTCTTGACTAAAATCTTTATCTAAACAGTGTTAGTGCCCTTTTAGAAGAAAGCAGATAATCACTGTGGCCAAAGATAACAGAACAGAGGAAATATTGGGCAAAACTCAAATCTAGCTTGCACTGGAATAGAGACTATATACATACACACATATAAGACAAACCTGAAAGCTGACATCAGTTCTTTAGTGAGAAGAGTGTTGATAATTATTTCAGGAACACAACTCAATCAATGTGTAGTATATCTAAGTCAACTGTAAAATTAAATCCATATTGTGCTTATTTTGTGGTTTGGGTTCAATCATTCCTACGAAACTTACACAATGTTTATAAAGGTCCAAGTAACAAAAACACCACAGACATAGTAAGAGAGATCTGGCCAATTTAGACTGTCCTTGATTATGAAATAAGATTCTGAGGCTCTGTGTGGGCAAAACTAGAGATGGTGATATTTACTCTGAAAAACAAAAGAGTTATTAAAGTTATATAACATAGAAATTTTAAGATTGTATCCCAAATTCTTGGAGACATGTCTGGGAGAGAATAAATAAGGGATTGAAATCTTTACAGCAGCAATATTCAGAAAGCTCTTTTACACAGACACTAAAATCAACTTCTTTCCTGGATGAACCTCAACTTGCATAAGTATATATTCTCAGAAACTGAAAAATCATCTTGCATGGTTTGTTACTGATTTCCTGGAACTTCCTGTTGAATTTTTTTTCCCATTTCTAGTTTGAATGTTTGCTTTGGAAAAGTTTTGGCACCCTAGAAGCATTTAAATGCTATATTGCTCTTTATTCATAGAGTATCAAACTGTGTTTTTATGAATAAAAACATATCTTCACAAGAGATGAGACACATCTGGAGAATAACACAAAGAGCTATGTGCAAAAGGAAGTATAATCTCTCCCCTTCCCTTATGTTCCAACATGAAAATACAGAGAAGACAGAAACAAATGATTATTTTATTAAACTATAGACTAGCTCTTTAAGCTCTGAGTGTTGAAACATGTATATTCTGTAGGCTCTTACATCCTAAACAAGGAGTTTCTTGATTGTTCTTTATAAATCTGTTAGAAAAGCTAAAAATTAGCTACAGCATTTTTAAATGTTGAATTGAAATAGGTTTTTTTTTTCTTTCAAATATGCCATTTCTTTATTTTT